>CM051004.1:14253435-14255935 GCA_027704905.1 Muraenolepis orangiensis | reverse complement strand
AAATCTGTAGTTGTTGTTGTTGTTTTTTTAAGTGTATGTGGGCCGCAGTTGTTTTTCTGAAATTGCATTTAGCCAAAATGCGCCCAAGGATATCCTTCTTAGAGGTTCTTTGTACACTTTCAAAAATGGTGTGTTATTATTCGTGATTGTTTGTTATTTTGACCACATTTCTATAGCAGTGTATTTTCAAGGTCATGTCCAGCCATGTCAAGTTATTCAGTTTCCTCCTGGAATACAAGTACCGGTATGTGTGTGTGTGTGGACAAAACCAAGCTTCTACATTAGCATCTTCCTGAGGCTTCCTGGCCTACCACAAGACACTTTGCGATGTTAACGAGCTGCAGCTCATTCAATATGTTTGTCTAAACTTTATCTGGATGTAAATGTATTACACGTATTATAAGGGAATTTCATCATTGTGTATGTCTTAAAGAAAAGTGCTGCATTTTTTGACACACAAACACAGACACACACACACACACATACACACACCTACCTGATGTTCCCTCCCCACTACGAACACCAGTTTACAGGCACGATTTGCCCCGGGTGCAAATAATGCACATGAGTTATTTCTGATGTTGAAATGGGGAAACAAGGATGTGTGTGATGTCTTTTGGACGGCACAGGGTAGCCCATCTGTGTTGTTAATGTCCTTAAAACCAATGCACACGCTCGTTCCGGGAGTCTCTGATGAGATGCACAGTGGTGTAGTTTGGTTGGGATGAAATCATCCTCTCATTTAGGATGGATGGGGGCCCCCCCAGACCACTGGGCATGAGGACCCAGTGGTCTGCATCCTTGGGGCAGCTAGGGGGAAGAAAGATGAGGGGGACAGAAAGAGGTTGGCTGTGATGCGGTGCCGGTGTGTGAAGAAGCCATCGGATGGAAATGCAGTTCAGAACGTTCTCGAAAAGTTCGGAGGAAACAAAAGGGATTCTTTGTAAAGTGGGCCTTTTTGTGCCTTCAGACAGTGCAGACAGATGGTGCAGACACGTAGCCCAGGACCACAGGTGGGAATCGAACCTGAGTTGCTACGAGGTGCGTTGTCTGGGTGGGTAATGCGCTAGCCGGTTGAGCCATGGACCTGCCCACTAGTTACAATTCAGCTGGTCATTTTCAAGCCTCTAGAATGCTACGGCATGCATGTGTGCCGGTGTGTATGAGGCAAATTGTGGTAAAAGACAAATAAGGAATTTGCGAGTGTGTGTGTGCTGGTTAGTAATGGCTATTGAATGAACGGTGCACATTTTCGGAGTAGCTCTCATCTCTGGCGTGGAAGTGTTGCAGATCCATGCTGTGCATGGCTGGAGCCACCTGTCTCTGTTGGCCCAAGCACCAACCACCCAGAATCCACTACCCAGAAGCCACCCTGCCTGTCACCCTGCATAATAACCAGCCTGTTATCACGTTATCAGAGATGATTAGCATTAGGAACAGATTAGCCACCAATGTGCCTGTAACATTGTCTCCCTACTTGTTGGTCCAGTTTTCTTACCGTAGAGGGGGATATCATGTTGTTAAGGTTAGGGTGGAGTAATGTAGGCTGAAGCTGGGGTGGGTTAAGGGTGAAGCTAGGGTGGAGTTATGTAGGGTGAAGCTTGGGATGGGGTTAGGGTGACGCTGGGGTGGGTTAAGGGTGAAGCTAGGGTGGAGTTATGTAGGGTGAAGCTTGGGATGGGGTTAGGGTGACGCTGGGGTGGGTTAAGGGTGAAGCTAGGGTGGAGTTATGTAGGGTGAAGCTTGGGATGGGGTTAGGGTGACGCTGGGGTGGGTTAAGGGTGAAGCTAGGGTGGAGTTATGTAGGGTGAAGCTTGGGATGGGGTTAGGGTGACGCTGGGGTGGGCTTAGGGTGAAGCTAGGGTGGAGTTATGTAGGGTGAAGCTTGGGTGGCGTTACGCAGGGTAAGCACCGGTGGGGTTAGGGTGAAGCTGGTTCTCTAGTGCACCCTCTAGTGGAATCCACTAGTAACACGCACTGTACATAGGCAAGTATGTCAATAATGGATGGGGTTAGGGTGCCGCTGGCATGGGGTTATGCAAGGCTGTCCTGCGTTAGTGTGAGGCCAAGTTGGACCAAGCTGCGAGGCCCAAGTTGGACCACGGAGTAATTTTCTATTTTCTATTCTATATTCATCGATTCAGTCGGAGCGAAGAAACTCAGGATATTAAATACAAATACGTTTTTGCCGTTTAAAGACAATTGTGGGAACAAAGAAGATAAAAACACATTCAGATACGCTATCCCCCTCAATCCCACGCATTCTCATCTCGCGACCGTGTGCCTGGAATGATATCCCTTCGGTGCTTCCTACGGCTTTGGTAGAGACCTTGGGTCAAAGAGCTAGGATTGGGTGAGGTCTATTGTGTATGGGAACAGTGGAGGCTCCTCCATTGAGGAAAGAGAGCACCATCCTTCCTAAAATTTCAGAGAAAAATCAAAACACACCAATTGAACAGATACATCTGTGAAAATACTTATAATGTTACTATTTTCACAA
>CM051004.1:14243435-14248435 GCA_027704905.1 Muraenolepis orangiensis | reverse complement strand
ACACACACACACACACACACACACACACACACACACACACACACACACACACACACACACACACACACACACACACACACACACACACACACGGACACACACACACAGGCACACACACACAGGGACACACGGACACACGCAAACACACACACACACACACACACACGTGGACACGGGCACACACTCACGGACACACACTCACGGACACACACAGGCACACACACACAGGGACACACGCAAACACACACACACACACACACGGACAGACACACAAACACACACACACGTGCACAGTCATGCACAGTCATGCACAGACAGACAGTAGCCCTCCAAATCCAAGTGTGTATAAGTGGAAACACGGTCAAACACACACACGCCACACAGTGGGCCCTCTGGCTCGCCGGCGTGCTTGTGGCCCCGAGGAAGTCTTAGATAGCGTCTATATTTAGCCTGGCGCGGTCGCCCGGGGCCAAGCACCTGAAACAGAACGCGGGGCACAGGGGGAGCCGTAAACAGCTGAGAGATATCAAAGCGGCCAGCGTCGTCCAAAAGATTAACGGCATTTTAACCGCAAAAACCAGGGGGCCCATGAAAAACAAGGGCCCCTGGCAGGGCAGGGGGTTTGGGGGTTTGGGGCGGGTGGTGGAGTGGTGGTGGAGTGGGATCTCCTAATAAGGTTCTCCTGCAGGAGAGAGCCCCGCGCTGCCATGCCCCCAGACGGACGGACGACAACATCTGTCTTCTAGTAGTGCCCTCAGACACTCTTCGAGCACCGTACGGTTCCTTGTTCACGTTGTAAAAGTGTTATGTGTTATAGTTTGTAGTCCTGTCCAGTTCTTCAGCTGTTTTTTTTTTTTGTTTAGAGATTGGATCAGTAAGATGGATCGCAGAGAGAGAGAGAGAGAGAGAGAGAGAGAGAGAGAGAGAGAGAGAGAGAGAGAGAGAGAGAGAGAGAGAGAGAGAGAGAGAGAGAGAGAGAGAGAGAGAGAGAGAGAGAGAGAGAGAGAGAGAGAGAGAGAGAGAGAGAGAGAGAGAGAGAGAGAGAGAGAGAGAGAGAGAGAGAGAGAGAGAGAGAGAGAGAGAGAATCTGTATGCAACATATGTGTTTGGAATGCACAGGTATGTATATGCAACGTGTACATGCCTATGTGTGGCCCCTGTATGCACAACATAAATGTCTGCTTGTGTGTAGGTTTAATTAGAGTTGGCAAAATTACATTTACATTTTTGAATATAACTATATATATTTTTACTAGCTTTGGACTTATGTGCTCCAGAGTGTGTGTGTGTGTGTGACTTTGACTCTGATGACTATAAGCCCCTTGGGCTTGTCACCTCTTCAATGTCAACCCCCCGTCTCTATTACATACACCACAACTTCCATACCACGTAGTGTCACGGAAGTGTTTGAGTGTGTGTGTGTGTGTGTGTGTGTGTGTGTGAGTCTGTCTGCAGGCATTTGGCTTGCTCGTTGGTCTTTGCTTGTGTTGCCATGTCTCCAAAACAACGTGTGTGTGCGTGCGTGCGAGTGTGTGTGTGCGTGCGTGCGTGCGAGTGTGTGTGTGTGTGTGTGCGTGCGGGCAACAGCCTTCATGGCAGCTGGGAAGCATCTCTACAACCAACTGTTTACATAGTCTGTCCAAGTCTCTCTCTCTCTCTCTCTCTCGCTCGCTCGCTTCATCTCTTGCTCTGTCTATCTCCATCCCTCTCTCTCTCTTTTGCACCAGCTCCTCCATCTTCCTTTCTTTTTCCCTCCCTTTTTAACACCTACATTTCTCTTTCTCTAACACCTAACTTGCTTTCTCTCTAAAACGGCGACCCCTCCCCCTCCATCTCTAAGCCTCCCAACTCAATCCGCTTCTCCCACCCTCTCGTGCTCTCTCTCTCTCTCTCTCTTAATTTCAAATTCAATTATATTAAAAATGGCTTTATTGGGAAACATACGTTTACATTGCCAAAGCAAGTGTGAAATAAAAACCAAAAATGTACGTACAATTAAAGATATGCTAGAATACATAAATGTGTGAAATGTGTGTTCCTGTTTCTCTCTCTCTCTCTCTCTCTCTCTCTCTCTCTCTCTCTCTCTCTCTCTCTCTCTCTCTCTCTCTCTGTGTGTTCCTGGTGCAAACACGAATCTCGCTCTGCCGTTCAGATAAACAGCCGATCCCAGAGGTCCGTGTCCGGCCTCTGCGACCTTCAGCTCCTACCCCTTGCAGTGGGTGACATTTAAGTGTGCGTGTTTCCGCTTGAGTCTCAGAACCAGACCGTGTGGGTTTGTTCCTGTTACAAAGTGCGGCGCTCCTACTGCACACGCCGTCGGACGTGTGGCCATTAAAACGGCGACTCATATCGTTTGTTATTTTTGGGTCCGCTAAAAGGGGTCGCGGTTATGAAAGAAAGGCTTGAAAGATAATTCCCCAGCTGGAAACGTCTGCTCCCTCCCTCCCTCTGATGTGTTATTTTTCCGTCTGGCTCTTTCGCTCTTTCTAAAGAAGGCAGGTAATTGCGGAGAGGGAATATTCATATCACCTTTCTGACGAAGCAACTTTATTATACGCTACTTCACTTTGTGTTCCCTACTGAACCACTGACCACCACCCCACCTGACGGCTACTGGCTTACCCTTACTGGCCAGCACCTCGTCATCATCCCACATGGACAATACTCATTGTCTGTCAAACTATTTAATTAAATGTTTGCTTGTAATTTACAACCAAGCATACGCAGGATACGACCAAGATGGCGGCGCGTAAACATTGTGACGCCCAGCGTCTGACTAGTTTATATTACCATCCACTTTACTGTAACATTTGCACTCTGGTTAGATGCCAAATAATTTTTCGTTGTACTGTACTTGTGCTGTGCACTGACAATACATTGTAATCTAATCTAATCTAATCGAATATGCCTTCTATGTGTGGCGCCGTTATGGCACCCATTGTACACCTAAGCCCTCCTCGGTAACAGGGACCCGCCACTCTGCGTTCCTTCTCAAGGTTTCTTCCTCCATCATTTCTTCTTGGCCTCTGGGAAGGGGGGGGGGGGGGGGGGGTAGGGTTGGTGGCATCTCATTAAACGCAGCCCGTGAAGCCTGTTAAGAGAGTGCTGCTGTCATTAAGGGCTGTACAAACAAGATGGCCTTGTTGTAAATTGACCTACTTATCTCTCTCTGATGTGAAAAATCAGATTGCCGGTATAGCAGTGCTTTTCATTACTACTACTGCTGCTACGGCTACAGAAATTGCATTACATTGCAGCCATTCAGCCGACGCTTTTGTCCAAAGCGACTTACAATATGTGCATTCAAAGTAGGCAATGTTGGCAGGAGAACTACTAGTCACCAGAAATCATTGTAAAGTGCAAAGTGCATTTTCTTCCGAACAAGACTCCCAAGTCTCCCACTGCTGCTGGTTGCTGCTACCGCTACCACTTCATAGTACTAATATAAATATTAGCGTAAGGTGTGTATACTGCCCCCCCGGGAGGTGGAGGGTCTTCGTTGGACGGCAGATTCTCCCCACGCCCGGACTAATGATGTTAGGATCCACGTCTAAGGAGAGACTGAACAGCAGCCCAGGCTGTACGTTCCTGCTGCTGCTGCTGCTGCTGCTGCATGGGAGATCCTTAAGTGCTTGGTTGGAGACAGCAGGACCTGATCGATGGCCTTCTCACTCTGTCTATCTGTGCATCTGTGTTTCTGTCTCACACACTCATTCCTTTTCTTCTATGGCTTATCATATAGGTGTGATTGGGTCGTGGCTGTATGGCGAGAAAAAAATAAAAAGAATTCAGAAGACCAAGGCTGAAACTTGAGTGCTGTGCATAGTACATTTATGTCTATCAGAAAGTGAAATACTAAACACACACTACACACAGGAAGCTAAATAATATATCCATCTATCCATCCACCCACCTACCCAACCATCATGCCACCAAACACAAACAGCCCCACTTCCAAACACATCTTTTGTCCTCAGTGTATTGTGTGTGTGTGTGTGTGTGTGTGTGTGTGTGTGTGTGTGTGTGTGTGTGTGTGTGTGTGTGTGTGTGTGTGTGTGTGTGTGTGTGTGTGTGTGTGTGTGTGTGTGTGTGTGTGTGTGTGTGTGTGTGTGTGTGTGTGTGTGTGTGTGTGTGTGTGTGTGTGTGTGTGTTTGCGTGCGCGTGCTAATTCACTAGCGTGGCGGAACTGGTGCTCTGTGGCGAATACAATAGCGAGGTTTACCCCGGGAATCCCATCCATTCACACAGGGAGGCCCTCGTATAGCTGACGTGCTGTCCGGTTATATAACCAGGTCTGTGTGTGTGTGTGTGTGTGTGTGTGTGTGTGTGTGTATGTTTATATATATATAGATATATATATCTATATATATATAGATAGATATATATCTATATCCAGTATATATCTATAGATATAGATATATATATCTATATCTATATCTCTATATATATATATATATATATCTCTATATCTCTATATATATATACATATATATATCTATATATGTGTGTGTGTGTCTCACATTTGATTGTTCATTGCACCAACTTACCCTGAACTCAATTAGCTGGTGTCGTACAGAAGAAACAGCCAGTACAGAACCACAGTTGTAACTGCGGCAGTACACCAAACAGTACACCAAAAAACGTTTTTTATTCCCAAGGTGGGGTACGTGTAACCCTAAGGGGTACGCAGGGTTATGTTGGGGGTACGCCAACAAAAAATCTGTAATAGCCTCTCTCTGTGTCAAAAATAAACCCACTTTTAAACAAACTCAGGGCCGCCCCTACTCTGCTTCAATTGGTCACTTATTTGGCCGTTGCAAGAACAGAATATGACATTTTTGGATATTTTATTATAACTTTTCCAGAGAAGTCATTCATATTATGTTTATGCTAATGTTATTATCTCTTTTTTATATGAGAGGGCTTTATAGGGCAAAATAGAGGGCAAAATAGTTAATAACACATATGTATGTATGTTACATCAAATGAGAGGTAGATGT
>CM051004.1:14115935-14238435 GCA_027704905.1 Muraenolepis orangiensis | reverse complement strand
AGGCAAGCGTGTGAAAGATAACTGAATGACCGACGTAGAAGAAAGGGACGAAAAAATACGAACAGGATAGGATATCTGACACCATCTCACCAATGGTACTGGACAACAAAAACATCAAACAAACAAGCAGCCGAGTTGGACAACCGGTGGGTATAATTCTGTGGCGCTGATATAATGGAAGGGAGATGCCATTGTTTCGTTTATGAAAGAGGACCGGCGAACAGAAGTCTGGCCGTGGGAGGATGAGTGGGTGGCTGAGTGAGAGAGAGAGAGGGAGGCCGTGGGAGGATGAGTGGGAGAGAAGGAGAGGGGGAGAGGGGGAGAGGGGAGAGAGAGTCTGTGGGTGGATGAGTGGGAGTGAGGTGAGGGAGAGAGCGAGAGAGCGAGAGAGATGGGGAGAGGGGGAGAGAGAGTCTGTGGGTGGATGAGTGGGAGAGAGGTGAGGGAGAGCGAGAGGGGGAGAGAGAGTCTGTGGGTGGATGAGTGGGTAGCTGAATGGAGAAAAGAGAGAGAGATGAGAGTGGTCCACTCCAGTATTGGCTTCCCCACGCATGAAGTATCTCTCTCTCTCGCTCTCTCTTTCTCTTTCTCTCTCGCTCTCGCTCGCTCCCTCTTTCCATACATACATACATACATACATACATATGCAAGGAAGGGGTGTGTGTGTGTGTGTGTGTGTGTGTGTGTGTGTGTGTGTGTGTGTGTGTGTGTGTGTGTGTGTGTGTGTGTGTGTGTGTGTGTGTGTGTGTGTGTGTGTGTGTGTGTGTGTGTGTGTGTGTGTGTGTGTGTGTGTGTGTGTGTGTGTGGGAAGACTGAAGAGGCCCGAGAGTACTGGAGCCCAGGGTGGGGGGGGGACGACGACGACACAGGAGTGGCATGAAGAGGATGCTCAGAGCCAGCATGGTTCTGCTGTAGGGGGGGTTGGTCGATGTGGTTGAGGTGCTGATTAAAAAAGGAAACATTTCCAGCATGATCCCGGGAAGACACACTGGCAGCATCTACCAAGCTCCTTCGGAGAACCGATGGGTGCTTAGTCAATGCACTAGTAATAAAGTAAAGAGACGGTTATGTATGGGTGATGATATTATTAGGATTACTTTTTCCACAAGTTGATAAAGCATTTTTATTATTGGGCTGTTCTTTATAAACAGACAGCAGCTCATTGCAGCACCAACAAGTAATATTCACATTTAATGATGTCCAATTCCCTAGTCAAACCAGAGGGCCCTCAGAAGAGCACATACATCTCCGCCACACCAAAACCTCCCCTGTGCTCTAACTCTGGACAATCCCTCTAAATCTGTGATTAATCATTTACCCTTATTTTCTCCCGCAGTTCCAGATCCAAATCCTGGATCCGGATCCGTGGTGGTCCGGATTCATATCCCGATATTTCTCTAAATGTGTGTGTGTGAATCGCAATTGGCCTTCCACCTAAACCATCACCAATTTGTATGCAAATATGTTCCTAACTTGTGAATATTTCACAATATGTGCTTGTTTTGCCACATCTCCCAATGCTAAAGAATCCTTAAAAAAAATGAAGGCTCTGCACCAAATACAAATCAACGTTTCCCCATAAGTAATTGAGCCCCCAAGTTTTGTCCAATTCCATACATTACTTGTTGAGTTATCTTGGGGTGAACCTCTGTCCAATATTTCATGGTGAAGGTAATGAAATCCAACTCATGTTCATTGAAAATGCAAAGATCTAAGTATTGCTTCGGTACTTTTTCAGTATTATTATTATTATTTATTTGTTTAATGAATGTATGCCTGCATGCTGGGTAATCTCATGCACATATTTTCTTCCTGGCGTGCCGCATGTCCTCTGTAATGCTGCAGTGTCTGATCTTTCCTCTCTAAGGTTGTGTTGGCACACTTTCAGGTGGCAACATAAAGCAGCACGGCGCTATCTACGTCTTGCTATGTAGGCCAGAGTAGCTCACCGCGCTTGATAGTAGAGGCACCACAAGCCAGTTGCTGTTTGTTTGTTTGTTTCTCCTATAATAATAATAATTAGGTGCATTTAGGAGTGGAACTCTTCAAGGACACACATCGTAACCTTCGGTGTGTGAAGGCGTTGGCGTTGTGTGTGTGTGTGTGTGTGTGTGTGCGCTATTTGTCTCCCTTTGTGATTGGCTCTTTAATCACTCTTTGAGAACCTTCCCCCACGGAGGTGTAGTCGCCAACTGAATTCAGACGAGACATTTCTGTGCGTGCGTGCGTGCGTACGTGCGTGCGTGCAATGAATGCGTGGGAGGGCCACAGACGAGCACATTGGATAAGAAACCCGAACGGCCTCGTTCGGTCTCGAAGTAACACTCAGTGTAGCGCCAGGGTCAGGGTCCAAGTGGTTTGGAAGAGAAGGGGCTCGGAAAGTGACCTTGTTGTTAGGAGCTGCGCTTTGTGTTCCGTGTTCAGAGCCTTTTCTGTGTGTGGTGATACGGTGCCCTGAATGTTAATGCTATTCTCTGTTTTAGGATTTCTCCGCCTCCGTCTACTCTTGTCACGTATATGCTTCCTGTTTATGTTTGCTTCTATATATATATATATATATATATATATATATATATATATATATATATATATATATATATATTTTGACATAAAATCCTACGTAGAAAAAACGTAGCACTACGCTAGATCCCCTCTCGCTCCAGCCAGAATACCTTCTAGCTCCCTATTGAGCTGTGGGGAAATCTGAAAGAATACGCCCATTGGCTACAAATCACTATATGATTAGTTGATCAAATTGTCAATCCAAACGTACACTCTCATTCAGTCTAAGGCCCAAAGTCATCGGGAATACTTTGGTTGAAGGATATTCTTCCCAGCAACCTAGAAAAATATCTGATTGGTTGCAACACAAAACCACTCAAATGCGTAGTGCATGGACCGAGAAAGACAAACAAATCAACGTAACTGTAATATAACAGATAACAACACAGATACGATTCTCATTTATGAGAATACCCTGGACCCTGAACTCTCAGATTAAACAAAAAAAATCAAATTAATTGTATTAATAAAATGTAATACAATTTAATACAATTTAAATAAAATGATTAAATGAGAATCGTTTTTTTTCTACGTAGGTTTTTTACGTCTAAACGGCAACAGGTGAAGATGATGTTGTTGCGGAATTGTTTTTAGTACCCTTTTCAAGACAACCATTCAGTGAAAAGATGGACATTATAAAAAAACGTTTTAACTATCCCCGTCACCACTGCGCGATCAATAATCACCAAATGTCTCTGGCATATGTCTTATATGCCTGACAGGTGAAAGTATATGAATATATATATATATGAATATATATATATATATATATATATGAATATATATATATATATATATATATATATATATATATATATATATATATATGAATATATATATATGAATATATATATATGAATATATATATATATATATATATATATGAATATATATATATGAATATATATATATATATGAATATATATATATGAATATATATATATATATGAATATATATATGAATATGAATATATATATATATATATATATATATATATATGAATATGAATATATATATGAATATATATATATATATATATGAATATATAATATTTGAATATATATTTATATACATACTTATATATACTGTATTATATTATTATTGTATATTGTTTGGATATATATATATCATATTATTATTATATATTATATATAATTTAATTTACTTTTTATATATTATGTTTATATATATATAAACATTATACCGTTTATACTATACTATTCGTATAGTGTTATATTTGTATCCTATCCGATCATATATTGGGACTGCTGATCCACGCACCATATGCTTTTACTTTAAAACAGCAAAAAACAAACAAGATGCTTTTGTGTATTAATTCATGCCTTTCCAAAACGTCCATTCATTCCTCCTTCATTTTTGTCGTCAGCGATCAAAAGCGATGGGAGCCCCTCCCTCCCACCTTGCTTACTTCGGGGGCTCGGGAGCCCGGATCAAACAGTAGGGGCCGCCACGTGGGAGCCACGCGCTCTTATCTTGACGGCGTTACATGTTGCCTGCTGTAATCTCCGCCTCCCCCTTGCTTTTTAATTAGCTCTTTCGACGGCCAACTTGACAGCAGAATTGCTTCCTCTGAGGTGTGTTCAGCTCCATATTTCCCCTTTCCCGTTTCCTGTTTCCTGTTTCCCCCCCCCCCCCCCCCCTCCCACGCGTACTTGATGGCCACAGAGGGAGCCGGCACATTACCCAACTCAGGCCCATAATTAAGCTTGTCTGAGTTTTTTTCAGTCTTATTTCTTTCTTTCTTTCTTTCTTTCTTTTGTTCCTTTGCACTTTTGTCAGGTTAGTTTGTTTGTTAGTTCCTTCTGTCTTTCTGTCTTTCTTTCTGTTTTTCTCGCTCTTTCTTTCTCTTACTTTCTTAGTATTGTTTTTGATATTCACCTGTCATGCTTATTGTCTATGCTATTAAAGAGCTCTTTCTCTAGCTCAACTCCTTCCTTTTTCATTTTCTCTGTAGTATCATGATACTAGGAGATAGAAAACGGTTAGTATGATATTAGTTAGTATGATATTTTGGATGGAGGAGGACAGAAGGAAAAAGAGAAAGGGTGGCAGTCAGTGGCTCATCAGGTAGAGATGGGTTGTCTACCAACCGGAACCGAAAGGTTGCTGGTTTAGATTCCCCCCGGCTCCTCCTCTAGCCAAGTGTCTAGGTGTCCCGGAGCAAGACTCCCCTTACCTAACTGCACCCTTACCCTAACTGCTCCTCAACGCGCTGGCTGACATCGCCGTTGGTGCATGAATGTGCGTATGAAGGGGTGAATGTGAGGCATAACTTGTAAAGCACTTTGAGTGGCCACTAGTTGAGTGGCCACAGAAAATATATAAATGCAGTCCATTATATAAATGCAGTCCATTATATAAACGCAGTCCATTTAGAAAGATCAAGAACAAAACAGGCTAATGGTTGGATCTGAAAGTTTGGAAAAAAAATGTTGTTTCAGTATTTGCTGCACTCACACATTGTCACTGCTATGTTTTTCTTTGTTGTTTTTTCGTAGAAGGTGGTAATCTCCCAGCAGTGAGTCGCACTCACCAGGACAGGACACGTAAACAATGTCCATTGTCCAACGTGACATGTATTTACTTCCTTATAGTCTGTTATCCACTCGGATAACGCCGCAAGAGCAGGTCCGCCGCGTGTCCAGTTCACACTATCCTCCCTCACTGCGTTTCCCTCCGCGTGCTGCTGCTGTTCCCTCTGAGGTGCTAATTACGGTTCGGACAAGACGACCGGTGTGTCCGGCCCACTTTAGCTTCCTCCTGTGTGCCACACAGTCGGGAAGACACGCTGTGAGCACAGACCCACACAGAACACCCCCACATGTTGCATGAGTTTAGATGTCGGAAGAAGGCCATCTCCATCACTAAGGGACCACAACCACCCTGGGCACCGTCTCGTCTCCCCCCTACTGTCGGGTCGCAGCATCCGCAGCATCCGTATAGGACCACCAGGTTCAAGGATAGTTTTAATCCACAGGCGGTGCGCCTACTGAACTGCTAGGAGTGCTGCCACTATCATAACATTGTCATTAACCTTACACTGTCATACTTTGCTGGACTTTCTGGACTCATTACAGTTATTGCACTGTGCTGTACTGTGCTGCACTGTATTCATGATGCTGCTGTACTACTGGCACTCTTTTTTTTAATCTTTTTGCACAATCCAACACATGTATATATCATCCGTCAGTCACTTATGTACTTTTGTTCATTTTTAATGTGTATAGTATTTTATAGTATTGTTTTAGAAATTCATACTGCGGGTGGGAATTGGGAGTAAGCATTCCATCCATTGTTCAATACAAATCTTGTTAATTAGCCGTTTACGGTGTGTGTGTGTGTGTGTGTGTGTGTGTGTGTGTGTGTGTGTGTGTGTGTGTGTGTGTGTGTGTGTGTGTGTGTGTGTGTGTGTGTGTGTGTGTGTGTGTGTGTGTGTGTGTGTGTGTGTGTGTGTGTGTGTGTGTGTGTGTGTGTGTGTGTGTGTGTGTGTGTGTGTGTGTGTGTGTCATCTATGAGTTGTTTGAAAGAGAAAGCTTCCTGCTCCTCGTAGTCCTGCATTACTGTAGTACCACCACCACCATCACCAACCCTGCTCTCACAGCCGCTAGCCCGTTGCCTCTACCGAACTCTGCTTCTGTGTGTGTGTGTGCGTGTGTTGTGTGTATGCTTGTTAGTGTAATTGCGCCTGACAGAAACTGGATTCCTCGGTCTGGTAATCCGCGTTTGGCAATTGGAAAGCATAACGACGCAAGGCTAATAGGAATGAATGAGGTGTCCGTCGGGGTGGGCCGTTCGACACTTAAACACAATTGACCGGGTGTGTCGGCGCGTGACCCATTATCACTGTATCAATACACATGACAACGCAGAGATCCGTCGGTAGTGTGGTTGAAATGCGTCGTGACTGTGTCTTTCCGTGTGTATTCAATGTGGATTTACGTTGTAGAGCAGTGTTTCTCAAACGGGGATGCATGCACCCCCCTCGGGGGGGAGTTGGAAGGGCTGCAGGCGCAAGGAGAATACACAGAAGAACCTGCGGAAAACCAAAGCTAAATCAGAAACCACCAAAATGTGACCCCCCCCTCCCCCCTCTGGCTTCCTGCTTTTTCTGGGAGAAATGAACTAACGGTTGTGTGACTTTTCAACATCCGTTCCTCCCGAGAGGTGATGCGATAAAGCCTGATATATATTTTTCCCTCCCTAAAATGTTTTGTACCGGTGAAAGTGGTGTGATATCGCTGAGGGGGTACCATTAGTAAGAATGGTTTGAGAACCACTGCTCTAGACCAACAGGGAGATCTGTCAGCAGCTGTAAAACGAGACAAGTTGTGTGTATCTTCTCTGTGTATATCAATGTGGATTACATTCTAGACAGTGGCTCCCTACAATTGAGCTAATGTCTTGTCTTTCTCTCTATGTATATGTCTGTCTGTTTGCCTGTCCGTCGGTCTCTCTGTCTGTCTATCTGTCTGTCTGTCTGACTGTCCGCCGGCATCTGTCTGTGTGTCTGTGTCTGTGTCCCTGTGCTTTGATTATCTCTTTGTTATTTTTTTCTGTGTGTTATTGTCACGTGGGTTTTGTCATATTTCTTGATTTTCCATCCACGCCATCTGTCACGCACACCGACGTGTCCCTCTTCTCGTTGTTTCCCTGTTCCCTGTCTGCTCTGCTTTGGCCGCCTGTCCCCTTGTCTTATCCACCAACTTCTCTTTGTCTCCTCCATCCTCGTCTCCTCCTCATGCCCTCGTCTCCTCCGTCCCCGTCTCCCTGTCTCCCACTACATCCTCATCATCTTTGTCTGCATCCTTGTCTCCACGTCACCAAAATCCTTGTTTCCTATATCCTTTGCTCTCCGTCCTCGTCTCTTCCATCCTCTGTGTCCTCATCTCCTCCATCCTGCTTGTCCTCGTCTTCTCCATCCTTTGTGTCCTCGTCTCCTCCATCCTCCTTGTCCTCTTCTTCTTCATCATCTGTGTCCTCATCTCCTCCATCGTCTGTGTTCTCATCCATCCTCTGTGTCCTTGACTCTTCCGTCCTCCGTGTCCTCGTCTCCTCCATCCTGCTTGTCCTCGTCTCCTCCATCCTCTGTGTCCTCGTCTCCTCCATCCTCTGTGTCCTCGTCTCCTCCATCCTCTGTGTCCTCGTTTCCTTCATCCTTGTTCTCGTCTCTTCCATCCTCTGTGTCCTTGTCTCCTTCATCCTGCTTGTTCTCCTCTCCTCCATCCTCTGTGTCCTCATCTCCTTCATCCTCCTTGTCCTCGTCTCCTCCATCCTCTGTGTCCTCGTCTCCTTCATCCTCCTTGTCCTCGTCTCCTCCATCCTCTGTGTCCTCGTCTCCTCCATCCTCCCTGTCCTCGTCTCCTCCATCCTCCTTGTCCTCATCTCCTCCATCCTCCTTGTCCTCGTCTCCTCCATCCTCATTGTCTTTGTCTCCTCCATCCTGCTTGTCCTCTCCGCCATTTTCTGTGTTCTCGTCTCCTTCATCCTCCTTGTCCTTGTCCCCGCCATCCTCTGTGTCCTTGTCTCCTCCATCCTCTGTGTCCTTGTCTCCTCCATCCTCCGTGTCCTTGTCTCCTCCGTTCTCTGTGTCCTTGTGTCCTCGTCTCCTCTCTGTCCTCGTCTCCTCCATCCTCCGTGTCCTCGTCTCCTCCATCCTCCTTGTCCTCATCTCCTCCATCCTCCTTGTCCTCGTCTCCTCCATCCTCATTGTCTTTGTCTCCTCCATCCTGCTTGTCCTCTCCGCCATTTTCTGTGTTCTCGTCTCCTTCATCCTCCTTGTCCTTGTCCCCGCCATCCTCTGTGTCCTTGTCTCCTCCATCCTCTGTGTCCTTGTCTCCTCCATCCTCCGTGTCCTTGTCTCCTCCGTTCTCTGTGTCCTTGTGTCCTCGTCTCCTCTCTGTCCTCGTCTCCTCCATCCTCCGTGTCCTCGTCTCCTCCATCCTCCATGTCCTCGTCTCCTCCATCCTCCTTGTCCTGGTCTCCTCCATCCTGCTTGTCCTCCTCCTTCATCCACCGTATCCTTCTCTCCTCCATCCTCTGTGTCCTTGTCTCCTCCATCGTCCTTGTCCTTGTCTCCTCCATCCTCCGTATCCTTGTCTCCTCCATCCTCCGTGTCTTTGCCTCCTCCGTCCTCTGTGTCCTCATCTCCTCCGTCCTCCTTGTCCTTGTCTCCTCCGTCCTCCTTGTCCTTGTCTCCTCCATCCTGCTTGTCCTCCTCTCCTCCATCCTCCGTATCCTTGTCTCCTCCATCCTCTGTGTCCTTGTCTCCTCCATCCTCCTTGTCCTTGTCTCCTCCATCCTCCGTATCCTTGTCTCCTCCATCCTCCATGTCCTCGTCTCCTCCGTGTTCTCGTCTTCTTCATCCTCCATGTCCTCATCTCCTCCGTCCTCCATGTCCTTGTGTCCTCGTCTCCTCTCTGTCTTCGTCTCCTCCATCCTCCATGTCCTCATCTCCTCCGTCCTCCATGTCCTTGTGTCCTCGTCTCCTCTCTGTCTTCGTCTCCTCCATCCTCCGTGTCCTCGTCTCCTCCAGCCTTTGTGACTTTGCTGAATGGAGCCCAGGCTAAGGATGCCATCCGCTCCCTCCACCACAGCACGGTGCGCGGCCGCTGCATCAGCGTGGCTCTGCAGCCCACCGACTCGCTGCTCTGCCTGGCCAACCTGCCGCACGCCTTCAGCGGCCAGCGCTTCGAGGAGCTGGTGCGCGCCTACGGCAACATCGAGCGCTGCTTCCTGGTGTACAGCCAGCTGACGGGCCACTCCAAGGGCTACGGCTTCGTGGAGTACATGAAGAAGGACTCTGCCTCGCGGGCCCGCTCGGAGCTGCTGGGCCGGCCACAGGTACCGCCCCTCGAAGTCCAGTCCACTGGAGGTGGTTGTTATGAGTGGAGGTGGTTATGGGTGGAGGTGTGGTGGTCAGTTGAGATGGTGGTTATGAGTGGAGGTGGTTATAGGTGGAGGTGGTGGTTATAAGTGGAGGTGGAGATGGAAGAGTTTGGGGGTCATTGATGACTTTTGCAAAACAGCAAAAATATTCACTAAAGGTTGTACATCTATCGATACATAAAGATAGACTAACATATTAGTAGTGAGAGGAGAATAACAGAGTAGCAGTGAGACAGGACAGGGGGAGACTAACAGAGTAGCAGTGAGACAGGACAGGGGGAGACTAACAGAGTAGCAGTGAGACAGGACAGGGGGAGACTAACAGAGTAGCAGTGAGACAGGTCAGGGGGAGACTTACAGAGTAGCAGTGAGACAGGACAGGAGGAGAGTTACAGAGTAGCAGTGAGACAGGACAGGAGGAGAGTTACAGAGTAGAAGTGAGACAGGAGAGGGGGAGAATAACAGCAGCAGTGAGACAGGTCAGGGGAAGTCTAACAGTAGTAAAGAGTACCCTTGAGGCGCATATAAAAACGATCTCAGCCAGACATCAGATAGTGAAATACTGGAGGTGTTGAACACTAATGGTATTAGACAGGTATTTAGAACATGCAGTAGAAATTCATTCAATATATACTGTATATAAAAGCATTGTGCTTTTTTGGACAGTAATATTTAGATAGTCCCCCCTTAGAGGCTTTCTACCTCAACAACTGAAGCGTTGGTAATCCATCATTACCAGAGCGTCAGTTTCAGAGCGATGTCCATCAATTGTGGAGTAAGCCAAAAAGTACAGCAAAATTGCTCCGCATTCCCAAGACACTCCTAAAAACAATACAAATTATAATTGTAAAAAGGAAACAAAACTTAACACAATTAACAAGTGTGTGTGTGTGTGTGTGTGTGTGTGTGTGTGTGTGTGTGTGTGTGTGTGTGTGTGTGTGTGTGTGTGTGTGTGTGTGTGTGTGTGTGTGTGTGTGTGTGTGTGTGTGTGTGTGTGTGTGTGTGTGTGTGTGTGTGTGTGTGTGTGTGTGTAGGGGGACCGCTCTCTGATGGTGCAGTGGATGGACGTGAACCAGCTGATCCAGGAGCAGCAGCTTCATTCCCGCTGCCTGTGTGTAGACAGGCTGCCGCTGGACCTGTGCGACTCGGAGGAGCTCACCCAGCTCTTCTCAGACACCTACAAGCCCGTCTTCTGCCAGGTGGGACCTCCAAAGCGCTTTCATTGTGTTGACAATCCAGTATACGCCAATTGAGCAAATGTAAACATGATGTTATTAGCCGGCAGTGTAGCTCAGGAGGTAGAGCCTTACGGCCGCCTTGCTGGTTCGATCCCCGGCTCCTCCTAGCAAAAACTTTAGAGGTGTCCTTGAGCAAGACACCCTAACTGCTCCTGACATGCTGGCTTTCTCCCTGCATGGCTGACTCCGCTGTCGGTGGGTGAATGTGTGTATGAATGGATGAATGTGAGGCATGACTTGGATAAAAGCGCTATATAAAAGCATCTATTACCATGTTCATCGGAGGAAAAAACCCAAAAATTGTATGACTACCGTCTAGCCCAACACTGTCGTTTTTGGGGGGTTTTTGATTCAAATATTTCCATCCAGTCTATTTACTAACCGCGTTCTCTTCAACTCTTACTCCATCCGTCTGTGGGTCTGTGGGTCCGTGGGTCCGTCCATCCATCCGCCCACACGCACCCGCCGGGCAATCACTCTCCCGCCATCAGTCATCCAATGCCGTTTCCCGTTTTAGCCCAGCCCCCTTCTGCCCCGCTCCCACACACAAATCAATAGACCCACATGGGCCGGCTCCCCTGATGCATTGTGGGCGTTGTAGCTCACGCTGCTTCGCTGTTGCGGAGCTCGGCACTCTCTGGCCTTATGGCTCACCGCGGTGTGTGTGTGTGTGTGTGTGTGTGTGTGTGTGTGTGTGTGTGTGTGTGTGTGTGTGTGTGTGTGTGTGTGTGTGTGTGTGTGTGTGTGTGTGTGTGTGTGTGTGTGTGTGTGTGTGTGTGTGTGTGTGTGTGTGTGTGTGTGTGTGTGTGTGTGTGTGTGTGTGTGTGCGCACTCCTTGATGCGTAAGTGCTGTCCCCTTATGTGTTCTAGTGTGTGTTCTGCAGGTAGAAGAGCTTGTGAAGCGGCCTCAGCCCACACAGCGCCGGCAGCGCTCATAACAAGCAGAGAGAGAGAGAGAGAGAGAGAGAGAGAGAGAGAGAGAGAGAGAGAGAGAGAGAGAGAGAGAGAGAGAGAGAGAGAGAGAGAGAGAGAGAGAGAGAGAGAGAGAGAGAGAGAGAGAGAGAGAGAGAGAGAGAGAGAGAGAGAGAGAGAGAGAGAGAGAGAGAGAGAGAGAGAGAGAGAGAGAGAGAGAGAGAGAGAGGCTTCACTCGGTGCTGTGCTTGCCCCGGAAGCACAGTGATGATATCACTGGCCCTAGAACCCTGTGCGCTGCTCTTCTTCGTCTTTTTTTCCACTTACATAACCGTCTCTACCCATCGACCTTCCTCCCCTCCTGCTAGAGGCCCCATATGATTCCAACACTGGGGGTCCCGGGGCCTCCCTCTCCCTCTCCCTCTCCCTCTCTCCCTCCCTCCCTCTCCCTCCCCTCCGGCAGGTACAGGGCCCGATACCCAGCGCTCTGCGGATGAATCACCGGCGTGTGGGTGTGTGGAGCTGTGGGGTGGGTGGGGGGGGGGGGAGTTAAGAAAGCCACCCATCATCATCCTCATCATCATCATCATCATCCTCCTCATCATCATCATCATCATAATCATCATAGGGAGAGGAGGAGGGGTGAGAGAAGGGCAACTCCTGAGAGCCTCTCGGCACCATTAGAAGGGGGGGGGAGAGAGAGAAAGAGAGAGAGAGAAGGGGAGAGAGAGAAAAACACACACACACAGAGGGGGAGAGAGAGAGAGGATGTTGAAAGAGAGGGGGAGTTATGGATGGAGGGAGGAGAGAGAGGGAGAGGGGGAGAGTTATGCACCTTCTCAAAGGTCATCTCTGATGAAGGTTAGCGCCACGAGGAGCAAGTTTAAGAATGTCAAGCCTCACTCAATGAAGAGATGGGTGGATGTGTGGAGTGGACGGAGACATAGATGGCTGGATGGATGAACGGGTGGAGACGGATAGATGACTGAATGATGGATGGAATTGTGCGTGCACACACACACACACACACACAGGCCTTGTTCACTGTTTCTGTTGTTGTGGTCTCGAGATATGTTCTCCATTCGGACCCTCTTGTTAGTTTGACAGCTCAGCTGTACCTTTCCTCTGTGACCCTCTCCCCTCTACGCTCAGACAACTGACGTTCAATCTGCGCTCACACACACACACACACACACACACATACACACACACACAAGATGCATCTTATTGTCTGCCCTGGTGTGGTTTGTGTCTGTCTGGGGACCAGGTCTCGATGTCAGCCAGCATCACTAACAGTGACAGCCAACTTCGAGTCCTCGGCTAAACTCTGTCGTGCATGCATCTATCTTTCTCTCTCAAACACACACACACACACACACACACACACACACACACACACACACACAAACTGTATCCCAGTGTTGAATATTTAAACAAGTGCAAAATGAGGCTCAGTCACCATCCAAACAAGGCCACAGGGTCCACACACACACACACACACACACACACACACACACACAGTTAATCCGTTTTATTATCCCATTGAAATCCAACTAAGCATTATTGGTGCTGCAATAGAGCCATTCACACTGCATACATACATGGTATTCGTTTTTATCCAGAAATTGTCATTACATTATTTTCGTAAACATCCGTCATTCTGGTCCATACCTCAATCCCTCCTCACCCATATCAATCACTCACTCACTAATCATGGCAACGTCTCTCTCTCTCTCTCTCTCTCTCTCTCTCTCTCTCTCTCTCTCTCTCTCTCACTCTCTCTTTTTGATATCCCTCCATACAGCAAGCTTAAGTAACGTACATAGTAATTGCCATGTACACCGATAATAACCGCGACCTGCCCACCTCCCGTCACTCTTCTCTCACTATCCCCCGGGGCTTTCCCCCCCCCCTCTCGTATCTGTCCGTCATCCATCAATCCACCCGTTCCTGACTCCAGTATGAGTGAGAGGAGAGCTGATCACCGGAGAACCAAGGGCAAGGAAGTGCAGTGTGGGATGTGGAAGCATTCACCATTGTAGTCCAAAAAATTATTAACCGTCATATTTATTTAACCGTTGTAGTCTTTATTTATTTTACCTTTGTAGTCTTTATTTCTTTAACCTTTGAAGTCATAATTCTTTAATCGTTGTAGTCTTTATTTCTTTAACCGGTTGTAGTCTTTATTTCTTTAACTGTTGTAGTCTTTATTTCTTTAACTGTTGTAGTCTTTATTTCTTTAACCGTTGTAGTCTTTATTTCTTTAACCGGTTGTAGTCTTTATTTCTATAAATGTTGTAGTCTTTATTTCTTTAACCGTTGTAGTCTTTATTTCTTTAACCGGTTGTAGTCTTTATTTCTATAAATGTTGTAGTCTTTATTTCTTTAACCGTTGTAGTCTTTATTTCTTTAACCGGTTGTAGTCTTTATTTCTATAAATGTTGTAGTCTTTATTTCTATAAATGTTGTAGTCTTTATTTCGTTAACAGGTTGTAGTCTTTATTTCTATAAATGTTGTAGTCTTTATTTCGTTAACAGGTTGTAGTCTTTATTTCTTTAACCGGGTCGCGTTGCAACTTGCGAAGATAAATCCTCTCACCACGTGCTTAGAATTATAAATACATAAATACATATATAATTTTAAGATTTCCGATGTTTGACCTACTTTACCACAGCTGGTTTCTCCGAGGGTTCAAAGGTCGACTGTATGAGAGTGTCCCCCCGTGTCGTGTTTGTGGACAACGTGTGGAATTAATCTCCGCCTCCGGCTGTATGTCAGCGTTGTGCTTCATTTCGCCCAGCCATTAGCATGAACGTGATCCATTAGCTATAGACTATTAAACTAACTGCATTATTCATCCTGCTCTTAGCTACACCAGTAGCGCCACATTGATTACTCAAATCTAGCACCGGATGGTCGTGCATGTTTTGCAGTGTTTGCTGGAATATTTTCTCTCCGTCTGTCAGTGTATACAATAGCAAACATCTCAATACATTACAATATATTATATAATAATGTATCCATAGTTTTCCCATTACCCACGAGGCCTTGGGGCATATTTGATTGGAGCTTTTGGAAGTCCATGTCCAGTTTTAACAATTCTATTGTGTAGCACAATAAAATATACAATGGATAATAAAAAAACTATTCTCATAGAAAATCTAAATGTTAGACAATTAGTTTTTATGTCAGATCATATGAAGTGTATCAAAATGTCGTGTCCATGTTTGCTCAGTGTGTGTGTGTGTGTGTATGTATGCGCGTGCATGCCTGTGTGTGTGTGTGTGTTTTGTTGTGTGTGTGTGTGCACGCCTGTGTGTGTGTGTGTGTGTGTGTGTGTGTGTGTGTGTGTGTGTGTGTGCGTGTGTGCGTGCGTGTGTGTATGCGCGTGCCTGTGTGTGTATGTGTGCGCGTGCCTGTGTGTGTATGTGTGCGCGTGCATGCTCCAGCTGGCCCAGGACGAGAGCAGCTCCGTGCGAGGCTTCGGCGTGGTGGAGTACGAGAGCGCGGAGCAGGCGGAGGCAGTGCTGATGGAGATGGACCGCACCCTGCTGGGCGGCCAGGAGATCCGCCTGTCTCTCTGCACCCCCGGGGCCTCGGGACGCAGCACCCTGGCCGCCCTCATCGCCGCCCAGGGAGTGGTGAGTCCCAACAGGGGTCATTCTGATCCCCGCAGCCCCGGCTGTCTCTCTTACTGTACTGGGAGCACTTTTCTCTCTTGTTCTAGGAGCATGTGTCTCGCATGTACTGGGAGCACTTGTCTCTCTTGTACTGGGAGCACTTGTCTCTCTTGTACGGGGAACACTTGTCTCTCTTGTACTGGGAGCACTTGTCTCTTGTACTGGGAGCATGTGTCAGTCTTGTACTGGGAGCACTTGTCTCTTGTACTGGGAGCATGTGTCAGTCTTGTACTGGGAGCACTTGTTTCTCTTGTATTGGGAGCACTTGTCTCTCTTGTACTGGAAGCATGTGTCTCTCTTGTACTTGGAGCACTGTCTCTCTTGTACTGGGAGCACTTGTTTCTCTTGTACTGGGAGCACTTGTTTCTCTTGTACTGGGAGCATGTGTCTATCTTGTACTAGGAGCACTTGTCTCTCTTGTACTGGGAGCATGTGTCTATCTTGTACTAGGAGCACTTGTTTCTCTTGTACTGGGAGCACTTGTTTCTCTTGTACTGGGAGCATGTGTCTATCTTGTACTAGGAGCACTTGTTTCTCTTGTACTGGGAGCATGTGTCTATCTTGTACTAGGAGCACTTGTTTCTCTTGTACTGGGAGCACTTGTTTCTCTTGTACTGGGAGCATGTGTCTATCTTGTACTAGGAGCACTTGTCTCTCTTGTACTGGGAGCACTTGTCTCTCTTGTACTGGGAGCATGTGTCAGTCTTGTACTGGAAGCATGTGTTTCTCTTGTACTGGGAGCACTTGTTTCTCTTGTATTGGGAGCACTTGTTTCTCTTGTATTGGGAGCACTTGTCTCTCTTGTACTGGGAGCACTTGTCTCTCTTCTACTGGGAGCACTTGTTTCTCTTTTACTGGGAGCACTTGTTTCTCTTTTACAGGGAGCACTTGTTTCTCTTTTACTGGGAGCACTTGTTTCTCTTTTACTGGGAGCACTTGTCTCTCTTGTACTGGAAGCATGTGTCTCTCTTGTACTTGGAGCACTGTCTCTCTTGTACTGGGAGCACTTGTTTCTCTTGTACTGGGAGCACTTGTTTCTCTTGTACTGGGAGCATGTGTCTATCTTGTACTAGGAGCACTTGTCTCTCTTGTACTGGGAGCATGTGTCTATCTTGTACTAGGAGCACTTGTTTCTCTTGTACTGGGAGCACTTGTTTCTCTTGTACTGGGAGCATGTGTCTATCTTGTACTAGGAGCACTTGTTTCTCTTGTACTGGGAGCATGTGTCTATCTTGTACTAGGAGCACTTGTTTCTCTTGTACTGGGAGCACTTGTTTCTCTTGTACTGGGAGCATGTGTCTATCTTGTACTAGGAGCACTTGTCTCTCTTGTACTGGGAGCACTTGTCTCTCTTGTACTGGGAGCATGTGTCAGTCTTGTACTGGAAGCATGTGTTTCTCTTGTACTGGGAGCACTTGTTTCTCTTGTATTGGGAGCACTTGTTTCTCTTGTATTGGGAGCACTTGTCTCTCTTGTACTGGGAGCACTTGTCTCTCTTCTACTGGGAGCACTTGTTTCTCTTTTACTGGGAGCACTTGTTTCTCTTTTACAGGGAGCACTTGTTTCTCTTTTACTGGGAGCACTTGTTTCTCTTTTACTGGGAGCACTTGTTTCTCTTTTACAGGGAGCATGTGTCTCTCTTGTACTGGGAGCACTTGTTTCTCTTGTACTGGGAGCACTTGTCTCTCTTGTACTTGGAGCATTTTCTCTTGTACACTTGTTTGGGGGGGAGGGGGAATTTAGCTCATTCACATATTGCTTATTATTCCCCCAACCAGATACTCAGTAACAACTGAGGGGAATATACATTTTATTATTGGATAGTTGCTATGGTATTCATGTGTAGTATAATCTTAGCTTACTGCTACTGGCAGGTTTTTTAATAGTGACTGTTAAAATGGAAAAAAAACATTTGGGGTGTTATCACGTTCTCGCGTTCACATTAAAAACAAGATTAGGACTAATGGAGCTCTTATTTTTGGGGACATAATCTGCCTCGTGGCCATGTTTAGCACCGGCCGGTTAGCACTTAAAGTTCTGAGACTCGACCCTGTTGGACAATCAAGGCCAGTTTCTCATTAACAGTAATCTCATGTTTCCTGAGATACACACGGATACACACATGGACACACACACACACGCACACACAAGGATACTCGCGGATAAACACACACCAACACAAATGGACACACACAAACACGTGGGGACAAACGGGGATACACACACACACACACACACACACACACACACACACACACATGGCCACACGCTGAATGGACACACGGAATGGACACACAGTCAGTTATTGATGTTGCCTGAGACACACACACACACACACACACACAAGGACACACACACACACACACACACACACACACTCACATAGACACAGACAGACAGATAAACAAAACCAACCTGAATGTATTCAAACAGAGCCATGGGCCTGTTTGAATACATAAGTGATCAAGGGGCCCCGTTAGTGGGGGGGTGGGGGGGTGGGGACATTTGAGGCAGAGATGGCGTCCCTCCCATGGACCTCCGAGGACCCCCCGCTGATGCCGTGATTACAGCTCTGCCTGGCGGGAAAGGACTCGTCTTCTTCCCTTCTCAAAGACCCCTCCGTGCCAGCCCTGCCACACAGAGAGGGAGACACGACACAAGATATATATAGATATATAGATATATATATATATAGATATATATATGTGTGTTCATATGCAGGCCGTGAAGCCAACGCCGCCGATTAGAAGCAGCATAAAATGAAAAGCAGATAAAGACCCTGTCTTTTCCGAGACTCAAAAGGAGCCCCCCCGGCTGGGAAGGAGAACAGAATTCATTATGACGATAATGATAGGGGATTTCTGCTGGATAATCACTCCTATTACCGTCTATATGTGGTGCACGCTGAAGACTTGCTCATTGTACAAGTAGGGTCAAGTGAAGCCTGCCCTGAGATGTTTCACACACGTGTGTGTGGACAGAAAGTTTGGGTGGGAATATAGATAGATAGATAGCGCGTGCCACGAAGACAGTATAGCGTAGCGCTACCGGGAGATGGGGGGGGGGGGGGAGGAGATGGGGCGGGGGGAGGGGGGGGGGGGCAGCTTTCGGCTGTACCTCGTTCACCGTCCAACGAGGACAAACCGGGACTTAGTGCAGAGAATCCTTATGCTGACCAT
Organism: Muraenolepis orangiensis; assembly: GCA_027704905.1. Lineage (NCBI taxonomy): Eukaryota > Metazoa > Chordata > Actinopteri > Gadiformes > Muraenolepididae > Muraenolepis > Muraenolepis orangiensis. The sequence continues at coordinate 14,219,956 of CM051004.1, read as the reverse complement.
CCCTCCTTCCGCTGTCGCCTTAGTCACACACACACACACGCACACGCACACGCACATGCACACACAGACGCACAACTAAAACTCTCTTCTCAGCACCAAGCAGGGTCAACACTGACTAGTTCATTTAAAAAATGTAATAAAGCTTATTTGCACCAGGGATCAATAGGGGAGAGTTAGCCTTGTTTGGGAGGTTTGATGTGACGCCAATGAAAGTCGTTTGTGAAATGACCACCAGGCCCCGTTCACCTAAATATGTGCCAGTCTGCCATCAGATTTTAGTTTAAGTCTGATTTGTAAGACTAAACTAACTGTAACCATGTGTGTGTGTGTGTGTTTTCATTTGTGTGTGTGTGTGTGTGTGTTTGTGTGTGTGTGTCTGTTTGTTTTCATGTGTGTGTGTATGTATGTGTGTGTGTGTGTGTGTGTGTGTGTGTGTGTGTGTGTGTGTGTGTGTGTGTGTGTGTGTGTGTGTGTGTGTGTGTGTGTGTGTGTGTGTGTGTGTGTGTGTGTGTGTGTGTGTGTGTGTGTGTGTGTGTGTGTGTGTGCGTTTTGTATCCAAGCAGATGCTGGGTAATAAGAAAGGCCTGCTCCCGGAGCCCAACCTGGCTCAGTTCTTGACCAGCATTGCCAACCCGACCGCCCTGCAGGTCCTCCTCAGACCCTACCACACCGGCAAGAGAGGAGGTATGCTCTCTAGAGGTCTGCTAGCATGTGTGTGCATGTATGGTCCGGTATTCTAAAGTGTGATGGGGATGACGGCACTGCATTAAATAGCATGATTTTGACTATATCGAGAGATGAAAGCTCGTACACTACTTCATACCAAGCTCTATTTCTATCCATCTCTCTATCCATCTCTCTCTCTCTCTCTCTCTCTCTCTCTCTCTCTCTCTCTCTCTCTCTCTCTCTCTCTCTCTCTCTCTCTCTCTCTCTCTCTCTCTCTCTCTCTCTCTCTCTCTCTCTCTCTCTCTCTCTCTCTCTCTCTCTCTCTCTCTCTCTCTCTCTCTATCACTCTCTTGAATTATGATGGTACACACTACTTTGAAGTGCCCATGCACTGACAATACACAACGCTTATTCAAGTAAAGGTTACGTAGAAGTACAGAAACAGTCGGTAAGCCTCTGACTACTGGCATCCAATAGGATTTCAGAAACAGTCGGTGCCCCTCTGACTACTGGCAGCCAAGAGGACCTCAGAAACAGTCGGTACACCTCTGACTACTGGCAGCCAAGAGGACCTCAGAAACAGTCGGTACACCTCTGACTACTGGCAGCCAAGAGGACCTCAGAAACAGTCGGTACACCTCTGACTACTGGCAGCCAAGAGGACCTCAGAAACAGTCGGTACACCTCTGACTACTGGCAGCCAAGAGGACCTCAGAAACAGTCGGTACACCTCTGACTACTGGCAGCCCATAGGATCTCAGAATCAGTCGGTACACCTCTGACTACTGGCAGCAAATAGGATCTCAGAAACAGTCTGTAAGCCTCTGACTACTGGCATCCAATAGGATTCCAGAAACAGTCGGTGCCCCTCTGACTACTGGCAGCCAAGAGGACCTCAGAAACAGTCAGTGCACCTCTGACTACTGGCAGCAAATAGGACCTCAGAAATAGTCGGTGCCCCTCTGACTACTGGCAGCCAATAGGACTTCAGAAACAGTCAATGCCCCTCTGACTACTGGCAGCAAATAGGATCTCAAAAACAGTCAGTGCACCTCTGACTACTGGCAGCAAATAGGATCTCAGAAACTGTCGGTTCACCTCTGACTACTGGCAGCCAAGAGTACCTCAGAAACAGTCGGTACACCTGACTACTGGCAGCAAATTGGATCTGAGAAACAGTCGGTACACCTCTGACTACTGGCAGCCAAGAGTACCTCAGAAACAGTCGGTACACCTCTGACTACTGGCAGCCAAGAGGACCTCAGAAACAGTCGGTACACCTGACTACTGGCAGCAAATAGGATCTGAGAAACAGTCGGTTCACCTCTGACTACTGGCAGCCAAGAGTACCTCAGAAACAGTCGGTACACCTGACTACTGGCAGCAAATAGGATCTGAGAAACAGTCGGTACACCTCTGACTACTGGCAGCCAAGAGTACCTCAGAAACAGTCGGTACACCTGACTACTGGCAGCCAATAGGACCTGAGAAACAATGCAACCGCCAACCGTGGCTCACCACCAGCTCAGAGCTGTTAGATGAATTCATCATCAAATTCCTGTGGTTTTGTGGCCAAACCACAAGAATTTAAATGTGTATTTTAGAATGAAATCGGCTGCTTCGTGTTGTGTTAAAACCTCCCGCCTTACCACAGCCACGAGATTCCACTCAGAGGGAAAGGAGCAGCAGGAGTAGATGGAAGAAACCACCATGATGGAGGAGTATTTATAACACCCAAGATGGCCTTCTTGGAGATGACTCGTTGTTTCCACGCCCTTACTGGGCTTGTATTCAGAGGCACCGTCCAAATCTCTCTGTTCTCTCTCTCTCTCTCTCTCTCTCTCCCTCGCTCCCTGTGTACTATCACAACACTCCCCTGGCTCCGTCTCCTGACACTCGCCTGATGAGATAGTAGAAAGACCGCGGAGAGAAAGGAGAACAGGATGAGGAGAGAAGAAGAGAGGGGGGGGGAGTAAGGAGAGGCAGGGAGAGAGGAGGAGAGGAGGAGGAGGAGGAGGAGGAGGAGAGGAGGAGAGGAGGGAGCGCTGTTCAAGGAGAAGATCCTGCACAATTCAAGTCTAAAATTAGGGGTGGTGATTAAATGTTAAAGCGTTGACTACCTATTCGGGGGGGGGGGGGGGGGGGGTGATGAGGACGGGGAGAAGGAGGAATGTTTAAACACAAGATAAAGGTCCGCACCACACTTATCTGGACCTTGCAGAGGCCTACACCTCTTTACTTGGCCCGTTTCACCAAGTTATGCTAATTTTACAGTTCGCCATCGTACAGCTTGTTTGAGACGATCCACGTCCAGACTCCACATACACAAGGGGTGGGGCGGGGGGGGGGGGTTAATGTCTGCACATGAACCGACGAGCAAATCTGGAAATGGAATCGTGAGGCATCTCTAGGAGTCTGCTCTATTGAAACAATGTAAAAAATGTAATACATCCATGGGAAAAATATGTCACCAAATCATTCAAAGGCACTGCTGAGAAGAGGTCGGCGTGATGCACTCAACCACAGAAAATGCAGTGTTTCGATTTGACAATACAAAACACTACACATCGTTCACCAGTCGACCAATCAACTGTGATTTGGCCTTTAATCGTTCCTGGCCCATTAAGTAACCCCCGTTTTCCAATCTGGACCTTATCATCATATCATTTTGGGTCTAAGTGACTGACGCAAACAGTTTTTGAATTTGGTCCAGTATTGAGCGAGAACACTTCAGCCGTCAGCCGCGAAATATCTGCGATCGTCTGCAGTGTAACCCTTTGGAGCGATAGCGCCCGTCAAGTGCTTGTTTTTGCCACTGACGGGCTCAGTCTGTTACTATACATAGCTGACAACATTATGGAAAGGATCCCTACTGAGAAATACAACTACAAAGAAATACAAAGAAAGCTACGCTTTCTGTGGTCACAACACAACAAACTCTTGCCGACTCACTCACGTTTCAACCCTTCTCTTCCCTCAACAACTCAACTCTCCAGAGACTTGGAGGTTGGACACAATAACAAACAGACCGGAAAAAAACAAGCCCTTTTAGAGGCGATACATTGACAGGGGGTATCACCCCAAAGGGTTACATGGCAGACGTTTCACGGCCGACAGCTGAATCATTCTTACTGTCAGATTATATTCATCATTCTTCTTCTTATTGTTATTATATGTGGTAAGAATGAAGCAGAAGATGATGATGGTGATGACGATGAACTACTTTATGCTTTAAAGTACTAAGCCATGTGTTGAGATGATGTGAGTGTCCATGAAAAGTACTAACCCAGGTGGTGTTGAGATGATGAGTGTCCAGGAGAAGTACTTACCCATGTGTTCAGATGATGTGAGTGTCCAGGAGATGTACTAACCCATGTGTTCAGATGATGAGTGTCCAGGAGAAGTACTTACCCATGTGTTCAGATGATGAGTGTCCAGGAGATGTACTAACCCATGTGTTCAGATGATGAGTGTCCAGGAGAAGTACTAACCCAGGTGCCATTTGGTGTGTGTTTGCAGGAAAGTACGGCCGCCACCACAGCCTGCCGTTCCTGCGTCCACCCATCACCTCGGCCCTGCTCACCCTGGGGAAAGCTCACCAGGTCCCCACTTCACTGTGTGTGTGTGTGTGTGTGTGTGTGTGTGTGTGTGTGTGTGTGTGTGTGTGTGTGTGTGTGTGTGTGTGTGTGTGTGTGTGTGTGTGTGTGTGTGTGTGTGTGTGTGTGTGTGTGTGTGTGTGTGTGTGTGTGTGTGTGTGTGTGTGTGTGTGTGTGTGTGTGTGTGTCACGGTGTCTTTCACAAAGATTTTCGACTTTCAAATGTCATTCGAATGATCCACAAAAGCAACCTTTAACCAAGCAGGCAGCTCATTAGATGAACATAAAAAACACATTTGATTGAAGACGTTAAGATGAGTTTGCTTTGATAATGTAATGTTCCCTTCATAGCAGAGAACACCCGAGAGACTAACATGTATTTCCTCTAACAGCCTATAGGTGGCTCACGGTAGAGACTGCCATGTAGTTCCTCTAACAGCCTATAGGTGGCTCACGGTAGAGACTGCCATGTAGTTCCTCTAACGGCCTATAGGTGGCTCACGGTAGAGACTGCCATGTAGTTCCTCTAACGGCCTATAGGTGGCTCACGGTAGAGACTGCCATGTAGTTCCTCTAACGGCCTATAGGTGGCTCACGGTAGAGACTGCCATGTAGTTCCTCTAACGGCCTATAGGTGGCTCACGGTAGAGACTGCCATGTAGTTCCTCTAACGGCCTATAGGTGGCTCACGGTAGAGACTGCCATGTAGTTCCTCTAACGGCCTATAGGTGGCTCACGGTAGAGACTGTCATGTAGTTCCTCTAACGGCCTATAGGTGGCTCACGGTAGAGACTGCATGTAGTTCCTCTAACGGCCTATAGGTGGCTCACGGTAGAGACTCATGTAGTTCCTCTAACGGCCTATAGGTGGCTCACGGGAGAGACTGTCATGTAGTTCCTCTAACGGCCTATAGGTGGCTCACGGTAGAGACCGTCATGTAGTTCCTCTAACGGCCTATAGGTGCCTCGCGGTAGAGACTGTCATGTAGTTCCTCTAACGGCCTATAGGTGGCTCATGGTAGAGACTGTCATGTAGTTCCTCTAACGGCCTATAGGTGGCTCACAGATTTCAAGATTCAAGATAACTTTATTTATCCCGAGGGAAATTAAGGAGAGACTGTCATGTAGTTCCTCTAATGACCTACAGGTGACTCACGGTGGTTGCATGTAAAAAGACCCGACACCGTTTTAAGTCGACGGGTAAAATGTGATTTAATTCACATAGTGCAAATCAAATACATTTTTTCTTTGGTTTGGATCTCAGTAACTGGCTGACTTGTTGGTGTTCACAAGCGTTTACGCCTGTGTGTGTGTGTGTGTGGGTGGGTGGGGGGGGGGGGGGGGGGATGTGCCGTTACACATTTGTGTTTATACTTCTATTAAACGTCTGCATGTTGATGTGATGTTGACGTGTGTGTGTGTGTGTGTGTTGTTTACCATGTGATAAAACGAGTGTCTCGTCTGCCCTGCAGAGCGCGATGCTGGGAAATGGACTGGTGCTCCAGAACCTTCTGCACATGCAGCTGGCCCAGCAGCAGCTCATGCACATCAAAGAGAAGCGGATCAGCAACGTGAGATCCTGTGTGTGTGTGTTAGTGTGTGTGAGCGTGTGTGTGTGTGTGTGTGTGTGTGTGTTAGTGTTTGTGCTTATGCGTTACATGTGTGCATGTCTATTTCTCATACATCTGTGTGTATCCACATTCTTGCCTTTCCAGTACTCAGTACATTATAACAACTCAAACACCTCGTAACTCAAATCAAGCTGCAGGTGTGTGTGTGTGTGTGTGTGTGTGTGTGTGTGTGTGTGTGTGTGTGTGTGTGTGTGTGTGTGTGTGTGTGTGTGTGTGTGTGTGTGTGTGTGTGTGTGTGTGTGTGTGTGTGTGTGTGTGTGTGTGTGTGTGTGTGTGGGGGGGTGTGTGTGCATGCGTGCGTGTGTGTGTATGCGTGCGTGTGTGTGTGTGTATTTTATGGAAATCTTTGCTTAGTGACGAAGGCTCCCTGTGCTGCAGTTATGTAATGTACCCTCTCATCTTCCTTGTCTTCTTTGGTTACTTTTCTAAACAATTTAAACCCTTTTTAAGAGAGACAGGAATGGACAGGGACCTCCCAAATTGATATTGTATCATGATACTGACGATCGTTTTGTAATTTTTGTGCATTTGGTCCCAGACACAACACGGCTGATACAAATGGAGTATTGGCCTTTGAAAAAAAAAAAAGCTTTTTCCGTTAACCTGGAGAAGAAAAATACATTTAAACCTGACAAGACAAGTAGAAGTACAAGAATCCGGAGACTCACGGAATCCCCCCCCACATCCCAACTGGTCTTTTCTTCTCTTTTCTCCAACCTGTCTTTATGTCCTTCCTACTGAATCCTCCCTGTTCCTCGCCAGGTGCTGGGGGACCCCTCACGGCTGCTGCTCCACAAGGCCTTGTCTCTGAGGGCCCCGGGCCCCGTGATTCTGGGGAAGGGCCTGCTGGGCGACTCCCCTACAGGTGGGTCCAAATTCAGCACTATCATCGCTGAAAACAAAAGTCGACATTGAAATGCCCCCCCACACACACACACTCCCACTCCCACAAATGTACGGTTTGCGTTCAAGCAACACAACAACTCTGTTTCGTCTAAGCTCATTTTATCTTAACAACAAATCTATATTGAAATGACACACTTCCCAGAATTGTATCAACAACAACCCGGTTTAGTGTAAGCTCATTTCCCACCAGGCTCTAAGGTGGATATTGATATGAACCGTTAACCAACCACACGGTCTATTAGCAAGTCAAATCCCTGATTTAGGAAATATGTATTTGTGTGTAAATGATGGATCACGGTGGTAGCAGCAGTGTTTTAGTATGTATTAGAAGCTGTGCCTGTCTATGTGTCTCTATTGTGTCTGTGCCTGTCTTTGCCGCGGTGCAATGGGATTTGATCTTGGGCGTGTTTTTCCGTTTGATTCAATATGCGAACGTGTCTGTGTAGGATTGTTAGCCTAAGACCTGCTGGAGCTGCCGCTTCCTATAATACCACGCGGTGGTCATTTGTCACACACATATTGGATTTATGATAAGCTGGTTGGATGCATGCTGTGTGTGTGTGTGTGTGTATGTGTGTGTTTATTAAAGCCTGGGGAAATGAATGAAGCCGAGTGATGGAGCAATAAGGCTGTTAGGATGTGATGTATGAGCAGACGCCTCATTCCGAACGGGTTCCTGGCTTCCCTGTCTCTGTTTGAAAGAACAGTTAAATACAGACGTGTAGCAGGACTGGCGAAAGATCTCCTTTCATGTCCTTCACTGGCATTCCATCTTTGCTCTCTTAATTCCCGTCCTCTCATTTCCTCTCCTCTTGTCCACTCTCCCTCGTCTCCTTTTGTCTTGTCCCTTCTCATGTCATGCCCTTTCCTCACCTCTCCTTGGCTCTCCTCTCCTCTCATCCACTCTCTCTCATTTCCTGTCCTCTTTAGAGTTTGTCCAGGAGTCTGCGGTGGTGCCTACCCACAATGCCACAGCGGTGGTGTCCTCCATGATGCCCTACAGGCCTGGTCGTGCGCACGCCGGGGCAGAGCACGGCGGCTACCACCACTCTTCCTCCACCGCCTACTCCTCCTCATCCTCCGCTTCCTCTGTCATCACCTTCTCGGCCTCCAACAGGCCGCCCGTGGCCCCGGGGGCCGTGTTAAGCGTCCACCCCCACGGGCAGAGCTACTCCCTGGGCAGCAACTGTGGCCTCCCTCCCCCGCCGCCGCCCAAAGATCCAGGGGGCCTGCAGGTGCTGCAGCACCACAGCTGCGACGGCTACCCACCGGCTGGCGTGGTGAGTAGGGGGGGGGGGGGTGTGTCAGGGGCATCTGGACCACCAATCACACACACACACAGCGTACACAAGGGATTGTGTCACACAAAGGGACACCATCTCTTCTCCACCTCCAGTATTTCCCACGTGTCTATTCCCTTTTTGAAGTCTCATGGAAATGAACCTCCCACTCTCTCTCTCTCTCTCTCTCTCTCTCTCTCTCTCTCTCTCTCTCTCTCTCTCTCTCTCTCTCTCTCTCTCTCTCTCTCTCTCTCTCTCTCTCTCCATCATCCCAATCATCTATAATATATACATCTTAACACACCGTTGTTCTTATACACAGGCACTCGCTCGCCCACCCACCCACCGAACAAGTACACACACACACACACACACTCTCGCCCAATCAACAGACACGGCGAGCTACAGTCCCCCAAGATTACCTCCCACTGAAAATACCCACAATGCAACCACCCCCCCCCCTTACACACACACACACACACACCGTGCCCACCCACTTAACACATGTCGCGCTATTTTTCCTCTTGTCGTCTAATCTGTCTGTTTGGTCTCTCTGACCGGCCTGCCTGTCTGCCTGGGAAGCGGAGCCGCGGCGCTCGCTCTTGCAGCACAGTGCTGCAAAGTACGTTAATTACCGTGACAGAATCCCCTCCAGGGGGTAATCATAGGGCTGCTTATGGGAGTGGAGAGAGGAGAGGAGAGGTCCTCATCCTCCAGAGTGTCCCGGCAGAACCCACCCAGAACCCACCCAAACGGGAAGGCTGTTATTAACCGACAGCGTGATGTTATGCCCTGTTTTGCTTCTTGGTCTTCTTCTTCTATTGGGGTTTTAATTTTTTTTACACACAGATTTGGTCGCCCTCTTTGGGGACTTTGGGGAATGAGTATTTCTTGAAGATTCCAGTTTCAAAGGGCTTTACTGGCATGGAAAACATCTAACATCTAACACTGCCAAAGCACAAGACCTAAATAGAATCGTCTAACAATACAATATTATCCAAATATGTTGTATTATATATTGTATAATATAAATCTCTCTCTCTCTCTCTCTCTCTCTCTCTCTCTCTCTCTCTCTTTCTCTCTCTCTCTCTCTCTCTCTCTCTCTCTCTCTCTCTCTCTCTCTCTCTCTCTCTCTCTCTCTCTCTCTCTCTCTCTCTCTCTCTCTCTCTCTCTCTCTCTCTCTCTCTCTCTCTCTCTCTCTCTCTCTCTCTCTCAGGTTAGTGTCCAGGGGTCTCTGTTGGGTGAGCCCCCTAAAGAGGTGAAGCTTCCCTCAAATCCCTATCTCAACCTGGCCAGCGTGATGCCAGGCATGGTGTTGCAAGGTACCACACACACACACACACACTGCTCACTAATCTAGAAAGTCCGCCGGGTGGGTGATGGTTGTGTAGCTACCCTTGTCTTTAAAGTTAGAACATCATTACACTCTTGGCTATGTCTGATTCTCCCACTGCGCTCCACCCCTCCAGGGCCGGTGGGGAGCAAAGCCCAGGTAGGGCAGCCTGTTCCTGGGCTCTACGGTGGCTCCCTGCCGCCCCCCGTCTCCCAGAGCTCCGGCTCTCTCTCCCACAGCGCGGTGGTGGCGCCCGCCCCCGCCCAGTACACCACGGACGCCTACGCCGACTACGGCCAGTACAGCCAGGTGTACACACAGGTAGCACACACACACACACATACACACATTGTCTAGCATGTAGGCATGCGTACATTAGCCAACTATAAGTGTATATTGCTGCATACTATGGTGATTTACACACACAGTATGAACTTAAATACTGTTCATGCACAACGTTTATGCACAATGAAACGTAGACGTGGTGTGGATGGATGAATCTGTGGTGCTAGTTAGATTGGTGATGGTTTGAGATGTCGGTCGGTGGATGAATGGATGGATAGATAAATAGATAGTAGATTGAAGGATCTGTCCTTCAATCCACCAGACAGACAGAGTGTGAGAGGAGGTGTTAGGAAGTGGTGTGTGTGTCTCTCTCTCCATCTGTCCCCTCTTCCGTTCTCTCCTCTGAACATTCCAGAACACGACAGACGGCCCCCAGCTTTCACTGAGAGGCCCCTTCCTTCTCTCCTTCCTCCCTATTTGCTTTCAGTCAGTCAGTCAGTCAGTCAGTCAGTCATTTCAGACTGACAGAGGCATGCTGCACAGAAAACAGAGGAAAACACACATTTAGAAGTTAAATGACTCAACAACATTGTATATTTAATGACCCTATTGGATACATGTGCTGTGTGTGTGTGTGTGTGTGTGTGTGTGTGTGTGTGTGTGTGGTGTGTGTGTGTGTGTGTGTGTGTGTGTGTGTGTGTGTGTGTGTGTGTGTGTGTGTGTGTGTGTGGTGTGTGTGTACAGGAAGCCATGCAGCAGTGGTACCATCAGTACCAAGCTGCTCAAGTCCAGAGCTACACCACCGCTGCCACACCAGAAAGCCTGGCTCCAGACTACAGCAAGGAGCAGGTAGCACGCACGCACACGCACGCACGCACACACACTCACACGCATGCACGCACACACACACACGCACACGCACGCACACACACTCACTCACAGGCACACACACACACACACACACACATTCACAGGAAGACACACGCACGCACACACACACAAATGCACACGCATACACTATCTACCTGTGTGTTTCCTGCTGTGTTCCAGTCTCCTGCTGTGTCTCCCTATGGAGAGTATGGGTCCTACATGCAGGCGGTCACCCAGTACTACGCACAGCCTCCAGCAGCCAGCCATGCCTACACCACCAAGGTACACACACACACACACACACACACACACACACACACACACACACACACACACACACACACACACACACACACACACACACACACACACTGTGCCCTGGGGAGGCTGAGCCAGAACAAGTGTGTGAAATGAACACATGGGTCTTGTTACAGTGCTGATTGGTGGCAGTTGGTACAGCCTCAGGTGTGATCGACTGAACCCCCACCGCTGTAAACGTGCGTGTGGTTGTGTTCGTCATCTGGCTCAGTTCTCATTCATTGAGCCAGATGTATTTCCCCGTGTTTCTGCGTGTCTGCGGGTGTATACACAGATGTTGTTTGGTTGTTTGTGCCTGTGTGTTTACGTCCGACTTTGCACACTCCAAGACACTATTTTGCACCTCCAAGATTTTGTAAACTGCCAAAATCTCTGCAGATGACGCTTGATGGCAATCAGAATTGCATGGCGGTGGGATATTACCTCCGCCATTGAGGATGGACCAGAGGTTGTGTTTTTGTTTGTTTGTCTGTTTGTTTGTTTGTCTCTTAGCAAGATAACTCAAACAATATACAACAAAAGGTATGAATGGCATTGGACAAAACGTGGTGGTGGATTGGAGTAATTCGATTACTTATGGGCAAAAGTAAAAAAGTTTATTCGATTTTGGTGCATATTAAGATTTAAGAACATTTTCTAAGATTTCGGGATACAAAACCGCATCTGTGGGGGGGGGGGGTCCGTGTTCAGGATACGGTGTTTAGTACAAAAAAACATCTTCGGTGGAAAAAAAAACAACAAATTCAAATCCATTTATTTTGAAGGAAGTGCTCTCCTCTCACCGCCTCTCGCCATTCCTCCCACAGGAAGTCTCCCTCCACGCCGGGCCCCCGCCCGCCATTCTCTCCGCCGCCACCGCGGTGCTCCCGGCGTACGGCGCCATGCCCCTGATGCCCGGCTTCCTGGGGGCGGCTCACCCCGCGGGGCCCCCGCCCGGCCCCGTGGTCCAGGCAGCCGCCGCCACCGACTGGAGCGCCTACTACTACGTGAGTGTTGTGTTGTGTTGGGGACACCCCCCCCCCCCCCCCCCACATTCGTACAACATACAAAGCAACTCACCCACCCGCTTTCACACTCAAATCGGAAACTCGGGGCATTTCCAACGTGACGCAAACTTTCACATTTGGGCGTTTTAAGAACGCCACAAAGTAATGTAATATATTCATTCAATGAGTGTTGTTCACTTACCTCACTTTATTTTACTTCTATATAAAATCTGTAGTTTGAAGGCATCGTTACGTTTAAATAATTTAACTTTACTTTTCTATTATATTCTTATTTGTTGAAAAATACATTTTCTAAATAATTTGCGACCAACACCAGGGTAAATCATTCTCTCTAAATCAATTTAGCGTGTCAACATTTCTGCATAAATCTTTCAGACATTTTATATTTATTGAGTTATTTCCAGAAACTTTTATTTGGAATTGATAATAAATGATTGAATCCATTTATAAGCCACTAAATAATTCACTATTAATCATTTATAACAATAGACTGTTATAGAATATAAAGACAGTTTTTTTCTAAATATTTGTCCAGATGGGATCTGTACTCTCTACTCTTCCCGGAAGCGCATGCATGGTTCGACCTTGAAATGCAGAGAGAGAGAGAGAGAGAGAGAGAGAGAGAGAGAGAGAGAGAGAGAGAGAGAGAGAGAGAGAGAGAGAGAGAGAGAGAGAGAGAGAGGAGAGAGAGAGAGAGAGAGAGAGAGAGAGAGAGAGAGAGAGAGAGAGAGAGAGAGAGAGAGAGAGAGAGAGAGAGAGAGAGAGAGAGAGAGAGAGAGAGAGAGAGAGAGAGAGAGAGAGAGAGAGAGAGAGAGAGAGAGAGAGAGAGAGAGAGTGTTTTAATTGCCATTTGCAACTTATAAAAAATTATAATGCAATGCTTATAATGCAATGCAAAGAGTATGAAGCTCCCAGAGTATGAATATCCGACAACAATACTATACTAAACTATACAAGACTATACACTACAGATGATTTGCTTTACATACTATTAAGAGAGGGAGAAGGAGGGAGAGAGAGAGAGGGGGAGAGGGGGGGGGGGGTTTGGCATGAAGTGGTGTTTGTGCTTCCATCTTAAAAAAATCTTCTAACCGAACAGCAAACCCCATCAGCAAACCCCATCAAACTCAACAACCATCGCTCCTTTCCGAGAAGTCACAGTAGGTGACTAATATCACTGTCAGTTATGTACTTTAAGAGGGTCTCGGTTGTGTGTCTGATGAAACAAATGCAAATGTATTCAAACACAAAACAAAGAATAGGCTTTAAATAGCCTAAATATGACAATCACAGTATTCACAGGCAGCCTTCAGTGTGATGTTATAGTCGGTGGAGTGTGCGGACATCAATTTGATTAGCATTTATAAACGCAGACTATAAATTAGGTTTTAGCTGCCTCCTTCCCACGTGCACCATCGTGTGGTTTCATAATAACCACCACCAACAATAATAACAATAATAATAACATTAACATTAATAACAATAACATGTGTTCACGTCTCCGCTCTGTCCCGCTCCGTCCCCATGCCAACCTCCGTCCCGTCCCGTCCCCACCAGAACCAGGCCAGGGGCCAAAAGCGGGAGTACCCCCAGTTGGCGGTGCAGGAAGTGGCCTCATCCGAAGGGGCCTACATCGGACAGCACTCCCAGGGGCTGGGAGGCCAGTACGCTGACTACTTCAAGAGGAAGAGGCTGTAGTGGGCGGCCGCAGCACCTCGAGGCCCCCAGGGGGTCCACTGGTCACTTTACACGATGTCATAGACCACCGCCCTCCCCCCCCCCACCCACACACACACACACACACACACACACACACACACACACATACACCAAACGGCAAAGCAACATGGCTTGGGTGGAAACAAGCCTTATTGTTTTATGAGATTGCCATCAGCACACAAGTGTGTGTGTGTATGCACACAAAGGCACACATGTACGCACACACACACACACACACACACACACACACACTCACACTCACACTCACACTCACACACACACACACAGTTGCTTTTGTCCTCTTGAAGCCTTAACTCTTCAACTCTTAATTGACTTTGTTCTCAGTCGATTGTGTGAATGTTACTTATTCCAAACTCGTTCTTCAACGTGACGTGATCTTAATGCGATCTTAATACGCTGCTTTTGTATATCTTTTAACTGCCTAACTGTCTGCCTTCTGACCCCAGTGATCTAAGGACTATCTCCAGTCAGGGTTCTCTCTCTCTCTCTCTCTCCTAGCAGTTGTTCCTTAGTAGGTAGAGGACGTGGTACCTGTTGAACCTGTTGTCAGCTCACACACACACAGCGGCGTCTGCTTTCTCTGTCGGCTCTCCATTTGTTTTCCCAAAGTGCACCACTTTACCTCCAAAGTGTGTGTGCGTGTGTGGTTGTGTGGTTGTGTGTGTGTGTGGGTGGGGGTGTGTGTGTGGGTGGGGGTGTGTGTGTGTGTGTGTCTTCGGTTAATAGGTGGCTGTTTGGGGTGTTAGTCAGTCAAGTTTCACACTCTTACACAAACAGAACCGCTGTAACCACTAAATACACTGCCATTGTTCCATTAAGTCACACGTGTGTGTGTGTATGTGTGTGTAAGAGAGATTTTATACAATCATTTGTGTAAGTGTGTACATATCTTTGGGTATCTACATGCAAGAGAGAGATCGTTAGTGCATCAAGTAACACATATACATATACTTGGAGAGTATGTTAGAAGTTTTGTGTGTGTGTGTGTGTGTGTGTGTGTGTGTGTGTGTGTGTGTGTGTGTGTGTGTGTGTGTGTGTGTGTGTGTGTGTGTGTGTGTGTGTGTGTGTGTGTGTGTGTGTGTGTGTGTGTGTGTGTGTGTGTGTGTGTGTGTGTGTGTGAGCAAGACGTTGATAGCGTGTGTTACCGATGAAGTCTGTTTGTCCGTCCCTATGCTTATATATATATTTATATATGTGTATATCTTGTGTTTGCCGTCAGTGTCATTTTAGGAAGCGATTAGCCATTTTGATCCCTACGTTGTCAGGGGTAAATCAGGAAAGACCGCCTCAGCCAATCAAAACTCTCGGGACTCGGGACATGAAGATAAAAAGCCAATGACATCATCACTTTGGGCCTTGGACAGCCACCCTGTCAACTGATGGTGTACATAGCGCACTGTAATATAGCACACCCTCTTCCAGTTCAGATGTAGGACACTGACCTTATTTATTAGTTAGACACTATTAGTGTATTAGTTAATTAATTACACCCGTTCTGGAATGGTCATGAGTACTGAATGAAATACACAACGCTTTTAGTTAAAACCACTACACGAAAGAGGCTTTTTCTTTTTCTAAATTACTTTTAAAACTGCTACATTGAGTCTGTCCTTAACCCTCAGATCACAATTCAGAGTGAGGTCAGTAGTTAAATTATACTTTAATTATTGATTTTGTTTTGGAGGGTTTCACTCTGTCTCTGTGTCTGTCACTCTGTGTCTGTGTCTCTCACTCTGTGTCTCTGTGTCTCTCTCTCTCTCTAACTCTCAGTCCTATGCTAACTGTAAGCCAAACACTGCTGAAGTTGATGTTGCTGTATCATTTCCTCCCTCTGTTTTGCTGTCATTGTGTTAAACCGGTGTCTAGCACCGGGACTCACTTCCAACCCCATGAAAGGTAATAAGCTGACATAAGTCCCCCCGCTATATCTCTACCTTGTATTGTGTAGTACAGTATACGGTAAACGATGCTATATTCTGCTTATCACTGTGTTTACGTTTAACTGAAACAACAGGATTTGATGCCTATTGTTGACGCCTACGGAAGCAATTGCCAGCTTGCTCAGGGGCAGCTTGGCCGCCACACACGTGCCAGGTGTGAGCCTAGCATCCAGTTTGGCTTACATGAGCCTAGCATCCCGGCTCATGTTCGCATCACAGCATGCCCCAGGCGTGCGCACACACACACACACACACACACTATGCTGTGCTAATGACTGGCTGGGCTATGGGAAAGGCCTTTCATTTAGATACACAAAGCGGCCACACGCTCTGAGTCCTGGTTGTGAATTTGTGGTGTGTGTGTGTCAGGAGGATGTGGTCATGGCTGTGTCTTGGTTTCACATCTCTGTTCAGAGGAAGAACAATGCGGGGACACAGATCCATCTGATGTTGACATTCAGCGTTTGGGTGACGTTTCCTTTGGCCGGGCGCCACTGGTTCCTGTGGCTGTGTTGTGTTGTCCACGTGGCCAGATTCGCTGGAGAAACATCGCAAGTACAGGCGGTGTTCTCCAACAACCAATCACTTCACGCTTCCTCGAGTGTTCAATCAGATGCTGGACAGGAACGCGCCGGCTAACCAGCTAGCATGATATGACATGTTATCTCTCTAGCTAGCTTGATATCACAGCGTCTCCTTTATCGTTCTAGCTAGCTTAATATCACAGCCTCTTTTTTTATATATCTAGCTAGCTTGATATCACAGCGTCTCCATTATCGCTCTAGCTAGCTTGATATCACAGCGTCTCCTTTATCTCTTAGAGCTAGCTTGATTTCACAGTGTCTGCTTTATCTCTTAGAGCTACCTTGATATCACAGCGTCTCCTTTGTTTTTCTAGCTAGCTTGATATTACAGCGTCTCCTTTAGCTCTTAGAGCTAGCTTGATGTCACAACTATATCTGACCCCTCTCACTTCCTTCCCCCCTGGGGGAGAGTGGATGTCAGTTTTCCCCGGTGATAGAAAACAATTGGTTTTTGAGTGTGTAATGGTTGTGTGGTTGTGTTGTTTTCTTTGCGTGCCTGTGTGCTATAGCCCTATAGGCCTATTATACGAAGTCTCTGGCTCTGTATGCACTGTATTGTGGACTGATGCTGAGGTCAGCGGTCCCGCAGCTTCCTGTCTGTCTGTCTGCCGCCCGTCATCATTGCAATTCAGACACTCTAAGCCCTGTCTGTTGTTCCAGCGCTTTAGCCTCTCTCCTCCTGCCAGAGTTGCACTTGCCTTTGTGTGTGTGTGTGTGTGTGTGTGTGTGTGTGTGTGTGTGTGTGTGTGTGTGTGTGTGTGTGTGTGTGTGTGTGTGTGTGTGTGTGTGTGTGTGTGTGTGTGTGTGTGTGTGTGTGTGTGTGTGTGTGTGTGTGAATATGTTTTCGTCAGGGTTTTTGTGCGGTAAGGACTAGAGAGGACAGGCCTTCAGTCTTAGTGAGAGCTAAAAAACATGTTCAGAATACCTTGGGAGCCTGCACCAGTTCACCACTCTGTGTGTCTCACTCTGTCTGTTTCTGTGTTTGTCTCACTCTACATCTCTGTCCCCATTTGGCTGTCTGTCTAACTCTGTCCTCTCTCTCACCCATCTCTGTCCCCATCTGTCGCTGTCTCTCACTCTGTCCCCATCTTTCTCTTGACTCTCCCTCACTGCGATACGATGATATGTCAGTCATAATAAGAACACTCCAGGGCAAACTTCTACCGTCGCCACTGGCCGGGGAACACACCGTCTGGGTCCCAGCGGTTCAGACAGGATGTCCGGTCTAATGATTCCTGCACAGCGATAAATAAATGAATGAAGAACTCCGGACTCCAAGTCTTGTGCCACCTCGTCTCTGGGCCATGTGGACACTTCCTGTCACCATTACTACTAATCAATGACACGTCTGATGAGCAGCGCCAGGGGCATACAGATGGGAACCAGCTTCACCGCAGTTGTTTAAATGTTGCCAATATTAAAGGGCTAATATGTAATATGTATGCTACCGTACCCTACTAGTTAAAATATGCCATTGTGTTGCAGCCTTTTTTTTTATTTTTTATATATTTGTTCAGGGCAAATGGTGCACCACGAATTGGATATGTACTGTATACTTGCAGGTTAATGAATGTGCGGTGAAAGGGCGCCATCTGTTGGTTACTTAAGTAATATGTGGTAGGGGATTTTTATTTTGACGGTGGTGACAGGACTTCCAGTGTGAAGGAAGGACGTGTGTGCGATCACAAAAGCTTTTGCAATATTAACTATTTTACATTTTATATTTTAACCGGTGTAGATAGATGATTCGTGTGCAGTTTTTTGCTTTTAAATGTTTTTGTCTTTTTCAGACTTTCTGAATTTTACTGTAGATTTTAGAAAGTATTTTATATCAAAACGACATTGATATTGTTTTACTGTGAATAAGATATTTCTAGAAGCAATTGAATTTTAGCATGCTTACCATTGTAGTATACAGAATAAAACTGCAGTGAACTGTAGTTTTGCTTTTTGGGCTTCTGGGCAGACACATTTTGAAGGCAATGAATACCGATTGTATTTATTTATTTATTTTCATTGTATATTTGTGTATGTACAGCAATTCCTTAGTCCAATTATTACAAAAAATATATATATAAGTCTGTATGGTTGACTTTTTTTTTTGAGCATAAGGAATCGTATTTTACGTTCCTGGAAAAATAATTAAAAAAAACAAAGTAGACTGAAACAATAAACGTGTCACTTCCCTTCCCTCCCACTGTTCACAATCAAGACACGGACTCACCACGGAACACACGTGACACTAGTGACGACGACGCAAAGCGCTTCTACAATACAACTCGTTGGTGCTTCGACGATACCCCACGTGTTCATGATGCACAGTAATATAGGCTTAGCGTATTCAGGTCTATATACGACTATAAGATGTATAATATTGAATATAAAAACAAAAGTATTAACAGGGATAATAATTAAAATAAAATAAACGTATAGATTTGTCATATTAATGTAAGCTCCATAAAATAAATCATATTGCTTTTGAAAAAAAAAAAAGCAGGATATGGATTTGCATCGGGCCCTTTATGCGGTTCCTAGAGTATGATGATGATGATGATGATGTGCTGTCCTTTTGGTTTACACCTCAAACATGGTACCATGTGACAATAGAGAGCACATGGTGACCCAAAGAGGAGCTCAATTTAAGAGCTTCAGTACACTGATGACCATGCATGTATGGTAGAATCGATACGACTATTTAGTATACTTTGGCAGACGCTTTACGACCATTTAGTAGTTCAGCAGATGTGTTGTGTGTGTGTATATATATATATATATAGCGAGAGACAGCCCTAAACAAGGCCTCAGATCTCCTTGTTGCACACAAGAGAACCAAAGCAGACAGAACCCGAAAGTCAATAAAAAAAACAAAACTTCAACGTTCCTCCATCGTTATCCGTCTGTCGTCTCCCCCCCCCCCCCCCCCCCCCCTCCTCCACGATGACGAGAGAGAGTAAGAGAGACGACGTTCTGTGATCCTTTGCCCACATCCTGTCGTGGCCCAACAGCAGCAGACTAGTTGATGCCCAACACACTGTGTGGGCATCCCAGCAGAAGGGGGGGGGGGGTCACCCACCCACCTCCTCAGAGCTGTGAGGAGGTCAATGTCCTTTTAAATGACGGTTTTTTTTCCACAGGCTATTGTTGCAAAATATAAGGAGTCAAGGCCTCGTAGATGAATTACAACTGAAAAGATGTCACATGGGCAAAAATTAAATAAGCCAAACAATACATATCTATAGCTATATATATCTAAAGATATAGATATATATTCAAGGCTGATCCATATCAAGTCGGCGAAAATGGAATAAACAAAATACTTTTTAAATAAAGAAGGAAGAAAAGATGGACCAGTGTTTCGGTCCGAAGAACCGAAGTGGGAGGTGCTCCACCCATGGTGCTGCAAGGGAGATGTTTGGAGGGGGGGGGGGGGGGGGAAATGTACTTGGCTTTCCACGCCAATAAAGCCCGTCGAATCAGGGAGAGATCTCAGTAGGACTTCATACTCAAGTTAAAAGGCTGCTTTACTTGCCTAACTAGGGGTTACGATTCTTTTTTTCACAGGTTACGATTCTTTTTCTTTCCGCAGCTACAATCGTCCACAGCGGAATACAATGCATTTCAACAGCATATACATATATATATACATATATATATATATATATATACATATATACATACATATACATACATATACATACATATATACATACATATACATACTATATACATATATATACATATACACATATATACACATATATATATACATATACATATATATACATATACACATATATATACACATATATATATACATATATACATATATATATACATATATATATACATATATACATATATATATATATATATACATATATACATATATATACATATATATATATATACATATATATATCATATATATACGTATATATATATATATACATATATATATACATATATATATATATAAAAAATTACAATACTAAAAACATGATGCGCAGAATAATAAACTGCTAAGAAAGGTTGAGTGACGCATGTACGTGTAAACCATGGAACACAGACTCCTGGTGGTGTGTGTGTGTGTGCGTGTGTGTGGGGGGGGGGGGTGGGGGGTGTTTGCATGCACGCTCTCTCTCATCCAGCGTGAGCTCTGCTACATGTGTGGACGAGTGGTGGTGGTGGTCAGGGGGGGGTCAGAGGTCAGCACTGCTTCTGCATGCGGCCCAGCTCCACGATGAGTTGTTTGAAGGTGATCCTCTTGTCGGGGGCGTGCTGCCAGCACCTAATCATCAGGTTGTAGACCTGGGAGAGAACAAGCACAGCCGGGGGGGCGGGGGGGGTTATATTGAAGGAACACAGAATCGTACCGCGGTAGACTTCACCCACACATCCGCTACCGACACCATGTGGCAAAATAACAGCATCTGCCACGTATTTAAACAATCGCAGAATCGGAACAAGGAAGTCCTTTTAACAGATGCTATTGGTCGCCGCTATACCAATATCATATAATAATAATATTATATTATAATATTACATAATATTATATATTTTAATAATAATACAATTATAATATAATATAATATAATATAATAATAATATTATATAATAATATAAAAGTTCCCAATACAATATAAGATACCCTGGCAACTACCTTGATGAGACAGAAAGTAACGCACCGTAGAAACAAACCTACTACAATGTAGGGCTGCACTGAATGAAATAGGATTGTTTATCGTATTTGAGTGGAATCATATTGCGGCGATAAAGTGATTTTGTTATACACGTACCGTTGTCCACCTCGATGTTATCAATAAGCACATTCGGTTTGTAAAGAATATTATTTGGAAGTTTTAGCTATGTTAGACCATCACACACATGGCATTACAATTCAGTTCAATGAGATGGATGTCATTTTGATTTAGATTTTGCCATATTGTGAATTAAAAATACAAACCATGATTATGATTGATTTCAACCATATCGTCCAGCTGTACTATAACCTTTAAGGCACGGGCACAGACTCAAGTAGTAGTGTATTCAAAGTGCATACTATACATAACGGTAGCTCTGTACAAAGTATACAAACAAAGAGTCGTTTTACACGGTCACCCCCAGCTACTGGAGTACCTCTCCACTCCTCAGAGGACCTGGGGTCAGCATGTGTTTGGGCTGGGAGTCTTACCGCTTCTGGGCAGGTCTCTGGGCGTTCCAACCTCCCCCCTTCCTCCAGAAATGTCACCAATCTGGTGACGGTCATCCCACCTTGAGATGGGCCGATCTTTTTGAGGAACAGCTGTGGAGAGAAGGGCGGGGTGAGTAAAAAACGGTCTGGTCTAAAGTCGTCGTTTCTCCTCAGACCTTTAAAGTACCCTTTAAACGATTATTAATTGTCATGTGACTGAAATTGCCGCGGACACATTGGTGACATCACACATGTGTGTGTGAGTGTCCACCGTCCAGACGTACGATGACTAGATCGGTCTTCCCAGTGGACTGTACCAACTACTACGTGGATGGCCGCTCCCACTATGGCTACCGAAATGTGCTAGCAAGTAGTGTTATTCCTAGCCTAGGTTGGCCACACGCACACACCCAAACACGTATGGAATCCAAACATCGGACTAAATACGGAAAGTCAAACATTGTGGTATTTCTTCACGCCACCAAAATAGTATTTCTCGCATTTTTGCCACGTTCAGTTGTTGTGTGTGGTGTGTGTGTGGTGTGTGTGTGTGTGTGTGTGTGTGTGTGTGTGTGTGTGTGTGTGTGTGTGGGTAATGTGACTCACACTACCCTGAAGCCCCAGCCACACCCTTGGCACCGACACAGACACGGCGAACAGACACAGAAGCCATCCCATAATAACCCGCCCAAAGGAAAGGTTGAAAGGAAGTGTACAGACAACACAAAACCGGTAATCTCAGAAAACGACAAATCAGGAAAGAATTGCTCTGTCTGTACACTTTGGACAATACCAAGTATTGTGCTTGATGACATGTGTGTGTGTGTGTGTGTGTGTGTGTGTGTGTGTGTGTGTGTGTGTGTGTGTGTGTGTGTGTGTGTGTGTCCAGAGAGAGGTCAGGTGTCTATGGGCAGTAAAAATTAATTGCAATGCAGCAAGCTCTTTCTGTGCCACAGGAAGCTAAGATGCAACCATGGGTGACTGTGAATGTGACTGAAAGGACAAAACCTGGTGTGAACACAAGAGGGGGGGGGGGGGGGGGGGGTGTTGGGTGTGTGTACCGACCTGCATGGGGCTGAAGGCTGGGTCGCAGTAGGTAATGAGCTCGAACAGCGTCATGCCGAAGGACCACACGTCCGACGCCAGGTAGAACCTGCGCTTGATCAGGCACTCTGGAGCGTACCTGACACACGCACACGCACACAGACACACAAATAGACACAAACAGCACTTTTATGTCATATTCCTCTGAGAGGAATCAACAGTGCCCCCCTCCGATGACGGTGTATTCAAAGCAGCGGTGCTTTGGAAGAAACGACATCCTACGCAACTCAACGCAATTATCCCTAAGCCAAAATATCTCAATCTCAAAAGTGTCATCTTTTTGTTGGGTTTATTTTACAGTTATGTGTGTTTTATGTTCTGATCATATGACACCTCTGATTCAATTCTTGGCTTTACCTAAATATATATAGGGTGGAGGGCATCGATGGCGGAGGGCGGGGGCCGCCTCGCTTACCAGAAGACGGGGCTGTCGTGGTCGTCGTTGACCTTGTAGTAGTCCTCGTTCTCCTTGATGCTCTTGGTCAGGCCGAAGTCTCCGATCTTCACCGTCGACTCGTTCTCCACCAGCACGTTGCGGGCCGCCAGGTCCCGGTGGATGTAGTTTAGGCTGCCCAGGTACTCCATCCCCTGGTGGAGCACACGCACACACAGACACACACACACACACACACACACACAGACACACACACACACACACACACACAGACACACACACACTCACACTCACAGACACAGACACACACACACACACACACACACACAGACACACTCACACAGACACAGACACACACACACACACAGACACACACACACACACACATAGACACACACACACACGCACACACCATTCTTTAGACGGGACATTCTTTGACTTATTTATTGTGTTTGATGTTTTTAGGGGCAGTCCTGAACCTATCCTGTAGGTTTGTGCTTAACGGTATGTTTATGTTTTTTTTTTCAAAAGGCTTTAACAGTTATGGCATTGGTTCTTAACAAGGACAAAAAACTGTGGATCATAAATTGTTCCCATTTGGATGGCATTTGATGAACCTTTCTTATTTTTTACTAAAATATATATCCATCCATCCATCCATTGTCTACCGCTAATCTGGATTATAATAGAAGGAGGTAGCAGCTTCAGCAGGGGACTCCAAACTTCCCTCTCCCTGGCAACATGGACCAGCTCTGACTGGGGGATCCCAAGGAGTTCCCAGGCCAGTGTGGAGATGTATTCACCCCACCTGTACCTCGGTCTTCCCTGTGGTCGCTTCCTAGCTGGATGTGCCTGGAAAACCTCCCTTCAGGAGGCGACCAGGAAGCATCCTTACTAGATGCCCGAACCACCTCAACTGGCTCCTTTCTACGCAAAGGAGCAGCGGCTCTACTCCGAGTCTCTCACGAGTGACTGAGCTTCTCACCCTATCCCTCAGGGAGATACCAGCCACCCTCCTGAGGAAACTCATTTCAGTTTGGATTCACGATCTCGTCCTTTTAGTCATTACCAATAGGTGAGGGTGGCATACTGACATATATATATATATATATATATATATATATATAATATATATAGATATATATATATATCAACTTCGGGCTTTTCCAGAGTGGTGGTTTTCTATTGGCTGGGTTTTACTGACCCTTTAACCAAATTGAACCAACCCATCTGCTCTAGATTTCTTAGACGTCATCCCTTTCACTACCAGGCTATACGCTCAACAAAGGAGCAAGTGAACAACACAAGTCCTGTACAAACGACTGTGTGTGTGTGTGTGTGTGTGTGTGTGTGTGTGTGTGTGTGTGTGTGTGTGTGTGTGTGTGTTATTGGGGGGGGGGGTACCTTGCAGATCTGCAGGGCGTAGCTGAGCAGGGTCTGGATGTTCTTGTTGCGGTGCCGGGGCAGGTAGTCCTTCAGACTGCCTTCAGGAAGATACTCCATGATCAGCTTGATGGCCGTGCTCCCTGCACACACACACACACACACACACACACACACACACACACACACACACACACACACACACACACACACACACACACACACACACACACACACACACACACACACACACACACACACACACACACACACACACACACACACACACACACACACACACACAGTATTATGAATAATTCATTGGACAATTGTGTAGAGAAATATTAGCACAGAAATGGTCAGTTTATTTTTGTACTTCATGCCAGTGAAGTGTGTGCACCAGGGGTCGGACATTAACCTGTGATACGTTTCAGGGACTGTGTGTGTGTGTGTGTGTGTATGAGTGAGACAGAGAGAAAGAAAGAAAGAGTAAGTGATGAGAGAGACAGAGAGAGACAGAGAGACAGAGAGACCGAGAGAACGAGAGAGAGAGAGAGAGAGAGAGAGAGAGAGCGAGAGAGAGAGAGAGAGAGAGAGAGAGAGAGAGAGACAGAGAGAGAGAGAGAGCATGGGGCCCCACTCACCCTCCTCCTGGCAGATGCCCTTGTACTTGACGATGTTCTCGTGGTAGAGCTCCTTGAGGATGCCGATCTCCTTCCACAGGTTGTTGTTCTGCTCCTCACGGTTCTCCGGCTTCAGTGACTTGACGGCCACCAACTCCCCGGTCCAGTCCCCGTGGGGGTCATAGCGACACAGCTCCACTCTGCCGAAGTGACCCTAGGGTCCCGCCCATCACCACACACACACACACGCTTACAGTAGACACAGGGGAGGAGGAGTCCATTCGACATCACCGATCGTCTACTCGCTGTTTTAGCCATTTGTCAGGTAACCATGTTTTGGTCATAACACACCCTAAACAAGATTGAAATGAAAAGTAACTTGTCCTTAAATAAAGTAATAACAATCGTATAATCGAAATCTATAGCACCACCTCCGTTGAAAAACGAGTTATAAAATGCACCAATACATTTCCTGCAATACTAATTACTTTGAAAGGTTAAGTAAACCCCCAAATGACTTTTTTCAGTGGAAAATGGTTGCGTTTGGGTGGTGTTTGCTGAACATTTGTTATTTTTAGAAAAAATTGTTACTTTGATTAATTTATAATTTTTATATATATTAAGTACTTTTTTAAAAACAGTCTCTTAGTCTCTACCGTGAGCCACCTATAGGCCGTTAGTGGAACTACATGTTAGTCTCTACCGTGAGCCACCTATAGGCCATTAGAAAAACTACAGGTTAGTCTCAACCGAGAGCCAACTATAGGCCATTAGTGGAACTACAGGTTAGTCGTTTCTGCCAGGGCTTCACAAACAGGCGGTGACGGCTGCCACTCACCACTCCCAGTTCTCTCATATTTCTGAGGAACCTCTTCTCAAAGCGTGTGGGGTCCACCTCCTGCGTGGGCACGGGCTTGAAGGGCGGGTCTGGACAGAACAAAAAAAAAACAGAACAGAACAACTCACTTGATGACTCATCGTTGCATAAATTTCCCCCAAACCCAAGTTCTGAGGTAAACAACTTATCACATGACAGCCCCCTCAGCTTGGTCACACTTCATATGTCATTATTACCGTGGTAAAGCTAATAAATAAGAATAAAACCAATCAATCCACAATGCCACGGCTGGGATTAATAAAGTACGATCTTCTCTCATCTTAACACGTGAGCAAGAAAATCTGCACAGTCCAAAAAACACTATATCAATATCACAATGTACATACAACGGATTCAGAACTATCCGTGCAATGACCGTTTCTGTCCAGCAGATGGCAAAGTGGAGACTATTATGACACACAGGGGCCCAGCATAAGGGGTGGTATTTTCAAAACACATGACCTGGAGTGAACCCCTTGGCATACATGCCAAGCCCTATTCAACCTCTTGCCAGCTTTTATTGGTTTCACTTTCCTGTCGCCTTATACACCACAAGAGTGCAGCTTGCGATACGCCTCTCCATTGGAACACAGATCACAGCTACTAGTGAAAGGCCTTTTTGGTTTGTTTTTTTGGTTTGTTGACGTGCAATGCTGCGACTACTTTGGGTCAGTTCCCCCCCGCCCCCCCCGACAATGTGAAGAGAAACGGCCTCTTTGGTTTTTTTGAGTAAGCTGGTCTTTAAAACGCCAGTCGAGTCTTGGTGTGATTGAATTCACAGCAAATATGTTTCACAGAAGTGTTGATAATGTGAATTTTAATTCTTAAATACGTTTTTCAAGACCTTTTTTTGTTTCCTTCTTCATTACCACCATGTCAATCCAGCAGTGGTTAAAACACAAAATTACAGAAGAACCAAATCCATTTTTTTGGTTCTATATATGATCTCTATCTTACGAGCTCTACTTTTGCGATGTATTTCTCAACTTTGTAGTAGGAGAAGTGTTGTGGTAAACACGCTTCTTCGCCGTCATCTGTTTTTAGATGGCGCTTCCGCCCACGAGTGCGTTTGTGCGTTGACGGAAACGTGCGTTTGTGAAACCACTGTTTTGGAGTTTTGCAATAGGTGCCACCACACTGTTTGCCCTACCAGACAGCCGAGGGATGTATGATATATAATTATGTGAAGTCACCATCACTGTGGGTCGAACACTGTGGCAGTGTTCGACCCACAGTGATGGTGACTTCACATAATTATATTGATCCTTGAGTCCTATAAATATTTCCTTCCCCATCTCCTTTACCAATGGCTAAAAGGCATGCATAACAGACTTGACGTTGTGATGTTTTGTTTAGTTCAATGTTTGATTCATAACGATGACGTTATGAAAGTTCAATGACCTATGCCAATACCGGACTGCTTCTCTTGACACTTAAAACACACAAAAAACACACACACACACACACACACACACACACACACACACACACACACACACACACACACACACACACACACACACACACACACACACACACACACACACACACACACACACACACACACACACACACACACACACACACACGTACACGTACTCTGCTCCTCCAGCATGTTTATGTCCCGGATGATGGCTCTGAAGCAGGGCCTCCTCTTGGGGTCATAGTCCATGCAGCCGGTCATCAGTTGAGCCAGCTCCTTGCAGTCTGGGGTGGCCAGCTGGCACTCAGCACTGTAGAATCGCTCCTTCTGCTCACGCATACACACACACACACACACAAACGCATGCACGCACGCACGCACACACACACACACACACACACACCACACAGCACCACACCCACACACACGGTTAGAAGTTGTTTTTTTACTCCAGTACAATTCAACCTATTTTACTGGACTTACTTGGATTTATAATTATTAGAAATAATTGGCAATTATTGGTATAATCATTTATAATCACACCATTGATACCACTATTAAGAATTAGAATTACAACAATAATATAATCACACCAATACCTCACCATTACAATACCCTTTTACAAGGCTACCGTTTTCTTTTGCCCATGTAAACAGGCGGTTAACACTTGGTTTTCATAGGTTGTTTTTATGTATGTTTGATGTAACCCAATGAGGCTAAGTGTGAAACCGGATCAACTTGGCTAAGCCAACAGGCTTGTGTGGTGAAGGATGGAATGCGCCTTCACATCAAGGCATGTCGACAGCAAGGACAACTTGGGACTTGATATCAAGTACCTAAACACTTTGACTTGACAACCACACCATAACTGTATTGATCAACGTGTATGTGAGTGAGTGAATGTGAATGAGTGAGTTGGAGTGTGAATGAGATGGAGTGTGAGTGAGTGAATAAGTGAGTTGGGGTGTGAGCGAGTTGGAGCGTGAGTGGACTTGGAGTGTGAGTGAGTGAGTGAGTGAGTTGGGGTGTAAGTGAGTTTGAGTGTGAGTGAGTTTAAGTGTGAGTGAGTGAGTGAGTTGAGTGTGAGTGAGTGAGTGAGTTTGAGTGTGAGTGAGTTTAAGTGTGAGTGAGTGAGTGAGTTTGAGTGTGAGTGAGTTTAAGTGTGAGTGAGTGAGTGAGTTTGAGTGTGAGTGAGTTTAAGTGTGAGTGAGTGAGTGAGTGAGTTTGACTGTGAGTGAGTTTAAGTGTGAGTGAGTTGCAGTGAGCGTGTGTGCGTGTGTGTGCGCACGTGTGTGCGTGTGCGTGTGTGTGCGTGCGTGCGTGTGTGCGCCCTCCCTTACCTCTGTGAGCATCTTGTCCTTGAGGGGAACCTCTCCGTTGTAGCAGATGGCCCACAGCGTGGTCCCGAAGCCCCACTTGTCGGCCGCCACGCTCAGGTTGTTCACCGACTTGATGCACTCGGGCGAGATCCACGGGATGCGGCCCACACACTCTGTGGGGGGGGAGGGTGGGGGAGGAGGAGCAGAGGGGGAGTTAACCATCCATGTTGACGTCACTCACCAAAACCCACCTGCTTTTAATGTGTAAATAGTGTGTTTTGTGTTGAATTTCTCTGAAATGTATTGATGTATCACATTAATTGAGTCATGAAAAATTATTATTATTATTATTATTATTATTATTAAGAGCAAAGCTTTGTTTTTTTCTTATAACCATGACTTTTGTTTTTCTTTTTGTGCTACCATCAAAAGCTGCCCATTTGACACCTAATGCCTCCTCCCATCTTCCTTTCTCAGGAGTGTTTCCGTACTGACAGTTGGGAGCATGTTGAGAGGCTTGGGGGGGGGGGGGGTGAGATGTGGGCCTGCGAAGCCCTTTGAGACTGTAACTGTGTGAACGGCTTCACAAATAAAACAGACAAATAAAACGGATGAACGGATCCTTTTTAAGTAACTTCTTCCTGGCAGCATTAGCATTAGTCTTATTAGTGTGACCCGGTGGGAAAAGGCTGAGGGTTTTTTATCAGGGCGTTGGGCGTGAGGTTGCCTGGCGACCGGCCGTGGTACGGGAAGCATCCGAGTGCTCCCGACTCCACTGGCACGCTTCTTGTGGGCTGGCTTCCATTATCCACGTTTCCTTGGATGTTACTTATTGCATTTCCTTTTGTCAATAGGGGCTTATTTGATTTGGTAGCCATCAACCATAACCATAAAGCAAAATAACATCGGCACTAAGTTCCACAGAGAAGACCATCACTGATATATAAAGTCCTCTTGCCTCTAGTCATTTGTGACTTTTCAACTTAAAAATAATCTAGAAAAAAGGATAAGCTGAACTCAACTCAAGATGCTGCAGAGGCGGAGCTATAGGTCGCTGGCTCTGAGCCAGCATCCTCCCACACATTTACTGAAATCCACTGAGCGAAACATACTGATCGGGAGACTAGGTAGAGTCCCCAGGCGTCTCGTGTGCAGAGCCAGAAGCAGAACACTGCTGGAGATTGAGAGGGGGGTGGTGGTGGTGGTGGGTTCTCAGCGCTATCCAAAGTTACCCCATTCAGTGCCTCTTGTTTTTACTTCTCAGCAGAGCACACTCTGGAAAAGCAACTGGAAACACACCGATGCTTTGTCACAGTACATCTGTTAAGTAGACCATTACCGACTGACTGGTAATTGTGGAAACAAACAAGAAATGTACTCCATGTACAGGCATTACACATGCATCTCTACTCTATGTACTGTAGGTCCCTGAGTGGAACGTGGCAGAGGGAGAAAAATAAATAAATAAAAACAACTTTGTGTTGTGGTGAGACAAAGAGGGAGAGAGATAGAGAGAGAGCGAGAAAGAGAGAGAGAGAGACACACACACACACACACACACACACACACACACACACACACACACACACACACACACACACACACACACACACACACACACACACACACACACACACACACACACACACACACACACACACACACACACACACACACACACACACAGTGCAAGAGAGCCAGACAGACAGAGAGATAGAGCAAGAATAGAGACAAATACAGTGTGTGACAAACAGAGAGAGAAAGAAGAGAGACGCAGACAGAGAAAGAGACACACACAGTGCAAGAGAATGAGACACACAGAGAGAGACACACACAGATTGCAAGAGAGGCAGACAGACAGAGAGCAAGAAGAGAGACAGAGACAAACACAGAGACAAACACAGAGAGAATCACAGAGAGAAAGAGAGAGAGTTAGCGAGAGAGAGAGAGAGAGAGAGAGAGAGAGAGAGATGTAGAGCGAGACAGAGACAGAGAGAGTTAGCGAGACACAAATAAAGAGAGCGAGACAGAGAGAGAGAGAGAGCGAGACAGAGAGAGTTAACGAGACACAGAGCGAGAGAGAGCGAGACGTAGAGAGAGACACCGAGAGCGAGACGTAGAGAGAGACACCGAGAGCGAGAGAGAGCGAGACGTAGAGAGAGACACCGAGAGCGAGAGAGAGCGAGACGTAGAGAGAGACACCGAGAGCGAGAGAGAGAGCGAGACGTAGAGAGAGACACCGAGAGCGAGAGAGAGCGAGACGTAGAGAGAGACACCGAGAGCGAGAGAGAGCGAGACGTAGAGAGCGAGAACGAGAGAGGATGCTGGGAACAGGGCGGCGGGGGTTCCCTGGGGTCAGCTTGTGCTGGACATTATGTAGCGGCGAGGCATTTCCAGTCGGCACTCTGGTCCGCCCCCTGTCCCGCACCGCAGCGTCTCTCTAATGGACCGGCAAGAAACACTAGACGTCCGCTTGAAACCCGAGAGCCGACCTTGACGCCCCCCCCCCCCACCACCACCACCACTCCCCACTGGGACAACAACAGCAACTTTTGCGAACTCATTTTCGATTCCATCAAGTAAAAAAGACATGGCTCATCGTGTCCAGCGCCATCGTTCCGCGGCTCATCTTGCGCCACTATCGAATCGCATGTTTATTTGTGTAGTTGTTTTGTTGATTAATTGTAATATTTGTAAATTTTGTAATTCACATCTTTGGAGCTGGCGATAACATTCACTGTATATAGTACAGTGTACCTTATACATGCGACAATTAAACCAAATCTGAATTTCTGTAGATGCACAACCTCTGTGAGTGAGGGAGTGATTGTGCGAGTGGGCGAGTGAGTGAATGTGTGTGTGTGTGTGTGTGCGAGAGTACGAGTGTGCGAGTGTACATGTGTGTGTGTGTGTGTGTGTGTGTCTCACCCTCTCGGGTGAGCACAGTGATGGGTATCCCGGGGTCACTGAGCTTGATGAAGGGTCCTCCCTCGCTGGTGTCCAGGCCGTCTCTGGCCAGCAGAATGTTCTTGGTGCAGACGAAGCCGTGGACCAGCTTCTTGTCCTCCTGCACACACACACGCCCATGTACACACGCACACACACAGCCAACACACGCACACACACAGACACCACACACACGCCCATGTACACACGCACACACACACACACACACACACACGCCCATGTACACGCACACACACACACACACACAGCCACACGCACACCACGCCCATGTACACGCACACACACACACACACACAGTTAGAGGGAGGCAAAAAAAAGAGTGCAAGAAAAAGAAAGAAAGAAAGAAAGGAAACAAAGACAGGAACGATTAAAAATGTCAGAAAGAAAAGAAAAAATGCAAAGAAAGATTAAAAAAAAGAAAAAGGACAGAATAATGAATTTTGTCCCCCAAAAAAATGTAGAATTGCCCTCGAAATTGGGATGACAGGGGCATTTAAATAGCCCCATGCCCCCAGATGAATTTCTTTATTGCAGTATTTGAACACAGAAAATAAGGTTGATACATTTGATAAATTGTCCTGGAAATCATTCAAAATGTGCCCCAAAAGCCCTCGTTAAAACAAGTCACTTTCCTCCACTGGTCTTCACCATTCCATTCAGATTGTTGGGGGTCACAATTCCATTCAAAATAAATTCTCGATTAATAATAATAATAATAATAATAATAATAATATTCATTATTATTATTATTATGATAATACATTATGTTTATATAGCTTTTCTGAATACTCAAGGCACTTAAAACACACAGTTTAATCAAAAAGCCTGTTTAGGCTATGTTAGGGTGGTTGCCTGATGGTGGATGGATTCAAAATGATTCCCGATTCAAAATGGACTCTGGATTCGGTACATAGGGGTGCTAGTTTCAGGATCTACTCTGGTCAGTCACTGGAAAGTGTGAGTAAGATTATGCCTTTTTTTCTAATGTTATTATATTTTTGATGATGCATTTGAAATAACAGGGAAGAAAAAAAGGAATATAATAATAAAAAAATATTATTATTATTATTATAATACTAATGAAATAGTATTACATAGTAATAATGATACGATTGGTTGTTTTCATACACTCCAAGCCGTGTGTGTGCGTGCGTGTGTGTGTGTTCTCTCACCAGGTAGCTGAGGGCCGAGGCCAGCTGCTTGGCCACCTGGAACTTCCAGGGTGTGCTGAGAGGGACCTGCTGCCTCATCATGAACTGATCCAGAGGTCCCAGCTGGACAAACTCCTCCACCATTATATCTAGAGACAGACACAGAAGGATTTAAACACCCGCACACACACACACACAGAAATACCGCAGGCAGGTGCACAGGTGTACTTACTCTCCAGGTTGCGGCCACACACTCCATGCAGCAGAACTATGTGTTTATGGGATACCTGTCGCATCTTACTGGCCGTCTCAAAGAACGCCTGGAGAGAGAGAGTAGAGAGTGAGAGAGTGAGAGAGTGAGAGAGTGAGAGAGAGTGAGAGAGTGAGAGAGAGAGAGAGAGAGAGAGAGAGAGAGAGAGAGAAAAGAGAATATTTTGTTTCTAGTATGAAAACAGTACATTTTATATATAAAAAAAATTAAAAAGGAAAGGTTAACATAAAGTGTGTGTGTGTGTGTGTGTGTGTGTGTGTGTGTGTGTGTGTGTGTGTGTGTGTGCGTGTCTCACCATGGAGATGTCTCTGTGGATGGAGCCCAGCACCTTGAGGACCACTTTGATCTCCTGGAAGGAGGGGTAGCCTGTGACCTCGTCCTCCTCGGCCCGGACCCGGACCCGCAGCGTGCCCTGAAAGATGTTGGTCCTCGTGCCCCGGCCCATATGCTCCTCCTGCCCCAGGAGGGTAGCACACACACCGGGTCAGATACCACAGCCGGGCCCGGACTAAAGATACTTCACTAGGACTCAAGATACTACACTAGGACTCAATATACTATACCAGGGCTCTAGATACTACACTGGGACTGAAGATACTACACTAGGACTCAAGATACTACACTAGGACTCAGTACTACACTAGGACTCAATATACTATACCAGGGCTCTAGATACTACACTGGGACTGAAGATACTACACTAGGACTCAAGATACTACACTAGGACTTAAGATACTACACTAGGACTCAATATACTATACCAGGGCTCTAGATACTACACTGGGACTGAATATACTACACTAGGACTCAAGATACTACACTAGGACTCAAGATACTACACTAGGACTCAAGATACTTCACTAGGACTCAAGATACTTCACTAGGACTCAAGATACTTCACTAGGAATCAAGATACTACACTAGGACTCAAGATACTACACTAGGACTCAAGATACTTCACTAGGACTCAAGATACTTCATTAGGAATCAAGACACTATACTAGGACTCAAGACACTTCACTAGGACTCAATATACTATACCAGGGCTCTAGATACTACACTAGGACTCAAGATACTACACTAGGACTGAAGATACTTCACTAGGACTCAAGCTACTTCACTAGGACTCAATATACTATACCAGGGCTCTAGATACTACACTAGGACTCAAGATACTACACTAGGACTGAAGATACTTCACTAGGACTCAAGCTACTTCACTAGGACTCAAGATACTACACTAGGACTGAAGATACTTCACTAGGACTCAAGCTACTACACTAGGACTCAAGATACTACACTAGGACTCAAGATACTACACTAGGACTCAAGATACTTCACTAGGAATCTAGATACTACACTAGGACTCAAGATACTTAATTTGGAATCAAGACACTATACTAGGACTCAAGACACTTCACTAGGACTCAATATACTATACCAGGGCTCTAGATACTACACTAGGACTCAAGATACTACACTAGGACTGAAGATACTTCACTAGGACTCAAGCTACTTCACTAGGACTCAATATACTATACCAGGGCTCTAGATACTACACTAGGACTCAAGATACTACACTAGGACTGAAGATACTTCACTAGGACTCAAGCTACTTCACTAGGACTCAAGATACTACACTAGGACTGAAGATACTTCACTAGGACTCAAGCTACTTCACTAGGACTCAAGATACTACACTAGGACTCAAGATACTTCACTAGGACTGAAGATACTACACTAGGACTGAAGATACTACACTAGGACTCAAGAAACTACACTAGGACTCAATATACTTCACTAGGACTGAAGATACTTCACTAGGACTCAGGATACTATACCAGGGCTCTAGATACTACACTAGGACTCAAGATACTATACTAGGACTACTACACTAGGACTCAAGATACTATACTAGGACTACTACAATAGGACTCAAGATACTATAGCAGGACTCAATATACTTCACTAGGACTCAAGATACTTCACTAGGACTCAAGATACTTCACTAGGACTCAAGACACTATACTCGGACTCAAAATACTACACTAGGACTCAAGACACTATACTAGGACTCAAGATACTATACCAGGACTCAAGATACTATCCTAGGACTTAAGATACTTCACTAGGACTCAAGATACTACACTAGATCAAGATACTAGATCAAGATACTACCCTAGGACTCAGGATACTACACTAGGACTGAAGATACTACACTAGGACTGAAGATACTACACTAGGACTCAAGAAACTACACTAGGACTCAATATACTTCACTAGGACTGAAGATACTTCACTAGGACTCAGGATACTATACCAGGGCTCTAGATACTACACTAGGACTCAAGATACTATACTAGGACTACTACACTAGGACTCAAGATACTATACTAGGACTACTACAATAGGACTCAAGATACTATAGCAGGACTCAATATACTTCACTAGGACTCAAGATACTTCACTAGGACTCAAGATACTTCACTAGGACTCAAGACACTATACTCGGACTCAAAATACTACACTAGGACTCAAGACACTATACTAGGACTCAAGATACTATACCAGGACTCAAGATACTACCCTAGGACTTAAGATACTTCACTAGGACTCAAGATACTACACTATGACTCAAGATACTACACTAGGATCAAGATACTACCCTAGGACTCAGGATACTACACTAGGACTACTACACTAGGACTCAAGATACTATACTAGGACTGAATATACTACACTAGGAATTAATATAGTACACTAGGACTTAATATAGTACACTAGGACTTAAGATACAACACTAGGACTCAAGATACTATACTAGGACTCAGGATACTACACTAGGACTCAAGATACTACACTAGGACTCAAGATACTAAGCTAGGACTCAAAAAAACATAACCTCCTCCCAAATACATATATATATATCTATATATATATATATATATATATATAGATATCTATATAGATATATAGATATATATATATATATAGATATATATATATATAGATATATATATAGATATATATCACATCAAACATCCAGTCAATGACTTTGTGACAACCCCGACCTGCCATCCACGCAGTTGTCAGGTTACAGAAAGGCATGCTGGGGTCTGTACTGAAGCATCAGATGACGCATGACGGTTAATGCACTATCCAGCGTGTCCTGAGCCTAGTCATCACATCCACACGGTGGTGGTGGTGGTGGTAAAAAGGTATGGACGGCAGTCTGTATTCACCTGTTCGATCTCGTCGAGGCGAATGGGAATAAAGATGACCTGGCTGTCCGGCACGGGCGTCTGGAAGAGCTGGGCCCGCTTCTTAGTGACCACCAGCAAGTTGGACACCTCTGTTGGGACAGACAACATACACACACACACACACACACACACACACACTTGATACTGTGTTCTCTTTAAACATTACAATCTGAATAAACAGAGACGTGCACACACACACACACACACACACACACACACACACAATGTCTGAGAGATTATGTCAATGTGTTATTTTGTTCACGGCAGGGAGCTATTCAGGTCACATAACCACATTGTTATTGTTATGTGTGTGTGTGTGTGTGTGTGTGTGTGTGTGTGTGTGTGTTGTGTGTGTGTGTGTGTGTGTGTGTGTGTGTTGGTGTGTGGTGGGGGGGCTTTGACGAGACTGTGGTTTAAGCAGAGGAAGAGGTCTCGGAACACTACTAGAATACAACAACGCTTGTTTGGAGAACACAACACGGCCTCGGTAACCAGTGCAGTCAACAACAATACAAAGTAGTAACATACGTGTAACATGAGTGATGCAACATGTTTTCATCATCAGGACGGGTGACGATTTTCAGACAAGAGACAAGAGGACATCAGCCCATTTAGCGTCAAGTCGCTCTGATCTGCAGTCAACATGCTTCAGCTGTGTTATGATATTAGAATCCTGCTTAAAAAAGGTACAACATGCGAGACAGGGGATTTTTTTTCCAAGCCAGCTCCAGTCTAAACTCTGCACTCTGCTCCTCCTCACCCCTCCCTCTCCCTTCCCTCCCGAAAGACCGTCCTCCAGCCTCGCTTTTTTTCATTTGACACGAGATTTAGCATGAGATTTAGCATTGCATTAAACATGAGATTGAGAATGACATTTAACACGGCAGACATTAAGCATGAGCTTTAACATGAGATAAAGCATGAAATTTAGCATGAGAATAACATGACATTAAGCATGAGCTTTAACATGAGATAAAGCATGACATTTAGCATGAGATTGGTCCACGCTGCTGCAGATGAGCAATGACCTTAAAGCGAGCGTCTACGTGACAGAACGTGTTTTAGATCACATTTCAAATCAAACCATTTCGTTGCACATTGACCTTTAGCCGTTACGACTTCAAAATGAGACGATCATCATTTTTCCATATTAGCAATGGGTATCATGACACACAAACCAAGCAGTTAAGTCATCAAAACAGCCCTACGAGCAGTCGACATGGCCTTGCACAGAGTCACTCTCCACACACCTTTCATTAGTTATACTCTATATCTGGATGAATTTAACCTTTGCCTAAACTTCCAGCACAGCCAAAGGCAGTGTAGCTGCTCAGAGCAACCCTGCTAAACATCTTCTTGTTGCACAGTGAAAGCGACGCGCCCATGCATCTGCCATGTTGTTTACCCTTACCTATAACAACGGCAAGCAACCCCAACGACCACAACCATCAAAACACAGCCACCCTCCTCCGCCTCTCCTCCTTGCGTAAACACAACCACCACGCGTTTACTATGCTTGTTTCCTCCTTGTGTGTTTCTCCCTTTTCATTGCGCTCACACACACACACACACACACACACACACACGCACACGCACAAATTGGAAATTATATGCAATTGCGCAGTTTTTGGAACACGACCAACCCTCCTCAACCGCCTGCAGCAAGGCGGGGCCCAAACTTCACCTTCCCGTCACACACACAAGGTGACCGACAGCATGGCAGACATAATGGAGGACAAACGCATGATGGGAATTGTTGATTATTCATGCCCGGTGCTGGGAAACATCCCCGAAGCTGGGAAAAGCTAAAATACTCCCAAAAAGAAAATCAATCACCTCGCTTGGCTTCCCAGCTCTGCTTATCAAAAACGACTCTTCTGCTCACCAGAAGGGAAACTTGCATCATCCTATCTGCAATTACTGTGAGTGGTCTACTTCATCGTGCTTCAAGCTCCCCTCTCGCCTTTTGTCCCTCACAGATCAAACCATGAAACTCAAACCAGTCAACAGGTGTGTGCAGGGGAACAAAGACCCTGTGCCCCATTCATACATTACATTACATTACATTACATTACAGTCATTTAGCATATGCTTTTGTCCAAAGCGACAGTGTGTTTCAACAAAGGAAGGTAAGAGAACTAATCACCAGAAGTCAAAAGTGCATTTCATTCCTAACAGGTCTCCAAGAACTGAACCAGTGAGAGAACCATAAGTTGGCAAACAATACAACAATATCTAACTAACTAACAAGCAAACAATAGACTTAGTAAGACACTAGTAAGCTAGTAAATAGATAGTGATAATAAAAAGACAATAAACAAAGTGATACAGATATTAGGGACAGGGTATTGTCGGACCGTTGCACATTGCCAAATATGTCGCTGGTTTCAGCTTGAGTCTACAAGTCTCCCGGTCTAGTGGTTCTGAAGCCCTCACCTCTGGGCTGCGGCGGGCAGCAGCGGAGCAGTTTGAATTCGACCTCGTCGGCACGGAGGCTCTGACCGGCCAGGTGGACCAGCAGCTCACGGAGGCTGGGCCAGAAGTTCTCGGTGCCGAACAGGCGGAACCCGTCGTGGCCCACCTCCACCTGGAAGTTCTTGTACTGGGTCATCAGACGGGACTCCCTCAGGTCCATCTAGGGGTGGGGTGGGGTGGGGTGGGATGAGAGAGAGAGAGAGAGAGAGAGAGAGGGTGAAAAATGTACCGGTTAAAAATAAAATAAAATAAAATATTTACAGTCGGTTAGAGTTATGGCCCTTCCGGGCTGCCTTGCGTGCTGGTGTGTTGTGTGTCTCACCTCGCGGCAGACCACGGTGATGATGATGAACTGGTACTCGGTGCAGCTCCAGCGGAGGATGTAGGTGCCCTCCTCGTTGCCCTCCTGCCGCAGCTTGTGGGTGGCGTAGTCCGTACTGGCCAGGGGGAGAAAGATGGGTTCATAAACGAACATCATTTAAATGTTATAAAATACCAGGGTCAGGGTGACTCAACTAAACAGGCAAAAACACATTTAGCTTGAGCGCGGCCTGGCATGAGCGCAAACAATAGCAATATAGCGCTTTTTTTTTTTTTTTGTTTGTGAACTGCTATCGTTTAAAATCATGGCGAGAGTGCAAGATGTTTTTTATGCGGACTTGGCACAACAAAGTAATTTGCACAAATTGACACAGTACATCTGAGTACAAGTACATCTGAGTACAAAGTACTCAGACATCGATTAGGTAGCTTAGTGGTTGGTTATGCGTGTCGAGTGTGCGTTTATTACTCCGTTGTGTATAGTTCAGCTTCAGACATTGCAGTAGGATCTGAGCACAGGTAAGTGCTTGGACCTTAGAATAAGTAAAAATCTTAGAATAGGTAGTGCCAAGCTCACACTGAAATCCAAATAACATATTTCCAGCCATTGTCAGTAAGGAGCTATGGTCATCAGAGAACACGATCGAGGCTAGTCACAAATTCA
Organism: Muraenolepis orangiensis; assembly: GCA_027704905.1. NCBI lineage: Eukaryota > Metazoa > Chordata > Actinopteri > Gadiformes > Muraenolepididae > Muraenolepis > Muraenolepis orangiensis. Next base: position 14,180,375 of record CM051004.1, on the reverse strand, counting down.
TGAACGGCATTGCTGTCCACGGAGCTGTAATAACAAGGTCTAACTGGGTCTAACCACTAGTCTTTTATCCCAGACATTTTTAGATTTTCCGTCGGGTTCTCTGTGCGCTCGTTCATTGGTGACATTAGAGCGGAGCAATGCATCACCCGGGAACAGACCGGTTAGGGACCAGACTGGTTGGGGACCAGACCGATTTGGGACCAGACCAGTTTGGGAACAGCGGTTTAGGACCAGAGCGGTTTGGAACCAGACAAGTTAGGCACCAGACCAGTTAGGCACCAGACCGGTTGGGGACCAGACCAGTTGGGGACCAGACCGGTAAGGGACCAGACCGGTTAGGGACCAGACCGGTTAGGGACCAGACCGGTTAGGGACCAGACCGGTAAGGGACCAGACCGGTTAGGGACCAGACCGGTTGGGGACCAGACCGGTTGGGGACCAGACCGGTTGGGGACCAGACCAGTTTGGGACCAGACCAGTTTGGGAACAGGCGGGTTTGGTACCGGAAGTAAATTGCGTCTTTAAACCACCTCGCAACCAGAGGACTATTCCGGTCGAAGGAACCAGGATTCATTGCAAATTATACTAGGACTGGGAAAAGTAGTCATTTAAGGTCAAAATCGGGCCAAAGGTCTCAAGGAAATCCAGCCGACCATGCCTCAAGAGGTCTCACAGCAGAGCAACTGATATCCTCTAACTGGTTCACCGGCCCAGACTTTCTTTGGCAGAAAGAGTTACCAAGTGGAGAAGTCAAGGTGGGAGAGATCGCAAGTGACGACCCTGAATTTAAGAAGGTTCAGGTTCTCAACACACAGGTGAAAGAAGTCAGATCGCTACTAGATCGCTTACACAAGTTTTCAGACTGGTCCAGAATGGTGAAAGCGATCGCCAGACTTCGGCGCCACGTGAAAGAAATTAAAGGTCTCAAGCCAAAGTCCTGTGAAGCCACCAGTTTAGAGGAAAGGAGAGAAGCGGAGCTGACCATAATCAAGATGGTTCAAGAAGCAACCTTCTCACAAGAAATAGAGTTACTCCAGAGTCACAAGGAGACACCAGTCAAAGGCAGAGCCAATAAGTTGCACCGGTTAGGTCCATTCCTGGATGAGCAAGGTGTCCTCAGAGTTGGAGGTCGCTTAACTCACGCCACCTTAGACCCACAGGTGAAGCATCCAGCAGTCCTTCCAAAAGACAGTCATGTGTCGGTGTTACTCGTCAAGCACTATCATGAGAGAGTGCACCACCAGGGACGAGGGATGACCATGAATGCGCTCCGATCCAATGGCATATGGATACTGGGCTGCAGCAAGGCAGTATCATCCCATATCTACAAGTGCACTATGTGCAGGAAATTCAGAAGATGCACGGAACAGCAAAGAATGGCAGACCTCCCGGAGGACCGAATGGAAACAGCTCCTCCATTCACCTACTGCGGAATGGACTGTTTTGGACCATTCTACGTAAAGGAAAGAAGGAAAGAGCTAAAGCGTTACGGATTGTTACTTACCTGCATGTGTTCCAGGGCTGTTCACATTGAAATGCTCGACGACTTGACCACAGATGCTTTCATTAACGCTCTGCGTTCATTCATCGCCATTCGTGGAAAAGTGCGTCAGATAAGAAGCGATCAAGGGACAAACTTCGTCGGAGCAAGACGAGAGTTCGATGAAGCACTGAAAGAGATGGATCAGGAAGAGTTCAAGGAACTTGGATGCGAGTTCATCATGAACACCCCTGCTTCAAGTCATATGGGTGGTATCTGGGAAAGACAAATACGCACCATCAGAAGTGTCTTGACGTCCATTCTAGAACAGTCAGCCACACAACTTGACTGCTCCTCTCTGCGAACGTTCCTGTATGAAGTCATGGCGGTTGTAAACAGCAGACCTCTGACCACTGATTGTCTCAATGATGCAGCTAGTCCAGAGCCCCTGACACCGAACCACATCCTGACCATGAAGTCCACAATCCTCGCTCCGCCTCCTGGAAAGTTCGTCAAGGAAGATCTGTACCTCCGCAAAAGATGGCGTCGAGTTCAACTCTTATCCAACCACTTCTGGGCAAGATGGAAGAAAGAGTACCTCCTAAACCTCCAACAAAGACAGAAGTGGACCAAAGATCGTAGGAACGCAAAGGTCAATGACGTGGTGCTCCTACAAAATGATGCCACACCACGTAACCAGTGGAGGTTGGCGAAGGTTATCGAAGTGTACCCAGGGAAAGATGGGAGAGTACGAAGACTTAAGTTGCTTGTCAGCGACTCAACCCTTGATAAGAAAGGAAAGCGCATCTCTAAACCTGTGCACCTGGAGAGGCCCATCCATAAGACAGTGACGCTGGTGGAAGCAGACTGAAGTTCTTTCTCTCTCTCTATCTGTCCCCCTCCAGGCCTTTCCTGTGGAGGCCAAGGACCGAAGTTATTGTATTTAGTTTTGTTTACTTTCTATGTAGTATGTTGGTTCTAAGTCATTGTAAAATCATATACAATTGATATGTTTGGTGGGAGTGTAACTGCCTCTGTGTTCAGTTTGAGTTTTGGTTCCTACCAGTTTTTGGTTCCTACCTAAATGCTGTAGAGTAAGAGTGGAACTAATGGTTGAAGCGCACAGTGTTCCGGGGACGTTTTATGCCGACGCACACGCGTGTAGAAATCTCTATATAAGAGAAAGTTCCGTCACAGTTAGTCAGTTCGGTCGATCAGTTCAGCCAGTGAAGTTCCATAATTTCCTCTCTTATTGCATGCAGCCAATAAGGTACGTTTGGTGTTGTGGTTGTTAGCTGTGTGTAAGCTCAAGCCAGGTAGCTAAAGTGCTAACGAAATGTTTGCTAAGTGAGTTTATTGTTATTATTATTGCAGAAGGATTTAATGTGTTTGGTAGGTTAAGTTCATTTTGGGTAACAATATTGTAAAGACATGTGACACTAAGAGACGAAGTAGAAATAATATGGATGTATGTTGTTATTGTTTGATCTGTGATTTATTGTATTTCATGTGTGTGTTTCACAGTTCTCACGGGTTGGATTGAATAAATCCTATCAGTATCATAAAGAACGCATAGCTGTCATCATTGCATGAGAGGGAGTTACAGGCAAGCTTGGCAAAAGTTTACTTTGTGAGGTCGGGCAGCAGCTTAAAAAATAAACAGCATTCCAGTGAAGCTGTGTCAACATCACCCACATGGACAACGCCTTCAGGGTGCTTATATTAATTGACATTCTCACCATCTCTACCACTTGCCAAAATGTCTATATTTAGCTATAACACAATTTAAGGCTTCTTTCAACTGAAGAATACATTAAACAGGACAACAAAAAAACATATACTGCATACCAGTTACCACAACCAAGCCATGTGCCATTCATGACACACACACACACACACACACACACACACACACACACACACACACACACACACACACACACACACACACACACACACACACACACACACACACACACACACACACACACACACACACACACACACACACACACACACACACACACACACACACACACACACACACCAGATAGGGCCGTGGCAGCCGTCCTCGATGTTCCGGGCCACGGAGGCGGGGGCCACATCCTTGCAGAGGTAGTGGTGAGCGTCCACCGTCAGCCGGAAGTACCCATCCACCAGGGCCACGAAAGACAGGGCCTCTGGCCTGGACCCCAGCTGCAGCTCCTAGTGACACCGGGGGGAGAGAGAGATGGAACGTTTTACGAATAGCCGCTATGAGCCGCTAATCTTCCCGAAATCAACCCTCTAGTGACGTCACAAGTGGGAGTGTCCACCTAGATACACGATGGATAGATCGGCCTACCAGCCTACCCACGGCTGGAAATGGCTAAACGGCATCCTGCCTGGTAGGAAAAGAGAGAGAGATAGATGGCAGATATTGGCCTATTGTTTCCTGCTTTCGCAATTGCCTCAAACTGTGTATTTTGTACAAAAGCTTGCACAAATTACTATTATATTGATTAGATACAATCATTTCACAAAGAGGTTTCTAACCGCATTCTATTAAGCATTTGGGATGCTCCACCATCAGTATAAAGTATTCCAAGAAGAAGGCAAGAGCAATTTAGCCCGTGCAATTGATCCTTTATATTTTACCAACTCCCTGAACAACCTCTGAAACGGTTGTAGGTAGGTTAGAGAGTACACATTGACTAGAGACGTAACTGCACCGTTGATAGTAGGGATGATCCGAACGATCGGCCACCGATCATTATCGGCCGATATTAACTCTAAACAGCCGATCAGAAGAGCCAATCAGATGGCAAAAAACATGTGACTTTTCTGCGTGCGCTGCAAAAAAGATGCAATGTGTAATGTGACGCATAAATCCCGGCAGCACTGTCGAAAGCTACCGGTAAATACAGATGGATCACATTGGGTTCCTAGATCGTTCATTTTATTTTGGGTGGGTATGATTGCTGCTACCTCCGCGACCCGACCTGGATAAGCGGTAGACGATGGATGGATGGACGAGTTAGAGAAACTGTTTCTGAGTGTGTGTGTGTCTGTGTGTGTGTGTTTGTGTGTGTTTGTAATCTGCTCGCTCACTGACTGTAGAGATTTGAATGGTTGAGTAGCGTCACGTGAGATGATTTGAGCGCTCGGCCGTAGTTTGAACGCAGTCAAATAAACAACATATGCTCCCATTTGGCCCCCTGGGTGAAGTGGGAGAGCGCTCACCAGCCTCTTGTTTTCCTGGCGATAGATGGTGACGGTGGCCTCTCTGATGACAATGTGTGTGATCTCGTGGAAGTCACAGAAGACCACCCAGCTCTCCGCTCGCTCCTTCTCCTTGTCCTTCTTGTACTTGTCGTCAAGCCTCTTCTTGGACTTGTTCTTTTCCTTGGGAATCACTGCGTTCTACAGGAGGAAGACATACATGTAATGTCCTTGACATTTCTTACAATGCTCTACTTTTTGGCATTTCACCACATTGCAGAATAATTTCCAACCGGGAACACAAATCAGCAAAATGTATATCAAATGAATATCAATAGTCAAAAAAGGCCATTTCCCTCCCTCCTTGCCCTCCCACTCTCTCAGGCCGTCAATCATCCTCACTCACGTCAGGCGGCTTCTTCCTCCAGGAGATACCAGTGATACCGGTCACCTGGACCTGCATGCCATAGCTACTCTCGGGGCTGGGATCCTGGACCTGTCCTTGTTTGTAGTAACCTTGCAAAATAAAACATAAGGGAAAGCCAAGTCATGGGGGGGCGGGTCCATGGCAAACACCTCAGTGTCTATCTCCACAACACTTTAATCTGTTCCTGTTAGGAACTGCTGCATCTTCAACCATCCTGGGGGGGGGGGGGGGGGTAGACGACTGGGGGGGCGGGAAGGGCTCCTACCGTGGTAGTCCCCGTTACTGACGTCCCCGTCCTGGCTGACGGACAGCGAGGCGGGCTCCAGCGTCTCGCCGCCCAGGTCCCGAGTCAGGCTCTCCAGCGTAGCCAGGTACTTGATCTTCAGATCGTACAGCGTGATGTTGCTGTCCTGCACCGTGCGCTGGTTGAACTCCTGGAGGAACTTCTTGAAGACGCTGCCGATGCGCAGCCGCGTCAGCATGTTGCGCTGCTTGATTTTCTGGTTCAGCGACTCGGGGATGAAGCGCTTGTAGCTGTTGGAGAGGGAGGGGAGGGGAGTTGTAGCGGTTAATAAGATGGAGTGCTTTTTTTTTGTTGCCTAGGTCTGTGTGTCTTTACCTGGTCGCAAGACTGAAAGCGGGAGAGATTTTGGCTTGCTTTGACATTGGGAAAGCTGAATTGGACAAAGTTAGGGTTTTGCCAATTTAGAGAGATTGACCAGCTCTGTGAGTGAAATGCGGGAAAGGCCAACCAGTAGGTGGTAAACTGTATCTGCAAATAATAGTATTCCTCGGGCATCCTTGAAAACAAAAACTCACTAATATTCAATCCCTAATAACTTTCTTAGAAAATAAAATAAACTTTAATCTCCATAATATGGAGATGAACGAGCCGACAACGCATAATATGGAGAAGCTAGATCCTAACCGACTGAAGACAAAATGTATTCACAAGCATTTACAAGAATGAAATCACATGATTCATCCCCATCAATCAATCCCCTTTAATGTTGGCGGGTCTTTCTGTATCCTAACGACGGTCACCAGCAATTTATTTTCATAATTTCCTTTGCGATCGTGACTGGACACACCCACCTGGTGGCTGCCAGCCTGGAGCTTGCTCACCAGCCAGAAGACAACATTTATCTCCCATGTTTTGTATTTTATTTGATTGTATGTTTTTGTGTAAATACTATGTATGTCATTTAAGGCACCCATGGCACTCCTCCTCCTAAATACATGGCCTGTTAAGCCCTTTGAGACTGTAACTGATTAAGGGCCGTACAAATAAAATTGTATAGGAGTGCAATTGACCTTTGAGCTGAACTAAACAGTATCTTGCGACAGGAAAATGAGAGCTGAAAATTAAAAAGCTATTTAGCATGTTTTTGCCTGGGAGTATTTTTGAAGACATAGATGTGTATTGTGAGTGTTTTTGTTTGTGTGTGTGTGTGCCGGTTTCCCCTTGTGTGCCCTTACCTCATGTCACTGGAGGTGCTGGGCAGCGCGATGGGCTGGTTCATGGTGTAGTGCGTGATGGCCAGCACCGCCATGCCCAGACACTCGTTCTCCATCTCATGCTGGTCCGACTCCGACTGGGCGCACCTCAGCGGGGCCAGCCCTTTGTGGAAGTCATGCTGGCCCTGAAAAAGCACACATGCGAGAGAGACACACACACACACACGAATGCGAAAGACACACACACACACACACACACACACGTCCAAATGTCAGATTTGTGTGTGGTTGTGAACCAAAGAACAGAAACAAGTGGAGCCCACACACACCTGGGCAAACAGGTATTCGAGAGTGGCGGCGTCCAGCAGAGGCGTTCCTTCCGGGATGTTCTGGGAGCCACCTCGGAGCTTGCTGATGCAGTGTCTCCACACGGGAGACTCTCCCTCGGTGGTGCCATGCCAGTTCTTGAAGTAAAACCTGCACACAACAATGTCCATGTATCCCATGAAACTTGAAAGGGCTGCACAACGATGACTAATAATAATTAGAATTGCGGTTATTTAGGTTATTTATCTTATTTCATTTGTATTTAAAGAAAAAAAAATTGTACAGGCCAAATGTATAGGCCAGGGCATCTCTGCAGCACAAGATTTCTTCATTTATAATGGTATTATAAATTTAAAATGGACATATAGAGACCGTGCACGCAATTTGGATATTGCACTTGGCCATTTCGGATTTCGATAACATTTGGATTAATTGTTCAGCCCTAAATTAGAATATGCCAGACTAATTTAAATCTGGGCATTTCACTTTCCTTCGCTTGATATTTCTTTTGACCAAGAAATATTGTATCATGAGGTCTTGGCCGATTCCCATCCCTAGTTAATACAGGCCAATGTAGGAATACCCTTCATAAAATCCCCTTCTTAAAAACCCTTCTTAAAGCTTCATCCACTCGCACAAATTAGTTTATCTTCTGAATAAACAGGAAGCAAGACATTACTCCACCCCTTTCAGTTTTTGGTTTCGAGCCGAAGGCTCTGCCCCATCTCCACCCAGAAGAAAATCTATAAAAATATATTTTTGTCTTGAAAACATTTTCTGGTGTCTGATGTTGGTTGTCCATATTCGTACTGTAGAATGACTGTGTGTACGTATCTGTGTTTGTGTCTGTGTGTGCGTGCGTGCGTTTGTGTGTGTTCAGCATTTGTCTACATCACAGTGCCCGTATCTCAAAACGGAGCACAAGGCCGCGTGCAAATAAAACTGTCATAGCAAATGTGTCAAGAACACATGTGTACAGGCACAGAAAAACAAACACACACAAACCGCTTATCTGGCGCCACAGAAGGCCTTCCTCTTCCTCTTCCTCTTATGCGAGAAAAAGGGAGGCGAGCAAACAGACAAAGAGGAAATGCTGCCCGAACAACGACAACACAAGTCAGCGCATGCGCATGAGGTACAGTGCTAGCGCGCTACACTGAGTCATACCTTATTCGGTAGTGGACCTTCAGGCTGGTGTCTTCGGTGACCTTGAACTCGTGGTTCGGGGGGTACCACAGGCCAGTGGTCTCGTCATAGAGGGCAAACAGGTTGTGGCACAGAGGAGAGATGGCTGTGGAGCGAGAGGAGGAGAAATTTAAAATAAAATGTAACCTTTCATCGCTATGTTTGTTGTGAGAGATCAGCAATTAATCAATGGTGGCATTCAAACTTTGATTCAGACAATTCTGCCTTTTAAAAAGAGTGCTTTACTACAACACTTACACTACAACAAGAATCACAAATAGATCAACCTAGAATATTAACTTTCAGTCATTACCAGATATAGAGTTGAACGTGGCCAAATCAATCCATGTCATTGTGAACACAACATTTTATTAGTCAATTTGTGTGAGGAGTACACAGAGGGGAAAGCTAACCTAATAAAACTACTGCATTCAAGTGGACCAGGTCAGAGACTCTGGCTACTCGTTAATACTCTCCAATAGGAATTTGAACAAATGCTGCTCAAAGTTAGCTCTGGCTACAGTTAACCGTTGAAAGGAGCTGACCTAGCATCGCAAAGCAAGCCTAAATCCCGCAGGTCAAAGTTTTGTCTTGAGACAGGTCGGGAAGCAGCCCGACGCACACAGTTTGGCTACAAGATTCACTCCCCAGTGAGTGATGTAGAGATGATGATGATGACGATGATGATGAAGAAACCAGGAAGAAACCGTTTTCGGACATTTCCACAAACAAATATAATCCTATATTTAGATTCGTTTTGGATTAAGTTTCATTTGAAAGCAAGACAGTTCACAACGGCGCGCTACTCATAGAATACTGGGGTTTCATAATATACAGTCAACTATCCCTATCCTACAAGCGAGCGGAATAAATCTAACCCAATCATTCAGTGGCAATCACGTTTTATTTCACATAGATCCTCCATAAAACAACACTTTAATAATCCTAAATTGCGGCCTGTGCATGATGTAGTGGCCATATGCCATGAATGTATTTTCTATTGCACAATAGTGTCGGTTTACGGTTGTCATGCAAGTCACGTGGGTGTAGGTGAAGGTGGTGAATGAATGAATAGATGCACCTGTGCACAGGTATGGCGGCGTGGAGAAGTACAATGCCTTTCCCTACCGCAGCATGAATTTCTAAAATAATACTATGAAAATACAATATACAATAAAAATAACATAAAATAACAATAAAGTGACTGATGGATGATATGTACGTGTTGAATTGTGCAAACAGATTTCAAGCATTTAATGTGTCAATAGTGCAGCAGCATCATAAATACAGTGCAGTGTGCAGTAATGTAATGAGTGCAGAAAGTCCAGCAAAGTATGATAGTGTAAAGTTAATGACAATGTTATGATAGTGGCAGCACTCCTAGCAGTTCAGTAGGTCACTGCCTGTGGATAAAAACTATCCTTAAACCTGGTAGTCCTTGTCCAGATGCTGCGGAACCGGCGACCGGACGGTAGGGGGGAGAAGAAATGGAAACTGGACTTTGTTGTTTGTAGCAAGTCAACGATGCAACGCTCCCTCACTTAGCCTTAGTTTTTGTTGGTTCGTAGTCACCATACACATACATTTGTGGGTGGCTTCGATGTGCACTATTTCATAATAAATATTTTGTAATAAATAACCACAGCCAAGGATTGTTTGTTTTTTAAATGGGTCACACACACACACACACACACACACACACACACACACACACACACACACACACACACACACACACACACACACACACACACACACACACACACACACACACACACACACACACACACACACACACACACACACACACACACACACACCTCAATTATTATATATTATTTTGTTCTTTTGTAGTAGCTCTGCCTTCTCCAGCCAAACACGAGGAATTTCTTCCTGGCAGACTCCCAGGCTGGTCGCCATTTTCTATTGATGTGTTCTAATCTCCATATAGTAGTTTCACTATCACAGGGAACCCATGACAGTTTTGGCTCCACCATCTTTTGACACATGCCAATATTGTCATTTGTAATTTGTTTGGCAAGGCCGTAGAAAGGATGTTACTCGTTTGGCATCAGAACACTTTGGTTGCCTATTCAGTTTTCAGAAAACAATGGCTGAGGATAAACACGCAAAATTGACTCAGAATGTGACTAACAGACAATCCCATCTATGCGGTTAACTGTGACTGTGATAATGGCATTGAGTGACTGAGTTTTAAACTCGTAGAAGCTTTGCTCTCTCTCACATTGCCATTGGCTGGCCGTGTCCTTCTCTCTGCACCAGCCCCATTCAGTGCCTTGTCACCTGGTGCCTCAGCCAGCAGGAGTGGAGTGGTCGTTCAGGCTAACTATGCTACTTGCTACTTGCCGTTAATACTGTTGAACTCATTCTCTCTGTCCTCTCACAAAACTATTTAGCGGCTTATTTTCTTTCACTTTCATTTTTAGCAACGTTTCCAAGTTTCCCCGTGGGTTGAGGTTCTCTGACGTTTCCTGCTTTGCATGTTGTGGTCTGTGACAACTGAGGGGCAGGGAGGAGAACAAACAGACAGGCAGAAGAGAACATAAAAATAGACCGTACGGTCCGACAGAGAGACTATCCTGTCGCACTCTGAAACACCAACGAAGAGGCTGTGTAACCCAAATGCAGCTACTGCTTTATATTGCATCCCAATGCTGATACATTAGCATTGTATGGACATTGTTTGTTTGTTGATTGAGCATTTTTTTTTTTACTTAGAGCCCAGATTTGCTGGCATTTTCAAGGTTTCCAAAGACTCAAGATACAATATTTACACAGTGACTACTAACTACTACTACTAGGACAGTCAGGTCATGACGGAGGCCCACTGCCCAGCTAACGGCTCTGCGCTAGGCTACTTGGAACATGTGGGGGGTACACACACAAAGACTCTTTTATCCGATTATCCACTCCTTCGATGAAAACTAGTCGAATCTCGCGGGAACACAGGTCACATACTCGCGCTAATGGTTTCTGTAGAAAGACTGGTGAGGCAGACTGGTCCATACATGTATCACAGCCGTCATACTCGCCAATCTGTCTGAGAGCCTTGAGCTGAGTGCCTAGAGCTGCTTAGGGCTGACCAGACATACTGATGCAGTAAAGGTCTTAACTAATGGGGCTTCTGGGGGGAGCAGCAGTTCAACAATAGGGACTGACTTGACCAGATATAATGGCCCCCTTTTTTACATTAAGGTATTTTTTCTTAACTTTCAAAACTATTGTTAACCTTCTAAACTTTTTGGAAATGGTATTTAGGTGGAGTCATTAAAGAAATAGTAGAGTAAACCTTCCCGACACTGGGGACTGTGTGGCTAGGGAAATCAATGCATTTAACAAATGTCCCTATTAATCTCATAAATAGACAACACATAAAAAACAACACATTCATACACCAAATTTTTCAAGCACTAGTGTTTAGGTGCATCCATAGCACGCGGTTCACTCACAGCATCTCTTGGCCGACTCCACGCAGAGGTCCTCCGCAGTGTGGCAGTCTCTGAAGTACTCCAGCTGGTTGGTTTCGGCCAGGTAGAAGTGGACCTCCAAGCCCTTGGGGGACGAGGACGTGGGCGATGAGAGGATCGGCGCCCTCTTGCCGGACCTCCTCATCTTCCCGCACAGTTGGCGGCTCAGCTGCTCCATCATGCCCAGGGTTGGCATCCAGACTCTTGGGTCCTTGCAAAAGAAGGTGTCACGTTAAAAACCAAAGACGACTTTTCCTGTTACATCACAGGGAGGTTCTAAAATGTGTAGCAACTGTTTAACAAGGCTTTATAACTAAACCTAAATAAAACAGCCAGAACCTAAACATTTTGCACAGATTAAGTTTACCATGAGTACTAACAATAAATAAATAAATAAATAAATAAATAAATAAATAAATAATCATGAGATCAACACATGTTATGCTCATCGAGCACTTCTATTGCTGCTTCACGAGCCAATGTACAGCACAGTTTGTTGCAGTTAAGTTAAATACGTCTCTTGTGATTTTGCACATCGTTAGTACTCATGGTGAAACGCGTGAGTCCTAGCTGTTTGTTTAGCTACATTAAGGGTTTTGGAAATTCCACTAGCTACTTGTTCAACATATAATCGTCGTCAGGATATTAAAAGGATCGGATCATGCCCGCTGATCAGCATCGGTTTATATTTGGCTTGCACAACAGTTGGCTCGACTGAAGAGAAGAGCAGTGCAACAGAAGCAAAGTTCATTTCCTTTGTGTCAATACTGCACCGAAACTGAGAGTGCTAAAACTGCTGTGTTGTCTGGGAAATTTGGGCAAAAAAAGTCGTCTTGTTTGTTATTCAAAGCAAAATCAACCCCTCGCTAATAATAGCATGCAGGGTTGAAGAGGCAAGAATGTGTTTTATATGCAGGCAAGGATTTTCAAGTACAGTGAATGTGATCTAATGTGTTCAACACAGTCACCACAGAGGACTCACTCAAAAATCCAAATTCTAGTTGAGTCTTGTCAGTGGGGGTGTTTACAATGAATTGGAGGTCGTAGAAGAGATAGAACGACGAGGAATCGGGGACAGGGGGCCGAGAGGAAGGAGCAGAGTGATGCTCAGCTATTCGTCATGGTGGTTTCCAAAGGAAGGACAACAGACGAGTGGCCTAAGCAGAGGAGCTTACGTTGGTGCTATCTGAAAGCCATCCCTTCTTCGTTGGACTGAAATCTCTAATTTTGACATTTGAATTTGACCTAATGAATGAAGTTAATCACAGTCCAATTTAGGGATGGTTATGGATAGGAATATAAATGTCCTAATCCACAATGGGTCATTACCAGGGCTGATAATTGATTAATTTAATTCAAAAAGCTTTTGCCATACATTCACATCTAGTGAATGTTCAAACAATATGTTGTTCAGTTAATTGTTATAATACAAATAATAATACATATTATTTATATAGCATTTTATTTATTTTTTAAGATGGTGACAAACAAGATGGATTTGGGGTGGGAACGAAAGTAGGCTGTGAAACTAGCAAATCACAGGCATTGTATGCACGTGAAGCCTTACAAGAGGCGTTGCATTAGAAGTCAATTATATATTTTTTATTCTTAACATGTGTAAGTACAGTAATATTCAATCAGATGTTATTTAGATAACCTAACTCAAAAATACTTTCAAATGTCCAGATATCTTGTCTTGAATGGCAATAAAAACATTATATAGGCATACTTCTCAGGACGGTCAATCATATAGGATAGACCTATGCCAAGCCATGGCAATCATGTAACAATAAGAAGTAATTTGAGAATTAGCTAAATTTCTCAATAATCAATAACAATTTTTGAATTCATTGACTGAATGAACACATCAAATACATGTTGGCCATTATCATTGGCACATATAGGCAGGGAAATTAAAGATTTGTCCGCACTGCCCTTTTTTACCAGTGAATAGACTAGAATAGAATAGAATAGACTTATTTCCAAAAAGTCTAATACAAATGTATCATAATAAAATAAGAAATTAATATAAAAATAGCAGATGAAACCAATGTTTAGAGAGGTTGCGATTTGTTGCCAGATGCATGGTTGTAGCTTTGGTACGATAGTGCTGGTTATGCAAAAATAATTCAGCAATCAGAACTTTGAAAACCAAATACAGTACTTACTGCACAGGTAAATGCAATCTAGTGAATGCCACTATACATTATACATTTTGAGCATGGTGTCTTTGACATCAATACAATTCGTATAGTGTAACATTTAGATGTATTTATAAAATGCTTATTACAGTTTGTCAGTCACTGCTGGCCAACTCCATCCGTTGGTCCCCCCAGCTACGACAAATGTGCGCCTCTGGCTATAGTATAGTATAGTATAGTATAGTATAGTATAGTATAGTATAGTATGCTACTAAAAGGTTGTCAGTGTGTTGGTTTTTAATCAGGTCGTTTTTATTTTTGTTGTTCTCACCTCACCTTCTCACTCCATTCGTTAAACAGTGGGATGTATATGAGTGGTTTACATGTCATGTTTCAGGGCATTTAAAAGCACATTTCACGGAAGACTTAATTTCCTATAAACCAACTCGATTGCGTCAAACCCACCAACCCACACACCCACACACCCACCCACACACACGCACACACACGGTGTTGCATAATGGCATATTTAAATACAGTAATGCAAACTACATTAATGTACCATCAACGTGTATACTGTATGTGGGAATAACTGGACGTGGGCTACGTTATATTAAGTACTTTTACTTTTTGTTTCTTCTTTTTTTATGACAGTTTGTTATCCCAACGTTGCCAGTCTAGTATAACTGACAGGGGAATATAGTCAGAATTGTATGCCAAAACTAACGCAAAAACAACTAACGTATTTTACTTGAAAATAGACCATAATATCAACCATCGGATAATGACACCGTGACAGCAAGCAACACAACCTCACAGCAATAGCTCATTAAAACAGGCCACCGTCACACTGCGTTATTCAGCCGTTATTACGAGCAATCACACGAAGATAGAAGAAGTGAAGCTGTGCGGTTGGGATACTCACCTAGCAAGCTAGCCAGACAGCCGGCAAGTTATATATCCCTTTAAAACATCCGACACCAAGTCAGGACTCTTTAACGCTTAACTCCTTTTTGGATTGACTCGCTCTCGTCGCTATCGTCGTGATTCAACGTATCCAACGGTAGTTTTTAGGCCTCCCAAAACAATCGGCTATCGTTGTCCGGGAAGGACGCAGTCATCTACCCTTCCTGGCAAGTAGTCACGTCCACTCCACTGCTTCCCGAAAGCAGCGCGGCCGCCTGCCTTACAACGGGGCCGCCGATTGGTCCGACCGGCCCGCCGTCACCAGCAGGGGTTAACACTTGGTGGGCCGGAGCAGTGGTTCCCAACCTGGGGTCCGGGTCCACCTAAAGGGGGCGCCAGAGATCTCAGGGGGTCCATATATAGCTATATCTATAGATATAGCTATAGCTCATCTATAGCTCTATCTATCTATATATAGATATAGCTATAGATATAGCTAGATATAGCTATATCTATCTATAGATATAGATAGATATCTATAGATATAGATAGATATATCTATAGAGGTAGATATAGATATCTATCTATATATATCTATATCTATATCTATATATACTGTATAACTATATCTATATATTAGTGCTGTCAATAGTTTGAAATATGTAATCTGATTAATCACAAGTTTAAAATAAACATATTTACTTACGTTTTTTGCGGGTGGCAAAACAAATACAGGTATGGAAGAATGAAATGCTAAAAGCAGTTAGATATCAAGCTTTTTACATTACATTACAGTCATTTAGCAGACGCTTTTATCCAAAGCGACTTACAGTAGTGTGTTTCAACAAAGGAAGGTAAGAGAACAACTCGTCACAAGAAGTCAAAATCAGGATCCGGGAAGTGTGTCCTGAAGAGATGGGTTTTCAGCCTGCGGCAAAAGATGGAGAGTGACTCTGCAGTCGTGACCTCCGTGGGGAGTTTGTTCCACCAAATTGGGGCCAGGACGGAGAAGAGCCGTGACCGCGTAGATCGGCCACACGGGCCCTTAAGTGAGGGGGCAAGCAGACGGCCCGAAGAAGCCGAGCGAAGTGGACGGGTTGGGATGTAGGCCTTGACCATTGCCTGGAGGTAGGATGGAGAAGTACCTTTTACTGCCTTGTAGGATAGCACCAAGGTCTTGAACTGGATGTGAGCAGCTACAGGTAGCCAGTGTAGAGTCCGAAGGAGGGTAGATTTGTGGGAGTACTTGGAGCGGTTGAACACCAGGATTTCTGAATGAGTTCCAGGGGCCTGATGGCAAATGCCGGGGCGCCAGCAAGGAGGGAGTTGCAGTAGTTCAGCCGGGAGAGGACTAGCGCCTGGATGAGCACCTGCGCAGCCTTTTCAGTGAGAAAAGGCCGAATCCTCGTGATGTTGTAGAGGAGGAATCTGCTGGAGCAGGTCACCGATGCAATGTTTGCCAAGAACGACAGTTGGTCATCCATGGTCACACCCAGATTCCTTGCGGTCCGAGTAGGTGTCCACAGCATCATCAATGGTGACAGCCAGGTCTCGGTGCGGACAGCCCTTTGCCGGGAAGAACACTAGCTCAGTCTTGTCCAGGTTGAGCTTTAGGTGGTGCATCGACATCCAATTTTAGATGTCTGCTAAGCATGCAGCAATGCGTGTTTCCACTTGCGTGTCCGAGGGGGGAAACGACAAGACCAGTTGGGCATCGTCAGCATAGCAGTGGTAGGATAAGTCATGGGAGTGGATAACAGCACCAAGGGACGTTGTGTAGAGGGAGAAGAGAAGAGGACCCAGGACCGATCCTTGTGGAACCCCAGTAGACAGTCTGCGTGGTAGGAGTGACCCATCGGGTAGGAAGCAAACAAGGCGAGAGCAGAGCCCAAGACACCCATCCCCTCAAGGGTGGAGAGGAGAATCTGGTGGTTCACAGTGTCGAATGCTGCAGGTCCAGGAGTATCAGGATCGAGGAGAGCGAATTTGCTCTACATGAAGCAACTCAGTTACTGCCAGAAGGGCAGTTTGTGTCGAGTGACCTGCCTTAAAACCAGATTGGTGGGGGTCCAAGATGCAGTTCTGGTGGGGATACAAGGACAATTGGTTAAAGACAGCACGTTCAAGAGTTTTGGATAAGGGGATACCGGTCTGTAGTTTTTGAGTTCAGAGGGGTCGAGTGTTAGTTTCTTCAGGAGGGGGGTGACTGGCAGTCTTGAAAGCAGCGGGAAAGCATCCAGACGTCAGAGGTGAGTTGATGTGTGTCAGGAAGGGCAGGAGTTCAGGCGCAGTGGACTGAAGCAGAGGGAGGGAACTGGATCCAGTGAGCATGTGGTGGGGCAGCTGGATGTGATGTAGTAATGAAGTAATATATAATTGTATTTGTTACTTTTCACACTAGATTTTCTGAGCAAAAAGGTCTCAGGGAGTGCTTAGTATTGCCCCAAACATCGATAAGATTAATATTAAGCAGACAACTGCATAAATAATATGTTACAAAATAATGTCTGTAACAAAGTGAACATAAACAGCTTGCCTGTAAATTGTTTGCAAAGAAACATCTCATGCTAATTAATGTGGCAACAAGTAGGCCACTTTAAGAAACTGAATAACAAAGTGCCAAAGTGAACAATCTAACATTTAATTGAAAGTGAAAAATGTTGTGGCATGAGTCCAGTCAACAGGTTGATCTAGTCTATTGTTCTTTTAACCAGTTGTTCAGACACACAAACACGCTCCGCTGTGTTTGCTGGACTGTGTTTGAAATGTAAACTATTTTACGGCACTTTGCTAAAGCCCCATCAAATCCACAGTTGCGGAGGGAGACAGCAACGGTCCTCTGTATAACGTGCGCTATACAGGAAATATGCTCAAAAGGAAGGTTCTTTTTTTTGCTGCCGCAATCATATTGTGAGCGCGATGTGTTAAAGTGCAATGTTCCGCCCAGCACTCCTTGGTGCGTCTCCTCCATGGATGTATTAGGTCTCCTCAGTCATCCTATTGGTTTAACGGGCCTTTGTCAGGGACTGAACTTCGGACGCGAACCCAAATGCACGACTCGATGACACGTATCAAAGTAAAGAGTCTTTACTGATAAATGCAGTACAACACCAAAACAAATTACTTGAAGATGAAAACGCTTAAAGCTCAAAAGACCGAATCACAAAAACCTGACGGTGGCATGACGTGGAAACATGACGCTTGTTCATAAACATGAAACAAGTCTCAAACGTGACACAAGTACGCTGGCTAGTAACAAGTAGCCTAACAAGCAACAAGTAGGAAAGACGCAGCCTATTTAAAAACAAGGTAAGAACAGGTGGAAACAATGAGGTCCGGGACAGCCAATCAGACAACATGAGGGGGGAAGATCACTGATGCGCTGCAGCTGCGGGGGAGAACTAACAAGGGGGCGTGGCTATCCGGGCGAGGGCTCGTGAATGCGGGACGTGATAAGGAGGCGTGGCCATCCGGGCGAGGGCCATGGATGTGGGCGAGGGCTGGGGAAACGGTGACAGGAATGCGGAACGTGGAAAAGAGGGCTGTGAACGCTGGAGGCAGAACTGCCAAACCTGACAGCCTCATTCACAGGTGAATGAACTGAGGGTGGAAAAACTGAGGGAGGAGCCCTCTTAACTGATACTATGATTAATTCGTTTTAAATAAATAGTTCGCGTTAAAGTCTCGAGATTAATCACATACTTTGACAGCGCTAATATATAATATATATACTTTTTTTGTTATATTACGGTATTATGTTTAGTCAATAAGGTGTTTTTGCACTTGCATTCACTTTGACATAAAACTGATAACATGAAATTAAGTCAGTTCAAAATAGAGCTAACCTCTATAACCTACACCTGCAGCTGACGAGAATCGTAGTAGGCCTCTTGACGTGGATGTGACAGGTCGTGGTAGTAGTATATTAGTTGTAAAAAGTGTGTGAAAACCTAAAATCTTTCTTCAAATGCTATTCAGACCATGGCATCAAATCTTTCTTTAAATTATTATTCCGACCACCCCATCAAATCTTTCTTCATCTCCGCTCATTCATTGATTGTCGTCAATATGAACTGTGTTTTGCTCCCTCAACTGAACACCATGCAGTTCAACCAGTTCCTACCGATCACTTTATTGGTATCCAGTATTGACCCAGTTACTCATCAGATCAGTGCTCCACCCACAGTGCTATAGGCCTACCAAATGGTAATAAACTGCAAAGCACCAGGTGGTATTCAGTCCAAAACATTAAATTGATTTCAGGCAGAGATGAAACCTTCAATGTATGGTTTGTTCTAGATGTATTCACTGTATTATACTTGTAGGTTGCATATTTTGCAACTGGTAATGCTTATGCTAGAGCTCCCCCAGTCGGCAAAATTGTGCAAGGCACTTGCACGTGACGAGGGTGGGGCTGGAACTCTCGCTTATGACTCGGACTGTCTGTGCTTAATGTAAACAGCCATCTTACTATTAAAAGAAATGTGATTTACTTGGTAAAATAATATCTTATCTAAAATAATATATGTCTTATATCAATATATGAAATTGAAGAAAAATAGACACAAGGGAGAGGAGATTCGGTACCGTATTTGCATTTATTGAAAGATACACTGAGCAATGTAAGACAATACAACACTCACCATGTTAACAGTATCTCATACTGTGTGTACATCAGCACACATAACATCTTTCAACATGACACAGAACATGGTAGCGGTGGTGAGAGACAGCACAATAAATTACACATACGCAATATTTTCTATGGTAAAAACAAATCTGTTGCAACGTTTGAAGGGGTTCCATCCAGACGTGGGTTCTTCTAAATGGCTTCCAATGTTCCTGTGTCAAGATGGCCACCATCATTCAGTTATCACAGTACTGTACCTTCAATGGGCACAGCATCAGCACTGTGATAACTGAACCAGGGCAGCCTGGCAAATCTAGCCTTCCACCGGGGGACTCCACCGCACTACACACCGCCAGTCCCTGGCTGAACTGGGTCACTTTCAGGGTTACTACATGCTGTAGACAAGTTAGATTTAAGACCAAATTTTGAAGGAAAAATGGATAAATGACTTAGGGTTAGGGACAAGTTTACCTAAATGTTCATTGTAACATAAAACATGACATTTTGGTCCAGTGATGAGGTCAAGTATGATATACTTCAAATGTTGAAAAGTGTTTTTGGTTCCCCTATCCTGATGTCTGTGATAATGCAACATTCTGTAAATTATTTAAAAAATACATTTGACCAATTAGTTAGATATTGAAATTGCAATGTCAGAACAAATATCCTACTTCCCATGTCATAGCATTGAAAGATTGACTTGAGCCATTTTAATACCAATTATGGCCTTATTTTTTGATTCATGAATTAATTCAATGCCTTTTAAAACTTTTTAAGGATCTACTAGTACCCTGACCTCAGCAGTCTGTCTCTTTCCTTTTTGCTTTTAAGTTAATGATATGCTCGTGTTAAACTGGTACGTCAAATATTAAGAGAGTGTCATAGGAATGTTAATAAATAAGTCACATATATAGATGCTACATCCATCTACCACCATGGCTGGGGAACAGACGAACTGTGAAACAACACAGGAATTGAAAATGTTAAGACTACTAAGGCAATTATTTCACACTCAAGAAGGCAGTTTCCCGGGGAAGCTGGGTGTGTCACAGAAGACACTTCCCATGCACTCAGTATCTTATCAGGAGCTCATAAGATCATGAGCTCATTCCAGACATTTATTATGAATAGTAGGACATACATACATACTGTAGCGACATACATACAATATGCAGAGTGCACACAAGGTGTAGCCTATATATACCGGTATATAATGTTTAACAACATTGTCGAGTTGATAGGTAGAAGCCATTGTGTTTGAGGCTCCATTATTCATCCGACCACAAGGCCGTGTGACGTCAGACTTGTTATGATTCTTTTTCGGGACTCCGCCCCAGCAGAGCGCGAGGAGCCTCCTCTCGTGCTGGGGCCAAGTCTCGTCTCGTCGCGCGCGCAGAACTCCTCCCCTCGCCTTCAGTCCGCCCTCTAACACTTCATGTAAACAACTCGATTAGTCTGTATATTACATAGTCACTTTCTGCAAAAACACATTCAATGTTATTATTATTATTATTAGTAGTATTATTAGTAGTAGTACGCATATAAATATGGATATTTTTGGATGAAGTTTGAATAAAAAATATAACACAATCGTCGCTGTCATTCCTGTGGTGTAAATCGTGCGTTGCACACGAATGCCAATGTTTTAATGATCGATAATGCCCCGTGCAGTGACAACGAGGAGACACATTGCAGCCCGATTCGAGGTCAACTACGTGCACAAAAATGACTAATAACTGCATAAACGACACGATTAAAGCACGCGGCGGGTCGCTGCTGGTCAGTCACGATAACAACTAAAAGTTGGGGGAAAACAAACACGTTCAACGCGGAGGTTTTACATTTGAATAACTTAATAACGCATTTTTACTATCGTATCAAACGTTATTATTGTGCAGCCATGCGTTAACGCCCAGTTACACACACACACACACACACACACCCCTTTCTAGGTACACAAAAAAACAAATAGCATGTTGTGTAAGGAACCAAAAAACAGAATTAATACGTATCTTTAATTAATTTGCGTAGCGGACAAACGGGAAAGAAAACCCCCCTGCTCTTCTTACCTGTAAATATCCTCCTCAATCCCCGTGTTTACGTGAATATTTTTTTTATGACGCAGCAAAGACCACACGGAGGAGCAACGTGATTGTCGCCATTTTTTGTTGTTATTGAAATCTCTTCTACGCCATGTGACGCCAACCGTCACGTTGTTGGTTGGTTGTTGTTGTTGTTGTGTTTTTCTTCCAAACGCTTTCCGGTCGGTTGGAGGTCCGGTTGGTAAACGCGAAACGTTGTGTGAACATGGGTTTCATCCTCCGAGTTGTTTTAGGTTTGCTCACGGGTTGACGGTAGCAGAGGTTTGTTATAACGCAGTGTTTTGATTGACAGCTCCGGGACACACTGCCGTCCGTCCGTCCGTCCGCGCGCCCGCCCGCCGTAACGACGACTCGCAACAAGTCGTCGTCACTCCTGCTCAGTCCGCACACGTTACGTTACGTGAGAGCACCACGGGAACGACGACGCGCTTGTGTGTGTTTTTTGGCGCATTTGGCCGCTGTTTGTTTGCGCAGTTGATAACAAAAATAAAATAAAAACATCACCCGTAAACCCCCCTCCCCCCCGAAACAAATTAATAAAACGTTAAAAAAATATATATATATCCGTCCGTCACTTTGGATCTGAAGTGTCCTACATATGAATGATTTGGAATGCGTCTGATATGTAAGAGTCCACATACCTGCAGTTAGACATCTCTCTCTCTCTCTCTCCACCCCTCTCTCGCTCTCTCTCCACCCCTCTCTCTCTCTCCACCCCTCTCTCTCTCTCTCCACCCCTCTCTCTCTCGCTCTCTTAATCGATCTCTGTCTGTCTACCTTGCACACGCCAATGCTGTGCACAACATTCATCATATTGTCGTAATTTGCTTTTATTTGACTTCCTGATCTGCCCCGACTTACTTTGCACGACGAAACCTACAACGTACTAGGCCTACACACACACACACACACACACACACACACAGATCTGGTCGTAGCAGGGAGGGAGGAATACCGGAGGACATTTCTTTATGTGAACGTGAGTCAGTCCGTCCTTAAAGAACTACAACAACCACATGACACTGCGAAGTTTCTGCGCACAATTAATTCGCAGTTTTTTAAAGAGATGTTTGGAAGTAGGGCGTTGTAGTTGTAGAAGCTCCCTCGTCCACTCGCAGGGGAGAGAAAACACATCTCAGAGACTTGTATTATAGACGATCTGCGTTTTCCTTTTTCCGAGTTAAAACCAAAGTTTTAGACTTCCATTTGATTCGTAGAAAACGTGGGACAAGCCCCCCCACACACCGAGGAAACACTAGGAAGGTTAAAGATCTCAAATGTTATAGATCTCGATTTTGAAAAGGCAATTATTGGTTTTAGTCGTCTTTGTTGTGTGTAAACAATGTGCGTTAACGTATATATGTATATATATATACATATATACAACTAACGGTATGTTCTTAAACCAATGCAACACGTATATGTATGCTTTGCTCTCTTTATAGGAAACTTCGGCTATTGAGTGACCATGGCCCAATTATTTCGCACAGCCATCATGGGTCCCCCAGGGTCGGGAAAGGGAACTATATCCAAAATGATTGCGCAAAACTTTGGGCTCCAGTATCTATCCAGCGGCCACTTTCTGCGCGAAGGTATAGCGGCGAACACAGGTAAGGTATATAGCCGTATATAGTGCAGTATTCTACTAATAACTGTGTTTATACCTAGTAGACTGTTTCTTTTAGCAAGTAAATGTAAACTGTACATTATATATTACCATGCACTTTACTGCAACATGTGCAATCTCTGGTTAGATGGTTATGTTATTGTACTTGTGCTGTGCAATGACAATACATTTGAATCGAATCGAATCGAATTCACCCATTCGACCACATATCCTGTTACATACATTAAAAAAACACATTAAAACGTATTGAATCAATCTGGTGTTTTAATAGTAGTAGCCCACATCACCCATTCAACTGGAGCCTATTGTAAGTGGCGTGTGGTACGCTTTTTACGCCACACCACATCGCATGTTAATTCCAGTGTCTTAAGTAAAAACACATGTGGCGGATTTCAGTTCCCTTTTTGTTGTTGCGAGGGAAGTACAATTAGTTGGATCATAATAACCTTTACGGACTTTCGAGGCAATAACATCATGGATGGAAAATGTTGAGGTAAACGTGTGAGTTAATAGAAATGCCTCGACAAGCTCGACAACTCCCATGTTCATGATTGGCCACATTTGGTGCAGACAGCACATCTCATGACTAACCAGCTGAGAGGATAATTCACTTTCTAAGGTGATGGTTCACTTTCCGAGGCAATGCATGCCCTATCTATCGGCGTCGGATGGATTTAAATGATCGGATGAATTTGTTTATGTGAAATATGTTCGCAATATACAGTATATGATTCCTAAATGACACTGGTGGTCTATGACGGTCCCGAGTAGGCCTACCATCCTAATAGGTCATTTACAAATACTATTTAAGAATTTGATTAGCAGGTGTACGTATTTCCTCGAGCGCAGGTAGAGCTACTACCTCCTGTCCTTTGTTACAGGACGACAAATAACACAATTTAGTCATGAGGAAGACGAGGATGTTATGTTCCTTGTCTTCTCAAACACACAGATGCCAAACACACAGGAACAACTTGTGTGTGTGTGTGTGTGTGTGTGTGTGTGTGTGTGTGTGTGTGTGTGTGTGTGTGTGTGTGTGTGTGTGTGTGTGTGTGTGTGTGTGTGTGTGTGTGTGTGTGTGTGTGTGTGTGTGTGTGTGTGTGTGTGTGTGTGTGTGTGTGTGTGTGTCAGAGGCCGGTGTGCTGGTGAAGAGCTATGTGGAGAGAAGCATGATGGTGCCTGATCATGTCATGTCCAGGCTGATGCTGCCCAGACTGGAGCAGTTGGCTGGCCAAAGCTGGCTGCTGGATGGTAAGAGCTAAGAGCTTCCTGATAGGCCGTCCTCAGTCACATGGACACAACAACAACAACAACAACACCATTGTGAGCATGACGTTGCACGAGTCCAACACACTTGATTGAGTGTATGGAGGTATTTACAGTGGGTGAGGTGTGATACACACACACACACACACACACACACGCACGCACACACTCTCAAGAGTGTTCTTACAGGGTGTATCTGTATATGGTACGGGAACTGCACCGAGCGCTTCAAAGGGTGGTGCGGACGGCCCAGTATATCGTTGGAGGTGAGCTAATAATAATAATAATAATAATGGGGGCTTTTATATAGCTTTACAAGTCATGTAAAGTCCTCACATTACCCATTCATACACCGACGGCGGAGTCAGCCGTGCAAGGAGACAGCCAGCACGTCAGGAGCAGTTAGGGTTAGGGTCTCTTGCTCAAGGACACCTCGACAATTTTTGCTAGGACGAGCCAGGGGATCGAACCTACACTCCCTCCTGGATATATACAACCGTGTGCGTGGCCAAGGCCAAACGCATCATAAAAGACATTGCCCACCCCAGCCACAAACTGTATTCACTTTTACCGTCAGGCAGGCGATACCGCAGTATCAAGTGCCGTACAAATAGACTCAGAGATAGCTTCCACAGTCAGGCCATCAGGCTGCTGAACAAGGGCGTATAGCATATAACAATGTATATTTTATTACATTGATTTATATATACATATTGCTCTTTTTCTGTACTGATATATTGCATTTTATAAATTGCATTTTTATTTTTATTTTTTAACTTTATTATATTCTATTTTTATTAAATTTGTATCTATTTTTATCTTATTACCCGTCTGTCGTCGGGTATTGCACATAAGATTTTCACACCACTGCTTTATACTTGTGTAAACTGTGAAGTGACAATAAACTTGGCTTGACTTGACACACACACACACACACACACACACCCTTGTGAGCATGACGTTGCACGAGTCCAACACACTTGATTGAGTGTATGGAGGTATTTACAGTGGGTGAGGTGTGATACACACATGCACACACACACACACAGTGAAAGTAACAGACTTATAATAACAGTTATATTACAGATATCTACAATTAAATTCCTTCTATAACTAGTACGAATTTAACTTTGGAGTCATAAAAGGAAAAAAGTAATGTATTTGGTAATTTGGGTAATACATCCAAAAGTGTTTGTTGACATCTGAAATGGGAATTTACATTCCTTACTAGTCATAATCCTTTTTTCAACATGTAGACATTAAATTGTAGATATCTGTAAACAGGGCAGTGAAAGGAACAGCTCCTTCCTACCTCCAGCCTTACATACCTGCCCGTCCACTGAGATCTGCTGCCACAGTGCTTCTCTGTCCGGGCACCACAGTGGTGGAATGAACTCCCCGGTGATGTCAGCATACGTCAGAGTTGCTGCCTATCTTAGGCTAAAAGGCTAAAAACACACCTCTTCAGGAAGCACCACCCTGACCCTTCCTCTTAGCCCTTGCATCTTGCTAGCTCTATTGTTCACTCTTTTGTTTTCTTGTTAGCTCTATTGTTAGCAAATTGTTAGCTCTATGCTGTACCAACTTTTACCTCAGCACTGGTTCTGCTCATGGAGGCTTGGTGGGAAGCAAATGCACTTGTCAATGCTAAATGTCAAATTTACATTTTAAGATTTAAACAAACTTACTAGTAGACAGCTGGAATAATGTTCATGTCAAAAGGGCTTGCCACACACACACACACACACACACACACACACACAATGTAAAGAACTTTGAGTGCATGGCAAAAAATGCCCTGTTTATATGCAATTCATTATTATAATTATTATTTAAGAAATACAAATTAATTATATTAATGTGATAATTCTCAGCAATTCGGCCCCTCTGCCCTGCCTCCTTCTGCAGGCTTCCCCCGGACCATCACCCAGGCCAAGGCTCTGAATGACATCTGCCAGCTGGACCTGGTCATCAGCCTCAACATCCCCTACGAGACACTGCGGGAGAGGGTGAGCGACCGATGGATCCACCAAGCCAGCGGCAGGGTCTACAACATGGGCTTCAACCCTCCTCGTGTCCAGGTCTGTAGACGTGTGGTCGACACTTGCTTAGAGGGCCGGTCCACCGATTGAACACGCTTGTGAATTTAAAATAGCATTCTAAACAGTCTTGCTTAGGTCATTACATTGAAGTATATGGAAATATAAGGAATGGTATCGGACGTTAACTAGTTTCCTTTCTCTGACATTTCAAACCTCAAATTTGATCATTTAAAGGGCAGAACTTCTCATTGTAATTTATTTAGGCTAATCGGGCATATCTTCTATTCATGACGATACAATCCCACTGTAGCAGATGACGCTGCCACTAGCCAGTAACTTGGCTACTTGCGGGCTCCTCCCGAAGACAAGGACACAGGGTGATGAGTAATCCGGTTTATTGCAATAGTTTGAATCATTGTGAACAGAGAAGATGGTACATGCTAGAGCTCTTTCCTCGAAAGTGTAGTGGTGGCTGGTTTTAACCTTTAGCCTTGATTAACAAGGACCCACATGTGTGCAGCCTCACCAGCCAGCCTATCAGTCTAACTCTAAGGCTGCTTAAACCAGCCCTCAACCACACCCACCTTTCCCATGTAATCAGTGTAATTTGATTATAATATGCTTAATGCAACATAGGCGAGTGCAACATAGGCGAGTGCAACATAGGCGAGTGCAACATAGGCGAGTGCAACATAGGCGAGTGCATGCCAGTGGCTGCACTGGTAGACTCCTCTCTGGTGCCCTACGTCGATGGTAAACGCTGCCAGTTGTTTGTATTTGTTGCAAAAACTTCCCGCCAACCAACGGCGTGCAGTGGTGCAAAAAATAGAAAGTTGCACACGGTTATTTCAAAAGTCATTCCCCGTGTCCCCGCAGAAGGCTCAATGTGTTACTCTGGGTGGAGTGCCCCTTTAAATGTTGAATTCTAGTTGTGTTATTATGTCATCTATTTTTTCGCATTACAAGGAAAGTCATGAGGCTATGGAGTCATGGAAGTTGGAACAAGATTATCCCTAATTTGGACAGTCCATAGTACACTGTTTTGCTTCAATCATTTGCGTCAATAACCTGCCAGTAACTGAGCAATTAACCCTTATAATAATACAATGTACTGCTCCAGCCCACAGTTCTTATACCTACCTATATACTTGTACTTATATACTACCGATATAATAGCTTGAATGTGGTCATGACCTCGTACAGTTCTGAACACAATTCAACAAGACAATATTCATAGTGCTATTACACTGATGGATTGTATGTGTGGCATCCAAGTCCATGCACAACAGAGAAACACTATATGTCCAGTGTGAGAAATCATTAAAAGATCTGGTCACTTATTGTCCAGGCGGATGGCTTCAGCAAACAACCGTTAAACAACGGGAGATTTGGCCCCTTGGGGCACTAACAGAATTCGACTGTGGACCGTAAAACAAAACAAGATAAAACTATTACCGCCTAGAACCTTATCTTTCTATAAAAGTTAATGGAAACAGAAAATACTCTGGTCCACTGCTCTACTAGTAGGCTAACAAATCAACATACAGACAATCGGCACCCCTCTCATGTTATCTAAACATTGTAGGGTGATAGCAGGTGGACAAGCGGCATCAGATACACACACACACACACACACACACACACACACACACACACACCACACACACACACACACACACACACACACGTGTGCCGTATATAGTGTGTGTGTGTGTATATATATATATATACATATATACACACATGGGACAGCAATGACTTTAACGGCGACTCGAGTAGTGTCCGAAAGTGTTTTTTCATTTTGTCGATGAGCTCACTATATAGCCCTCTAGATTGAACTCCCTATGAAGGGGGTAGGCAATGAGTGAAAGATTTCGGACACAGCCTAAGCTTAAAACTGTTCCCTGATTGCCAATCAGTGTTTATATAGCCCAGGTGTCGAAACGGGATTGGCCGTCGGGGACTTGAGCTCCATGAGTCACAAACAGCTATGCACATGGCGTGAGCCATATCTGAGGAAGGGGAGTGAACAGAAGGGAGCGGCATGTGGTGGCCGTAACAAAGTGACACAATATCATTAACATGTTCATTTTACACGTGCATTTTAAGGCTATCTTTCGATTAGGATCCACTTGAATGATGTCAGAATAATAGGGATATGATTATAATGATGATATAATGATGTCGCTACAAACGTATTAACTTATTAACGTATTAACTGGAACTTAACTTTCCATAGGACATAACGGTGTGCGGACATAACTGGTTTGCTCACTTTCTTGTGGGGACATTGCCGTTAACATTACTGTTAACACTCACACTAAAGAAACCAACCGACCGAGTTAATTCTGTTCATGGGGTTCAACATACTGTCATTTGCCTGTTAAAAGGGGTTGGTAAGATTGAAAAGCTATTATTTAATTGTAGTAGGTTAAAAATGACCTAGCCACCCCGTCAGTGAAATGCTCTGTGGCAACTTAATCAGTTGACTTCACCGGCCTCTGTATGAGAGGTTTTCGATTTTAGACCGCTTTTCCCAATCGGCGTATCTCTTCCCTGATTGGTTCGGGAATCGCTCTCCCTCTCTCTTTACAGCTCTCAAATCCTACCTACATTAGCTTTAACCATTGAACCACTGAACAGTTTTTGCACTGTGTCTGCAGCATCATACAGGACTGTGTTGTGTTGTGGCAGTATTGCTTATATGCCTCCGGAGTGAGAAGAACAGGGCGAGGTGAGTGCTGCGAAGCCAACCAATTGGCCCCCAGCGATTCCTGTATAATTACGCAGGAATTGAGTTAAGGTGATACACCTTAACTCTCCCCTGGATTGTTGGCAGGCTGGACCACTACTGGCGTGTTTAGTTTACTTGTTAAACAGTTCAAACTAAGGCCTATTATCTGACTGGGCAGATAGCCAATCACAGTTTAGGATAAAAGGGTGGCACCTGGAGTGGCCAATTAGCTTCCAGGGACAGGGCCACTCCCTTGTGTTGTGTTACGTTGTCTCGAGTCGTGTTGTGTTACATTGTGTTGTGTTACGTTGTGCTGTTTTGTGTTGTGTTGTGCTACATTGTGTGGTGTTGCGTTGTGTCGCGTTGTTGTGTGTCACACTGTGTTGTGTTACGTGACTTTGTTGTGTTACGTTGTGTTGTGTGTGATGGCACTGCGTGACATTGTTCTGTGTTACATTGCGTTGCGTTATGTTGTGTCGTGTGTCACTGCTCCTGTGTGCAGGGCAGGGATGATGTCAGCGGGGAACCTCTGATCCAGCATGCTGACGACCGGCCTGAGGCCCTGCTGGCTCGCCTCCGCCACTACAAGGACGTGGCCAAGCCTGTCATAGACTTATACAAGTGAGTCAAGCCTCTCACAGTGACAACGGATCACGGCACTCGTCTTGCAATCATTTTACAGGACCGGAGTGTAATGCACCTATCACACTACTAATAATAATATCTATAATAATAATAATAACCTATCTAACCAAAAACGTGAGGTGCTCACGACAGAGAAACCAAGGAAAAACACTTGGCTCCTGTTGAGTTTATTACAAAATAGCCGACAAGACGGTTAAAGAAAAATGAATTATATTTAATTCATAGAGTATGACTTAGTACGACTTAGTTTGTTTTAGAAATGGAGCTCTTGCTTTGTTCCCTCTCCAAGATCCCAGGGTATCCTGTACCAGTTCTCAGGCACAGATACTGACCGCATCTGGCCCTACATCAATACTCTCCTCAGCACCAAGATCCCCACACGGCCCCTGGACGCCAGCCAGCCCCCCGTCCAAGCCTGAGGAGAAGGAAATAAGCAGAAAACCCTCGGGGGGGGGGGGGGGGGGGGGGTCCTAGATAGCCCTAGAGGGCAGACGGTTGTGTTGTTATATTATTATCTAATATGCAGTATCACAGATTCTGTACAGCCCAGCTCTCACGACAAGGCGAGGGCCGTGTGTGAGCATCGCAGGCACGTCATGCATTTTATGGTGCAATTTCATAGGCTATATATATTTTTTTTTTTAGGAAAGTGAAAAGGGAAGTTACAACCTTGTGTATTTTACACCACAATGGAAATACACGTGGCTTAAAATCCTAATTCAACAAATAAACTTTTTTTTTGTTTTTATTCGACAAGAGTCACCAATATTGATTGATCCAGATGTCTTCTGATGAATCTAATCACAGAATTGAACACATAATTTGATTACACAACCTAAATAGAGAATATTAATTACTGGCCATTTAAACATACACATTTAAAAGAAAAGTTTATCAAATGTTTAGATATCTATTTTACTATAGGTATATACAATTTAATAAAGTGAGTATCATACTAAATACAGACTGGATGGTAACATAGTGAATATAAGGAGTTAAAGAAGTATAATATAGACGATAATATTACCGTACAATGTAATATTGTGCCATCGTTCTCTTTTTACATAGCTAGCTTCAATATTGAGTAGAACAATTATTTGTCATGTCATGAAGTAAATCTGTATTGATATGTCTTTACAAGGGCTTTTCGTTTTCAAAGACAATGGCAATTTATGTGAGGAGCACGTGTGCACTTCGGTGAAGGGATATTTCCAAATCTTGTTGTTAAATGCTGCAGTGATTTATGGACACGTAAAACATGTGTTATTGCTGTTCATCTTATTGCTTTTTTCATTTTAATTTTGAAAGTCTTGCTTGAGGTGTCTGACACCGGAAATGATCTGCAAAGGTTTCATGTGTGGGCTGAACGAATTCCATTGATTTCAATAAATCAGTAAAATAATACTAACATTACTATTACACTACTACAGACAAGGAATTGCTCCATCATATTTTGAATATTATATGTGTTGTGGTGCATCAGTCATTTCTATATTATGGTTACTATTGTATTATATGTTGACAGTTTTCCAAAGAAATTATTGAATGTCACAAGAAATATTAAATACGTGCTTGATTTTCTAGATTATAAAATACATTAAAAGCAACCCAAGTGTAAATGCAAAAATGGTCTTTATAAAAAAAATCGAATAAATAAGGTCTTTCTGCACCCACTAATATTTTGCTGTCATTTCTAAGTTTTACAAACTTTAATATACATGTATAAATGTATTTACTATGCTATGATATACTGTACATGGTTCTGAATAATGTTGCACTATTGACTGTCATTCAAGTTGGTTGTTTTTACGCACAACTTTGAAATTGAATCTTTGAATGTCATGTCAATGCTTAAATGAACATCATGTCGTCTATTCAAATACTAGGGATATGGGGCTATGGCTTCACTATTCGTGTTTGACCTGGCATTTCAGTGAGAGCAGTTGAAAGACATGTATTGAGTGGGTTTGTGTGTTACCACTCCCCACAGCTGTTGAGCAATGCTTTTGTCTTTATTCCTTATTTCCAATAAAAAAAAGCAAGTGTACGCTGACTCATTTGGGTGTGTCATATTATATCACGAGCTACCATAAACACACACACACACACACACACACACACACACACACACACACACACACACAAGCGGCGTGAATACACACACCTAAACTTAATAAGCAGCGGCACTGACACGCAAGCCAATACATGGACTGGGGGGGAGGAGTTTGGAACGGTGGGCACGTACACAAACCGAGATGCAAATAGGACATGTCCTATATCTCAGCCTCGGGTCTGCGTAATCCTCTCCCCGTGTGCTGGCACTCAGGTGGGGCTCCCGCTGGGGATCACCCGGGGGATTACACGCGGATACCCTCTGTGTGTCATCATTACTTAACAACGTTAAGTCAGGTTACGTGCATTCCCTTTAATCACCGTTACTCATGTCACACTCTGTGCTGCGTCAGAAGGGCAAGGAAATACTCCCTGAAAACCCTGTGGGGGAAAAAAACTAAAAGGACACCTGGCGGACATGTAGGGTACTACAACAACAACAACAACAACCAACCACTAAGAAAATAAAAGTGTTTATTGGTTCTGTCTTGATATGGGGAGAACTGACTTCCATGTTGTTCACCTCTGTATGTATATCTGATGCTTAAAACAAAGAGAGTGAGAGTGTTGATGTTATTGACTACCCAAAAGCATACACAATAGTGTTAACAGAGGTTAGAATATATTTGCTAGACGTATTTGTAATGACAACTGTTGTTAAGTCTCGACTGCTGTGATGTACGGAACCAGCTTCCAATCCAGTGTTTCCATTGCATTCCGTCTGATCTCATCGGCGAAGACGAGCCATACAACAAATCCCTTTTGTAGTACTCAGCTTCGACCGCGTAGGGGCGCTGTTTCTCCTCTTAACGATGTACACAGCACCTAGCAGTAGTGCGCCTCCAATAGATGGACTCACGCACAGCGTCTATGGATCTCAGGACCGTCGCCTGACACATTGTTTATGAATCCTCAGCATGTCATGAAACGATGCTGCAACCTTAGGGTTTAGACTTTTAGTTTTTTTGTTTGTTTGTTTTTTAATTTCTTCCACCAATTGCATTCGGAGACAACACACCTAGAGGGTTTAACGGTTTAACCTTTGACTGACTGCTGCGAATGACAAACCAAAGGTCGGCGTATTTGAACGCAGCTGGTGGTGGTGGTGGGGGGGGGGGGGGGGGGGGAGTCCAGATCGCATCTTTACCGCGGGAGGAAACTGGGCTTCGGGGGATCATGATGGTAGATGCTGAAGGTACGGTCGGTGTGTGGATGGTGTTACCACCATCGGTGGTACACACACACACACGGTGTGTGTGTGTGTGTGTGTGTTTTCTGTTTGTGAATTTCCACTCAACAAGAACCATTTAGTGAACGCGGCGGTGCGAGGAAATTGCAGGGTCGTTATGTCATGTGGTGTAGGAGGCCTAATGTTTGTTTGTTAGACCATACAGTATATGTTAATGATAATTTTTACCCCCCCCCCCCCCACTAGCCTTCATCCGCTGGTCCCCCGTGGCGAATATGTGGGCGGCGGAGATGCTTAAACGAAACAATAGTCTTTAAAAATCGAGGGACCAGCCGTTCATTCACGCAGGGACACTTATTGGAAACCCCACTTGGCATCTTTAGGCGTCTTTACACGACTGAATGAAAAGAGCTTGCAGAAGCGTCATCCACGACGACATCAATGTGTTTTAAATGGGGTTTCGTGGTTGTTTTAAAGTACAGTAGAGGTTGTGGTTGGTTGGTCTTGGCTGTGTTTCACCAATGGCTAACACGTAAACGTTCGACGGAACGTAGTCTTTCTGGATTAGGTGAAGATAGGGTATACTATCCGTCTCGTCATTACAGTTGACGGCACACACGCGTATTCCTACCCATGACGTATGAAACTCGACCCACAAGGCTCCACATGCAGGCCTGTATTGAATGAAAAATCACTAAATGGGTATCACGACCCATTTAAATGTCTTGACATTTGCTTCCACCAACCGGGATTTCAGTTTAAAAGTGCAACATCTGCCTCTTTGCCGATGGAACATCGATCCTCTCAGCTGCTCGCCAGCTGATGGCGATGTAACGCCTTTTTGGTTCAGATCCAAGAGTCCGAACGTACAGCGTATAGTGGAGGCACTTGTCTCTGATTGGTTGGCGACGGAGGGAGAGGCACCGCCCACTGGACGTTCGGATCGGTGATTGGTTGGTAATGGAGAGCGAGTCAGCCCCGCCCCCATACCCTACGTTCGGACCCTTGGATCTACAGCAGCTATTTCGCACTGTCACCGTCATCACCGCCGGCGTCACGTCACGTGATCCAACTAACGACACTTGACATTTTGACCAAATTATTTGAATGCATTATTCGTTATTACTGAACCGTCAATGCGTCAGTGTCGAACATTAAGCCCATCGAAGGCATGTCGCTTCTATCTTGTCATGTGAATCCTAACGGATCTCAGAGTTAAGGTTTAACTAGACCTTACTACTATAAGGATAGTCATTAACCCCCCCCCCTGCTCATCGGGGCTGTATAGTCCCGATGAGTATATATAGGCTATATAGTAGTGTATTAGTAAGTGGACTAACAGCAGAGCATAGTACGTAGCTCTCTGTCGGGTCTAGCCACGTTTTATTTGCAGGTTAGGGCGGCATGCTGCAACCTGGTATACAGGAAGGGACCTTCCATTGACTTGTACCAGACGCGCTCTTTTAACAGGGGGCTCCCTGGCTCTTGGCCCACATTTAGAAACCAACCCACAGTCTCCATTACCAGCGGACACAGCAAAAGGAAGGAAGGAAGGAAGGAAACATGCCACCACCCCCCTCCCCCAGGAGAGAGGAGAGAAAGAGATAAAGGGAGCTGGAGAGGGAGGGAGATGGAGAGAGAGGGGAAGGAAGAAACAGAGAGAGATGAAAGGGAGATACAGATAAAGTGAGATGGAGAGAGATTTCATTTTATTTAATATATATTATTATATATATAATTGCTAGACCTCAACATATATCTTTTCCATACAATTCGCAGGAATATAAGTGCATGATGGCATGATTGTGTGAAATAGTTATTAATGCCTTTTATTATTGTTGAGAGGCATAAAGGCATTCACCGCAAATATTGATCGGCACCTAATTCCAATATATTCAGCCTCGTAGTAGAGGCAGCCGGAAGAGGACAGCCACACGAGAGACTGTGAGGGGAGAGAGAGAGAGGGGGGGGGGGCTGAGAGAGAGGGAGGGAGGGAGGGGGGGGGGGGGGCTGAGAGAGAGGGAGGGAGGGGGGGGGGGTGATAAGTGAGAGAGATGGGGGGGCTGAGAGAGAGAGAGGGGGGCTGAGAGAGAGAGAGAGAGAGAGAGAGAGAGAGAGAGAGAGAGAGAGAGAGAGAGAGAGGAGAGAGAGAGAGAGAGAGAGAGAGGAGAGGAGAGAGAGAGAGAGAGATGGGGGGCTGAGAGAGAGAGAGGGGGGCTGAGAGAGAGAGAGAGAGAGAGAGAGAGAGAGAGAGAGAGAGAGAGAGAGAGAGAGAGAGAGAGAGAGAGAGAAACTACGCCAGGACAGACACCCGGTACAACATACTGCCTTCAGAGAGCAGAGGAGGGGGGTGGGATCATCGTCATTGGGAGATGTTGCGGTGCCGCCAGTCAACGCATTAACAGTCGGTCGATTTTCCCCGTCTGTATTTCACCTTCGGTAATGAGCTTGCTGAGCGGCTACAAGAAGAAGACCAGTTATGATGGCTACGAATCTTTGCAGTTGGTCGATAGCGGCGGGGATAGCTTCGGTTTCGGAGGGCGAGGAGGGAGCAGCGGCGGCGGCGGCGGCGGCAGCAACACCCTCGGCGGCGGCTCGTTAGCGGCTAGCCTCAGCGGACCGAAGGGAAGCCCGCTCCGGGCGAGCGACTGCAGCACCATGGACAGCTCAGGTAAGACAACACCAGCTAGCTGCTATTAGCGCATTACCCAACCTCGCGCTCAGGCGCTCCTCTCTCCTCACGACGGATCACCCTGGGAACGGGATGCTGTAAATTAACGTTATTGACA
This sequence comes from Muraenolepis orangiensis, assembly GCA_027704905.1. Taxonomy (NCBI): domain Eukaryota; kingdom Metazoa; phylum Chordata; class Actinopteri; order Gadiformes; family Muraenolepididae; genus Muraenolepis; species Muraenolepis orangiensis. Next base: position 14,144,626 of record CM051004.1, on the reverse strand, counting down.
GGGAGATAGGGGGCGGGACTTTCGGTGACATGGGTTTGGTTGAGTGAGAGATGAGACGAGACGAGATAGAGGGAGGGAGGGAGGGACTTCCGATAGAGGGATATACGGTTTCCGTTACATGTTCAGGATGATGCTTTGTCAACTGAACATGTGTATACTCCTCGCCGTTGTTATTCTCGTGTTCTTGTTCTCCTTACTCCGGGTACACAGCTCATAGCAAGTTCGAGGCCGGACATTGCGTCGCGGTAGACCGGGATAACGCTCCAAATCAGGCTCCTCCTCTCAGCCTAGCTCGCGCACAACCCACACGACGCGGCTCACGACCACTGCGTCGTCACGTCATGGGCTATGCATGTGGAATACGTGTGAAACGTCTGTTTCATTTGTGGTGCAAGAAAAACAAATTCGGCCATTCGAGTAATAAACCACAAATATGCGTATGTATGTCATGCTTTTTGTACGGGCCTACTACTGCAATAGCCCTCCAATTTAGTTACACATCGTTCAAATAGAACAGGCCTGTCTATCTATATGGATGTCACGAAGTTAGTTGTTTAACTGCATACAATCCTCAATTTGTTTGTAATAGCCTAATTCCTCACTTGATTCCTAAAACACATTTAGAAATACACCTTCCCTGAGTTGCACTGCTATTGCCTACATTAAACTATGAGGCATGTGGTTTCGCTACAACAACAAAAACATGCAATACGATAACATTATTACCATCAGTCACAATGGTACAAAAAACAGAGTTAATGATCTGTACGTTATCCAGCTCTCCTGACAGTTCCGTCCTGATCCCTGACTGCTTGACTATAGCTAGTTCCTGGGGTCTTGGTGTGGTGTGTGTATCTGTTTGGGCATGTGTGTCCATCCGTCTCATTCACACTGAGACGGATGTTGAGGCACAAAGGTTGTGGTTCTGGAGGGTAGGAAGCACGTAAACACCATTGATCTCCATGGCAGAGGCCAGGGCTGGTCCTTTGATGATGAGGGGATCCTACCCCCACTGCCCTCTCTCATCTCATCTCCTCATCTCTCTCTCTCTCTCTCTCTCTCTCTCTCTCTCTCTCTCTCTCTCTCTCTCTCTCTCTCTCTCTCTCTCTCTCTCTCTCTCTCTCTCTCGTCTCTATCATCTCATATCTCTCACCTCTTTTACCTTTCTATCTTACGGGCAGGGAATACTAGCAGGGCCTGCTCATGTTAGCCTTTTTTCCTACTGTTGTGCGGACTCCCACATCCATATGGCCACAGACGGGCTATTAGCAAGCTACAAAGCACACACACAAAGGCAGCGAGAGACTATACCACTATATCAAAGCTAGGCCTGGGGACCACTCAGAAATGACCTCATCGTCCAAGCCCCCCCCCCCCACCCCACTCATCAATAGAACCGAATAACGTCTACTACTAACAATTCCTAATCTCAAGAATAGAATCAAATCGCTTAACATCATAACACTTTAACACCACACCAGTTTCTGTCGCAGACATCCAATTGTTGTGTGTGTGTGTGTGTGTGTGTGTGTGTGTGTGTGTGTGTGTGGTGTGTGTGTGTGTGTGTGTGTGTGTGTGTGTGTGTGTGTGTGTGTGTGTGTGTGTGTGTGTGTGTGTGTGTGTGTGTGTGTGTGTGTGTGTGTGTGTGCCGATCTACATCTGCCAGGCATGTCAGATTCTATAAACGTCTGTTGATTCCTGTTGATTTATTAGCTTGTCTCCATTATCAGCGCTTTTCAATCCTCCATCAATGATCTCTCGTGGACTACATTGATAAAGGGTGTGTAAGTGTAGGGAAGATGGGGAGAATCAGGGTGTGTGTGTGTGTGTAGCGGGAGACTTCAGTAATCCATCTGCCTTTATGGCCCCTATCACCCCCTTTTTTGACACTCTGATACCTGATAGCAGAAATCTGATGGGCTGGTTCAGTTTTCGCTGAGTTTTGCCTGCCAGCAAATAGCCATCAGAAAGACAAACATAACATTGCAGACCTTGTCTTCAGTCTCCAGAAAATCTACGTTAAGGGAGCGTGTAACGATCGATAAAATGTTTAGTAGGACTCAATCTAGGGCTCAAGATTGGCTGTATTCATTACTGCGGCTTTGAGACAGACATTGACAACATAGGATATACAGGATACAAGATGTAGAAGTGTTGTGACTGCTGCATGCAAGGCACAGCAGAGATGGCAGAGATGGCTCTCTCAGATGTTAGTTTTGGGCCTTCTCCAGGGCACTCTCTCACACACACACACACACACACACACACACACACACACACACACACACACACACACACACACACACACACACACACACACACACACACACACACACACACACACACACACACACACACGCTTGCACCCACCCACACACACACACACACACACGCTTGCACCCACCCACACACACACACACACACAAACACACACCAATTGCACCCACGCACACACACACTTGCACCCATGCACACACACTCACACACACGCTTCCACCCACGCACACACACACACACACGCTTCCACCCGTGCACACAGACACACACACACACAAACACCACACTATTAGTTTATTCTAGCATGGAGCTCTAGAGTCCAGATGGTGTTTACATTATTGTTTTCTACCTAGCCATAGCAGCACCACAACTACAGCGTGAACTTGGAGCAGTATGTTGTGAGACAACACAAAGAGCCACAACTGAATTTATATGAAGACATCCTGACTTTACTTTGCATGCCTTTCATATACAAATGGGATGTGTGTATTATTTTCCTAGTTTCCTTTCCTTTCATTAAGAATCAGTGCTTAATGAAAGTGTATTTTTGTACAGTCTGCATGTGCATGTTATTGTGTTATTGTCTCCATCCTCACAGTTTTTCCACGGTTTCTCCCTCTGTTTGTATGTATGTGTGTTTGCACTGTGTGTGTGTGTGTCTGCGTGTGTGTGTGTGTGTGTTATCCTCTGGCCTGGCTATAACAGGCCCTCCGTCCCCAGATATGGACGCCAACTACGGTGGCGGACTGCTGGACATGGTGAAGGGAGGAGCCGGGAAGTTCTTCAGCAACTTCAAGGACAACCTGAAGGACACACTGAAGGACACCTCCACCAAGGTCATGCACCAGGTGGCCACGTAAGTCCAGCCGGTCGGCGTCCGCAGGACCCCGAGAGAGGTGGCCAACTCTCTGAGGAGGGGACTGTTGTTGTTTGAGCTCTGATCTCGCTCTATCTCATCTCTCTCTCTCTCGCTCTCTCGCTCTCTCGCTCTCTCTCTCTCTCGCTCTCTCTCTCTCTCTCTCTCTCTCTCTCTCTCTCTCTCTCTCTCTCTCTCTCTCTCTCTCTCTCTCTCTCTCTCTCTCTCTCTCTCTCTCTCTCTCTCTCTCTCTCTCTCTCTCTCTCTCTCTCTCAGAAGTGTCATGTAGGTGGCGTTGTACTTGCGCTGTACCTGCGCTGTAGTAGTTTTGAGTCTGGTCTTTCGTTGGTCTGGTCGTTTTGAGAAGAGACTACAGCTGTGTTTTGTGAAATCTTCCTATATATATATATATATAGGTAGATGGACACTTTCACAAAACACAGCTATAGACGCCATATAAACTTCTCTGAATATTCAAGCATTCCCTGCTGAGTACTTTCTTGGAAGAAGATATTGGAACTTTAAATTATACTAGTAGGTATATAGGTATATACTGTATATATATATATATATATATATATATATATATATATATATATATATATATATATATATACGTATATATATATACCTATGATATAGTATATATAGTATGCTATATATACAGTATATACTTATATACCTACTAGTATAATTTAAATTTCTTCTTCCAAGTTCCAATATCTTCTTTCAAGAAAGTGCTCAGCAGGGAATGCTTAAATATTCAGAGAAGTGTATATGGCGTCTATAGCTAAGAAACATTAAATGTTAAAAAATGTTCACACTTTTGCACATTCCACGACATTAGGTTAAATTATTGCTGAATGGCCAAATGCCAATTGCACCACCAATGACGTTAGTTTTATTTATTCACAACTATCAAATATATAATGAAAGCCACACGGTCCACTTGGTCTCAAATCAGACTCATATTTTTGCGGCCAACCTCAACCGAGGTGGCCCCTCGACTACAGCCCTGGTCACTAAGCTGGTGATGGCATTTTAGAGTTCTGTGTTCCGACGACGTGTAGTTCCATTTATAGAGAGGTAGACATGTGACACATAAGCGATGGCAGGGGCCCACCGCTTTGAGCTACGGCCAGTCCTGTAGGGGACCTACAGCGTTACCCACGGCAACTTGTCGATGCAGAAGTACAAATGAAGCCTTACGTACGCGTCTCCAGCGATGAACCTGGATGAGGATCGGATGGAACGATATAAAGCAGTTAAGCAGCTTCATATTGCTTTGCCCTCATAATGGAACCAGCGTTATGGTCCCCAGGAGTTTCATCGGGATATGGTAGCAGGTAACCAGGTGGACAGAATGTTCTTGCAGGGCCTTATCCTACAAATCGATGCACATATACCGTTGTGTCGCTATCCCTTAAGACGTCTTTATTGGTCAAGCAAAGTCGAATTTTACATTGTATGACCTACTTTGATGACTTTGCACTTGGAACAGAAACACATTTGAAATAACTATTTGAGTAGATATTGTTATAAACCTATGAAAGCTAAAGTGTAAGAGAGGCTAAAGTATTGGCTGGAGGAAAGTGTTGGAGAGAAGAACGTACTTGATGGAGGAAAGTACTGAGGGAGTTCACAGAGTCTGGCCGAGACAGTCCCATTTGCGCGCAGGCGTCTGCATGGGGCAGCATAAAGAGGTCCTCTGTATTGTAAGAAACATGTAAACACACACACACACACACACACACACACACACACACACGCTGGTAAACAAGAATACACACACACACACACACACACACACACACACACACACACACATTGTCTCTCGGTGAGTCAGAACAGGGATTCTGCCCACATATACTGTAGATATTTGCCCCAGTCAGCATTCCTGTTTCTGGCCTGTTTTGTGTTCTGCTCTCCTCTCTTCGTTTTGCTTCCTCATCTGGTCTCCTCTCTTACCCTCCTTTTCTGGCCTTCTCTCTCCTCCCTGGATGAATTATTGATGGGTGCTCATTGTACCAAATAACCAGTGCGCTGGTGGGTATACAGGCGTATTCATTTCACTGTGTGTGGCTGGTGCCACTGCTACCGCTGCCTTGGGGACATATGCATTCATGACTGTGTTTCTATACCTGTGTCCTTCTATGGAATAGAAAGTGTGTGTCTCTGTATGTATGTGTGTGTGTGGGGGTGTGTGTGTGCTTGTTTATTTGTATCTATAAAAAATATGTATATCGCTGTCATACACAAACTGCTATGGAATACGCTGCAAGTGAATCCTACGAAGGAATATTAACAAGGTGAGTCGTACACCTTGCATTGGTACATTTTGGTTTGAAAAGAGTTAGTAAGAGCTAGTAAACCACCACAGGGAAGCCATGGCCCTAATTACAGCTTCAAATGTTCACATTTGCAAAAAACAACAACGTAGAATTAACTTCTGAGGTCAAGTCACACCGTTAGTAATGCTGCAGTGGTTTACCTTACGGGAGCATTAGGGGTTAGGTTTTTATGACCATCATTCACTCTATAAGACATATCCGTGAGTGTGTCGCCATTTCTCTACTGGCCTCTCTAGCTCGACTTGAGCCTAATTAAATTGGGCTGCAGGTTGTTACCTGGGCAGCTTCAGGCTCTGTATTCAAAGAAAAGACTGCCACTCAATTATTGAGAAACAAGGCTTCCAGTTTGTTTACCAATGCCGACGACGAGCACTGACAGGGAAAGCAGGGCTGCCGTGGTAGAGTCTGGAGGACGGACTCAAGGCCCGAGGTGTGGGGCAGCTGGGGGACAGACGGGACTGGGTGGCTGGGGGACAGGCTGGGTAGGCATGAGCTGTCCATCGCGTGAAAAGGCACAGTGTCCTTAGTTTGCCTGCTCTCAGCGGGAAACATTCGCTATGCTAGCCCCCCACCCTCCTCCTTCCTCCAAATGCACACCTCTCTCTCTCTCTCTCTCTCTCTCTCTCTCTCTCTCTCTCTCTCTCTCTCTCTCTCTCTCTCTCTCTCTCTCTCTCTCTCTCTCTCTCCTCTCTCTCTCTCTCTCTCTCTCTCTCTCTCTCTCTCTCTCTCTCCCCCCCCCTCTGGGCCTCTCTTTTGGTCCCACTCTGTCTCAGTGACAGAATGAAGCTCTGTGCTTCTTGTTTTCATTCGTCCAGGAGTTTTGTGTCTATTATCTGTGTGATTCTAATGAAATGGCTGTGGATCATTTAGCTGAAGTGACTCAATGATGTGTTTTGAAAGTTCAGGATTGAGCCACAAAGAAGATCGGATGAATGAGATGGACTAAAGATGCCCTTTGCTGTCCAATGATTCCCTTTAGTCAGCGATGCTTTATAGAGAGAAGAAGAAGATTGATTAGCTCATGAAAGAACAGCTGGCTGAGGTCGCAGGTGTGCTTGAAGGACCTGTGTGTATGCATGTGCGTTTGTGTTGTTTTTGCCCGTGTGTGTGCTTGTGTGTGTGTGTGTGTGTGTGTGTGTGTGTGTGTGTGCTTGCCTGCCTATGTGTGTGTGTAGTGTGTGTTTGTGTAGAATGAGGATTTTTGTATTGCGTAACGTTGATTATGTATAAGGGTGGGGGGGAAACAGCTCAACATTAATCCATCTTAGATCGAGTTTAATTATAATCATACCAGCTTTTTACATATGTAAGGAACAGCCTTCTATTCCAGGCTCAGTATTTTGCAGACGTTGCAACGGTTTTTGAAATACTGGCAACGCGATTGGTTCTCCAGTGGCCCGTATTGAAATGGGCAATGTTAGGAACTTCCTGCCGTTATGAAGCTCAGAACCAATTTTCAAGAAGTGTTCCACAATACTAACGCACCTCAGAAACTCAAAAACGTTTACAATAAATAATTAGCTTAGTAGCCGCCGAGATAGCATCGTCAATAACACCTGCCAACTCTACTCAATTCTCTACACCAAAGCGGTGCATTTCAATGGGTTCAAAACTGTAGCCACTGGCTGATTGGTCGCCACACTGATTGGTCACTACACACCAGTGGCTTCACACCATTGATCACACAGTCTTTGAAGCTGACACCTGTCTAGAAATAGCACCGTCCCAACTAGAAGTGCTAGAAGTGAATGGGTGTGGAGGAAGCCTACATCTATTTTACATAGCCTACTGATTTGCGGGGGGGTAACGCATGCGATCCGATGACATGCAGCCCATTCAAAAGCCTGGTTGCTTAAGCGTGTGTGACCCTGAGACGTCGGATCCTCACCCGGTAATGACAGCACGGGGCAGCAGGGGATTAAAAGGGATCTTAGACCGACCGTCCAACGACTTCATGACCAGGGGTTTACCAGCTACTACTGTACTCCGCCCACTTCCTGTTCCTGTAAACCCACTCAGGGATTTTTGGTCCCAGTCTAGGAAGGTTCCTAACTGAGTGAAAGGACTCGGAAATACTGAAGTGGCAAAAAGTGGCTAAAGGCTTAGGAAAGATGCTTCCATGCTTCCTTGCTTATCTCCTTTAGCATAGGATATACTTGGCCATCCTTTATGAAAGTAAAAGGATATAATGCCGTCATTTGCTCTATATTCCTTTTTTCACTTAAAATCCAACCTTGGATTTGAAGTGAAATGGATTTTTTGGATTTTTTAAGTGAATGAAGTAAATAAAAATAAAAATCAATAGAGTCGTAGGACATCATCTTTTTATCAACATGCATGCATGAAAGGCAAATATTAACCATGCACAGAGTCACTATGTATCTGAGGTCAATAATTGAATCATTCTGCATCTGTTTCACAGGTACACAAAAGGGGAGCTGGATATCGCTTACATCACGTCACGAATCATAGGTAAATACATTCACAGCAATCATTCAATCTCTTCCAAGAAACCATAGTGATATACTCGTGGTAGGGTGTGGCCAGAAGACGGCTGTAGCAGACGATGCTCCCACCAGCCATTCAAATGGCTACTTTAGGACAAGGACACGGGGCGATGAGGAATCCGGGTTATTGCAAGAATTTTGAATCATTGTGAACAGAGCAGATGGTACATGCTAGAGCTCTCCTTCTCGAGTGTGTGTGAGGGTGGCTGATTTTAACCTGCAGGCCTTGATTATCAATGACCCACAGGTGTGCAGCCTCACCAGCCAATCAGTCTAACTCAGGCCAGATGAGGCTGCTTAAACCAGCCACCAACCACACACACACACACCACAACGGCCTATAACAGACGAGGGCTACAACTCACCGATAAATTCAAACAATCATTTTTGCCCAGATGAGTCAATTAATTGTCTACTTGTTAACATCCCTCAGTGATGACCTACCCGGCCGAGTCGGCCCAGATTGGCTATCAGAACCACGTGGAAGACATCCGCTCCTTCTTGGACAGTCGCCACGCCGACCACTACACCGTCTTCAACCTGTCACAGCGCAACTACCGCGGAGCCAAGTTCTCCAACCGGGTGAGCGGGGAGTTGGCCGAGACACTGCGGGGCAATTTCCCCCTAGTTTCCCCATTGTATCCGATATATGAACTAAAGGAGCCCTCCCAGTAGGGTTGAGAACCGAAACTCGGTTCCAAATGAGAACCGATAACAAAATGCCGGGTACAAAATATATAATTTCGGTTCTGCTTAACGGTTCCTAAACGCGGTAGACTAACCCTTTAGTATTGCAAAGAAACCTACATGTCTGCACGGAGTTAGGCTACGTAGCCATCTGAAAGGACCTGTATAGTAACGTGACTACGTCATGCATCAACGGGACAGCAGCGTGTGATTGGTTTATGTTTAGATAGCAGCGTGCACGGCTCACGTCATAACACTAAAGATGGGCCGCGGTAAACGCTCTAAAGTGGGGCTTCACTACACCAAAGAAGAAAACTCCAAGGCACAGTGCAATACCTTTAGAATAAATGTATAAGTTGTAAGTCAGGTTGCACCCCAAATTTAAGTAAACATTTGAGACAACACGGCATCTAAATCAAAGAATGTAGCGTCTTTGATGGCTTGCGGTCTCCGAGCCCGAGTATGGCATCAACAGCCAGCAGTAGTAGCACCCGACTGCATGTCCAGTATTGCCAGGTACAACTAGCCGCGACACACCGTTCTCTTTAGCATTAAAGGGAAAGCTGACCCAGGAAAGTGTCACAGAGCGGTAACATTTGTTGTAAAAGGACTGCATCCGTTCTCGGTTGTGGAATCTCCATCATTTAGGTGTGCAAGGTTAAAAAAAAAAATTGGCGGAAAAAAAATACTATTAGTTAATACTATTTAGTTTGTACATTTTTCAGTTAATGCTTAAAAGATTTAAAAAAAAATGTTATCTAAACATTTGACCTCTTTATTTTACAATTTTGGAATCGAAATGGGGAATCGATAAGAACTGGAATCGATAAGCGGAATCGGAATCGATAAATTTCAAACGATACCCAACCCTACCTCCCAGTAGAGCGCATACCTCCGCCACACCCAAAAAGTCCCCTGGATCCGGATTTGGATCTGGATCTGTGCCAAAATCAAATGAACTGTGCCTTGGCCCATAGATCATGGAACCACCAAGTTGTGTCCTCCAATTCCGTACATAACTTTTTGTCTGTGCTGAAAACAAAACCTAGCGGTCCATCTTCGGGGGAGGAGGTAATGCATGGACACTGTAATGTAATGTACCGTAATGAATTGTAAAAACCAACAAAGGTCAGCTAACCCCCCCAGCTAAGACCCACGGGAAGAAGTGGACGATACATTTAGAGGCAAGACGTGGCTCTAAAGTAACGTAGCGTTATCTGTGATCTGTGTCAGTCTTATGTATCTCTTGAGCACGTTGGATAGAGCAGGGCGTAGAGGCCCCGGCTGGCGGCAGATAGCGGGTTACTGGCCAGTTATTTGTTGTGAGCAAGCCTGGTGGCATGAGTCAGCCCCTGGACCGACGGACGAAGACGTGTTGCTCCAGCCACCGGCCGCTCGCCCCATCCCTCGCCTCCTCCCTGCTTGCCTTGAGCTTGTTTTTTGATTCCCTTCCTCTCCGTTTGGAAGCTTTCTTCTTCTTTACTTTTGTTCCTGGCTTCCTTCCTTGCCTTACTGCTGCTGTGTTCTCCCCCTGTTGTTTTCTGTTCCGTTCACTGCTTCCTCCCCCCCCTCCTCCCCCGTCTCTGTATCCTTTACTAACTAAGACTTTTTTTTCTCTCTCATTCCTCATTCCCCTACCTCCTGCCTTCTTTGTAATGTACCTCTCTCTCTCTCTCTCTCTCTCTCTCTCTCTCGCTCTCGCTTTCGCTCTCGCTCTCTCCCTCCCTCCCTCCTGCTCTCTCTCTCTCTCTCTCTCTCTCTCTCTCTCTCTCTCTCTCTCTCTCTCTCTCTCTCTCTCTCTCTCTCTCTCTCTCTCTCTCTCTCTCTCCTCTCTCTCTCTCTCTCTCTCTCTCTCTCTCTCTCTCTCTCTCTCTCTCTCTCTCTCTCTCTCTCTCTCTCTCTCTCTCTCTCTCTCTCTCTCTCTCCTCCCTCCTCCTCTCCTCTCTCTCCCTACCTCCCTCCTGCTCTCTCCCTACCTCTCTCTCTCTCTCCCCAGGTGTCAGAGTGTAACTGGCCGTCTCGGCAGGCGCCTGGCCTCCACAACCTGTTTGCTGTGTGTAAAAACATGCACAACTGGCTGAAGCAGAACCCCAAGAACGTTTGCGTTATCACCTGCTCGGTAAGAAGTGACCCCACACACACCCCCTGCCCCGGCCCACACCTTAGAAGGCAACATAAACCCAAAGTCCTGCAGGCCATCTGCCTTGGACCATGTGCTATTGACATTGCTGCTGCAGACCCATATGGTGGACATCAAGAAAAACTACAAAGGACTTTTCACATTCTGAAACCTGTGCTGTTCTATGCAGGTACCTCCTGTTTGTTGAAAGCACAGTGGGTACTACACGACATACGCAAAGCACTGACGCGCACGCACGCACGCACGCACGCACGCACGCACACACACAAGTCTAAATAGTCTCCATTTGCCTCTGTACAGGCTTTGTTCCCCAAGTGGAAACACATGTTGGAGTTCTGCAGCCGTGCTCCAATGCCCTCTGTTACAGCCTAATGCCCCTGTGCGAATGTGTTATATATATATATATATATATATATATATATATATATATATATATATATATATATATATATATATATATATATATATATATGTGTTCATATATATTTATTATTCATGTTAATGCCATTGGTATAACTGTCCTACAAGCCTTTCTGTGTTTCTTACTGTACGATAGCGAAAGGGTTGTGTGTGTAATTCCCAAATGGCAGTGGTTTACTCACGGTTTACTGTGGTTTACTGTGGTTTGCTTGGGGCTTGGCAGAAGAGACTGTTTAAAAGTTCCGCCAAAGACATCGTCCTCTCTCCCGGGAACTTTAGACACGCCTTTAATTCGTCATGTGTAGTGGTATGGGAAGATGTGTGTGTGTGGAGTGTGTGTGTGTGTGTGTGTGGTTGGTGGCAGGTTGAAGCAGCCCTATATACTTTAAACTCTGAGCTGTGGTACTTTATGAGCTAGTACTTTAAACTCTGAGCTGTGGTACTTTATGAGCTAGTATTTTAAACTCTGAGCTGTGCTTCTTTATAACAAAGTACTTTAAAGCACTCTGTGTGTGTGTGTGTGTGTGTGTGTGTGTCTCTCTCTCTCTCTCTCTCTCTCTCTCTCTCTGTCTCTGTCTCTGTCTCTGTCTCTGTCTCTGTCTCTGTCTCTGTCTCTGTCTCTGTCTCTGTCTCTGTCTCTCTCTCTCTCTGTCTCTCTCTGTCTCTCTTCCGGGGTGTAGGACGGCCGTGCTACCTCCGGCGTGCTGGTGTGCGCCATGTTCTGCTTCTGTCACCTGTTTGCTAGCCCCGTGCCCGCCATGCAGCTGCTCAGCGCCAAGAGACCGGGCTCTGGGCTCTGGCCCTCCCACCGCAGGTCAGAACCACCCCACGCACCCACAGGTGTCTGTGTGTCTATGTGTGGATGTGCGGGTGGGTGGAGTGTGTTTGAATTAGTGTGTGGGTGTGAGAGAGAGAGGGAGAGAGAGAGAGACTAGAAAAGGAGACTAACACATGACAGGCTGCGTGAGATGCGATGGGAAAGGAGGGAGACATCATTTTTCTGACTCCACTTCCAAAACACACCAGTCTACTGTAGAGAGAGAATATATATATATTCTGTATATAAAATATGCAGTATATATATATATATATTCTCTCTCTACAGTAGACACACGTGTAGTAGTAGTACACACACGTCTGTATTTGTTTATGTGTTCTCTGTAGCCCATGCAGCACCAGACACTGGCCTGTGTCCCCCTGTAAGGAGCATGTGTTTTGTTTTGATGGTCCTCCCGGTAACACACAGGGAGGGTAGAGTTATAGTGTAGAATGTAGAGAATAGTGGTCAGCTATGTGTGTTGCTCTGGCCCTGGACACTAAGCGACGGCTGTGTTGTTTTGGTTGTGGTCATAATTCAGGGCCGTTAAGCGGACAGCTCTGCTACTAAGTCTGTATTGTGCTGTTGGACTATTATAGGGGGCCAAACAAAAGAGGTATGGCCAATGCTTACTGTCTATTTTGCATTTGTGTTCAAGCAACACCCATATGTGCAATAAGGCCTTGTGTATATAGGTGCCTCTACATTGTTCTTTTAGCGTTGTATCCTAAATAATACACTGAATGTACTAATTATTAAGAGTTTGAGACACCTTAGATTTTATATACAGCGAAAAATATTGTGCAGATGTTACAGTAAAGTGCATAGTAATATATAATGTACAGTGGTCTAAACAGTTTATTTGACTAGGTATGAGATATGTGCAATATGTCATAAAAACAGGTATATAAGATAAGTTATAGAGTAGGTATGATATATGTGCAGAATTATAGGTTATATATATATATATATATATATATATATACACAGGTAGGTATACAAGTATCAACAGGTAGTGATCAGGGGTATGCAGTTATATCAACAAGATAAATATATATAAATGTATATCCAGCAGGTAGTGAGCATGGGGACTTTGTATCTAAAGCAGGCTGTGGATACAAGGAATCAAACCCAGGACCTTTCAGCTGACAGCCGATCACCCTGACCAACCCCTCAACCACCCCCCTCCCAAAAGGTCACACATTTTAGCCACGGACAACGCTGTCTTTGTCGTTGACTTGTTGTCGTCGAGTGAATAAAGTTAGAGCGGCACAAGGATTTGCCAGACCCAGATGGCGGACGTCCAGATGTATTAACCGTTAGAGTGACGAAGCGGCGGGGGGGGGGGGGCGACATCAAAATAAAAATGCCTCATCAAGAGGGCTTTGTGTGGACAGGCCAGTGAAGAGAGGGGGGGGGGCAGTGGGCTAGAACGACCACAGGAACCACAGGACCGCCGGATGGAGTCATGGCACCACACCTTTTGTGAAGACTCCAGGGGCGGTTTGGGTATCAAGGGTGTTGATGCCGGTCCGGTACGCGGAAAAACACAGGATTAAACTATGCACTGAAAAGCTTAAGACAAGTTCACCTCTCACTCTCTTGTCTACCGCACGCACTGGCATGAAGTCCGCAGGGTTCAACCATAAGAGGCCACTGATAAACCACGTTAGTAAAACTTTAGACCTTACGTTTAAAAAGTGTGATCTGTGTGTGCGTGTGTGTGTGTGTGTGTGTGTGTGTGTGTGTGTGTGTGTGTGTGTGTGTGTGTGTGTGTGTGATCATCCTGGGTTTGAAGGGAATCTTCATGACCAATAGGGGGCAGTGCTGTTCTAATCAGTAGTACTGTACGGAAATAAGACATGGGTGCCTCCACCTAATACGCTGAACCATATGTATATATATATATAGTATGTGTTTGTTTTGTCCCCTGTTTGTTTGTTTGTCTGTTTGCAAGATAACTCAAAAGGTTATGTACAGAATTGGACCAAAGTTAGATTACTCATGGGTCAAGGAACAGGTGATTTAGGTAGATGTTCTCCCCCCCCCCCCGCGCAGGTACATCGGCTACGTGTGTAACATGGTGGCGGAGAGGCCCAGCCTGCCCCACTCCAAGCCCCTGGTGATCAAGGCCCTGACGGTGAGCCCGGTGCCCTGCTTCAACAAGCAGCGCAGCGGCTGCCGGCCCTTCTGTGACGTCCTCATCGGGGAGACCAAGATCTTCAGCACGGCGCAGGACTATGAGAGGATGAGGTATGCACACGTGTGTGTGTGTGTGTGTGTGTGTGTGTGTGTGTGTGTGTGTGTGTGTGTGTGTGTGTGTGTGTGTGTGTGGTGTGTGTGTGTGTGTGTGTGTGTGTGTGTGGTGTGTGTGTGTGTGTGTGTGTGTGTGGGAATAACATGTATAGACGAATAACACTGTCCTGTGGATATTTAGAGACAACATGAATAGCATCAGCCTAATTTCTCCTTTTGCAAAATGATCTATTCCTGTTTCTTGTCTGCTCCTGCTGTCCCCTATCCCTATTCATTCCCCCTATATCTCTCCCTACCCCTCTCCCTATCACTCTCCCTACCCCTATCCCTCTCTCTCTTCCTATCCCTCTCCTTCTCCCTACCCCTATCCCTCTCTCTCTATCCCTCTCCCTATCCCTCTCCCTTCCTCCTATCCATCTCCCTACCCCACTCCATGTCCCTCTCCCTATCCCTCTACCCATACCTCTCCCTATCTCCCCCCTCTCTCTATCCCTCTCCCTATCCCTCCCCCTTCCTCCTATCCATCTCCCTACCCCACTCCATGTCCCTCTCCCTATCCCTCTACCCATACCTCTCCCTATCTCCCCCCTCTCCCTATCCCTCTCCATATCCCTCTCCCTCTCCATATCCCTCTCCCTATCCCTCTCCCTCGCTCTAATGATCTACCCCAACCTTTATTTACTCCCCAACATGTGCATCTCTCCCTCCTCCCTCCCCCCCTCCTGTGCAACAGGGAGTACCGGGTGCAAGAGGGGAAGGTGGTGTTCCCCCTGGGCTTGAGTGCCCAAGGGGACGTGGTGATC
Source organism: Muraenolepis orangiensis (assembly GCA_027704905.1). Classification (NCBI taxonomy): domain Eukaryota; kingdom Metazoa; phylum Chordata; class Actinopteri; order Gadiformes; family Muraenolepididae; genus Muraenolepis; species Muraenolepis orangiensis. The sequence goes on along the minus strand of CM051004.1, from coordinate 14,129,512 downwards.
TCCCTCTACCACATGAGGTCCACCATCGGGGGCCGCCTGCAGGCCAAGGTACGCCCCCTCCTCCCGTCCCTGGGAGTGGAGCTGTAGAGGCTCAGGTCTCCGTGGTGTGTGACATCGGAACGCTCAGATAATCAAACTCAACTCAATCAAGCAAAACGATTTCAACCTCTCCAAGCGCGTCCGATCAGACGATCAGATCACAGCATAGTTTGACGCTCTGAACCCTGAATCTAAACGACTCAAAGTACATTGATGTCTTTAACCAAAAATATGCTTCTTGTTTCCATGGTTTTATGAATAAAGTAAAAAGCGCTGAACAGCCATCTGTCAGCTGCATTCTGACCGCTTTTAAAGAATTAAAAAAATGCAGCGAATAAATTATTTTGTTGGACTTGCGAATGTTACACATTTTGAGATGCTGTGACTCTTCATACAATACGATACCATATACAACCAGCATCAAAGTTTATATATATATATATATATATATATATATATATATAAAGTCCATGTCTCCTCTGTCCTCAGGTGTCCAACACCCAGATATTCCAGATGCAGTTCCACACCGGCTTCATAGCCCCTGGCAGCACCATGTTGAAGTTCAACAAGTAATATAAATATAATATATATAATAATAGACAACATGATTATATCATATTACAAATATAATATTATATATTTACAAATGTGATGCAGATATATTTCATTACTGTGTGAATAGACGGTTTCACTTTGGAATCAACTGCCTGACAAACTAATTCAATAAATAAATCTAGTAACAACTGTGTGTATGTGAGCTGTTGTTTCTTTCTCCCTCTCTCCCATGCAGACCAGAGCTGGATGCGTGCGATGCTGCTGATAAGTACCCCCAGCTGTTCCAGGTGATGGTGGAGGTGGAGGTGGAGGCCACTGACAAGCAGAAAGACCTCACCCCGCCCTGGGAGCAGTTCCCCTGCAAGGACCTCAGCCCCAATGTCCTCTTCACCTGCCACCAGGAGCACCAGGACGCCCTGGCTATAGCTGGTACACACACACACACACACACACACACACACACACACACACACACACACACATGCAGATACACTAAACACACACAGATGCACAACACACACACACACAGCGCACACTAATAAACACACACAGAGATTCAGATGCACCACACACACACACACACACACACACACACACACGCACACACGCATGTAAATGCCAATATGCTCTGAGATGTCATGTCTCAGACACGAGTACACACTCGTGTCATATCAACACATATGCTGTGGACACACGGACACACAACAGACACACACACACATGGACACACGTACGCAGAAACAAATATGCCGAAACACAAACAGGTTGAATGTCACTCTAATGTCATTAGAACATTTGCACAAGCATTAGCATTATGCGCTGCAACACACACAATGCAGAGAGGAGTCATACTGATGCCTGATAAAGGCACTGAAGGTACAGGTCCTGTCAGATCATATTAGATGTGTGTTCATACGAAGCCTCATCTCCTTCACACTTCTGTCCCCACAAGATGAGCTGGAAGGGTTGGATCTCGAGGGTAAGGATGGGTAGGACACAGCCCAGAGCTAGTAGACACCCGTGGTAAGCAGGGGAAAGTTCAATTTCAATTCAGTCTAAAATAAGATAGTCGGTACAAAAAAGTAAGGAATACCTTGTGAGTGAATTAATATTACATTTGATGTGCCGTAGTTGAAATTGAACTCTCTCCCTGTGATAAAGTTATTTCATTTTGGTCGGACATTTTGACCTCTCTCTCGTGTGCGGATTTGCTCAAAAGGCCTTTCTAAATGAACGTATACCAACATTCTTTGCATTAAGTTGTTCTTCTGCATTCTTCAAGATGATGTATAAGAACGTACGAGAGATTTGTTCGAACTGTTCTACCTACGTAAACAATTTCCCTTAAGGTAAAAAAAACAAATAGCTGTTAGCCAACCAATAGTCTCCTCTTGATTCACCAAAGACCAAACTCTTAGCTTTCCCCACTGAGACCAGTTCCCCGAAACAACGTGTGTGTTAGCCTAGCAGTTAGCACTCTTAGCTAGTTCGCTAGTTGACTAGAGTGTTGCTATGTACCCTATTTTTCTTCTTTAATACTAATTCATTCCTCTCCCTCCAACCCCACATCCCCACCCTATACACCACACACACATCCTACACACACACACACACATCCTACACACGCACACACACACACACACACACACACACACACACACACACACACACACACACACACACACACACACACACACACACACACACACACACACACACACACACACACACACACAGAGCCTGGCCGCCCCCCCGGCGGCCCAGAGGGGCGGGGCCACGGCGAGGACAGCGAACCATCGGACGACGAGATGCTCTCCCTCTCCAGCCAGCAGAGCAACACCAGTGGCGCTGGCACCGCCGGGGCTAAACCCTCCTCCACCTCCTCCGCCCCCGACACCGCCTCGGTGGAGGCCGACCTCTTGGGTCTGGGCGGAGAAGCTGCCAACCCTAACGCTATCACTAACAGCGCTGGCGCTAGCGCTACTGCCGCCGCAACCACCGCTGCCGCTTCAACCACAGACCTACTGGGGGACCTGTTTGGAGCCGCCCCTGCCTCGCCGGCCAGCGCCGCATCCTCCGCCAAGTCCACGCCTCACAAAGCGTTGGCCAACGGAGCTTCGCCTGGCCCCTCCCCCGCACCCGCAGGTGAGCGGGGGAGGGGCCTGGCGCTACTCATCATGATAATAGCGTTTTTATAGGAAGACGCTTTTGTGGTTTGGTTCGTTGTTACCGTGCTATGATGTGTTGCACTTTTCCAATGATACACTGTATGGACAGATATAAGACGGGGAATTGAATGAGATGTATTGATTGATTATAAAAATGCCACATGGAAATATTGTTGGCCAAATAGTTGTTGGCCTATTATTTGGGGGCCTGATTTAGCTACATATTTCTTTCTCACATTAAGTATCCATAACATGTTATTTGTATTAATAATAGCGACGTTTCATGAGCAAAGACATTTTATTTATATTTTTTAAAGCAATGGAAGAGTTTTCCTTGTTATAAGGAATCCATTATATAATATAATATACACTGAATATCAAATGAATATAAACTGTCTTCTCTGTCTCTGTCTTAGCGTTCGACCCGTTCGGTGCCGCCCCCTCTCCTAAACCCCCGGAGCTCATGGGCTCCTTCCTGGGACCAGGTAACGGGAGGCAGCCTGACCCCCCTTACTCTCCCTCACTGCTTCTTACTCCTCCTCCCGGCACTCCCCCACCCCTCTGTTGATCGCCTGGTCTTGATTATGAATTTGTTATCATCTATAATATCCTTGGCTTTTCATCGACTTAATCGGTTGAAATGAAAATATTCTTCTGCAGCGGTTTGAGCATATTTAACAACACTGTGGTGCAAGTTCTAATAATTATCCCTTCTGTTCTCTGATAGGCCGAGGTTCCCCCGTCCCGCCCACCACTCCAACTGTCAACATCCAGCAGCAGAACGCTATGGGAGGGTGGGACTGGAACAGACCTACTGCCCCAGGCACAGGTACATACTCTCTCTCTACACACACACACACACCGACCTGCTGCCACAAGTACAGGTAAAACCTCTTACACATGACCGTGCACACACACACACACACACACACACACACACACACACACACACACACACACACACACACACACACTGAGCATCCCTCTACAGCTATAGGTACATTCTCTCTACACACACACTGACCTGCTGCCACAAGCACAGGTAGAACCGCTCTCACACATGCACACACACACACATTTATCTCTTTTGATTGTCTCTTGTATGTCAATGGGTGAATAATAAGGCCTTACCGTTAAAACGGTGCTACCACTGACCTGGGGTCTGTGCCATGTCGTTTTATCTTCCTACAGCAGGCTTTGGCATGGGAAGCCGCTCGGCCACCAGCAGTCCCACGGGCTCCGTCCACAGCACCCCCACCCACAGCACCCCCGCCCACAGCACCCCCACCCACAGCATCCCCGCCCACAGCACCCCCGCCCACAGCACCCCCACCCACCAGGCCAAGCCCAACACCCTGGACCCCTTCGCTGACCTCGGCAACCTCGGAGGTCAGGTGACAGCTGGACTGTAGACAGTACAGCCAGACACGGTAGAATACAGAAGAGAAAACGTTATGAATGTCATTCTTAGAAGGGTGCTAATAATCATACACATACATGTTAAAGGACATTTTCTAAAGAATTCTTTAGCGTTCAGAGATAAGGCAACAAAAAAAATCACATTGTGTAACATTTCACAAAGTTACTAACATATTTGCATACAACTTTATTATTATTTATCAACAACTGTTGCTTTAGAGGGAGTGTTTAGCCTCAGAGATGATAGGGCAAAGTAGACTTTTGTTGTGTGTCGGAGGTGTGGATTCTACTGAGGACCTTCAGGTCTATTGATTGCTTTCTTCCCCTCTCTCACCGCCTCTCCCTTCGTCCCGTTTCTCTCCCGCTCCTCCCACAGGAGGCTCCGGCTTCTCCAGTAAGCCCACCACCCCGACGGGCACCACCCCCGTCTTCCCGCCCATGGGCTCCCCCTCCCGGCCCCCTCCGTCCCCGCAGCACGCGGGGGGCTGGCAGCCGCACCACGCCGCCGCCGCCGCCGCCGCCGGGGGGGCGGGCTTTCCCTCTTGGCAGCCCGGTAGCGCCGGCACCGGCGGAGGAGTGGCCCAGCCCAAGCCTAGCCCTTGCCACGCCCCCATGGCCCAAGCCTCCCCCCAGAAGAGACCCAACTACAACGTCAACTTCTCCCCAATGGGCGGAGGAGGGTCCCCGAGCGCCGCGGGGCCAAAGGCCGCCCCGGCTGGGTTGGGTGAGTCATGGGTCTCGGGGCGCGGCCGTGTCTGATGCTGTACTGTCATGGCGACACCTGGACCTATGCAGCACGTATGGGACACAAGAGAGCAGAATGGGCAGTAGTGAGCATTTTTTCCACCGATCCGCAATCTGAAAGAGATTTTATATATATATATATATATATATATATTTACATTTACATTTACATTTACATTTAGGGCATTTGGCAGACGCTTTTATCCAAAGCGACTTACAAGGTGTACATTAGTTGAAGCAGACAATAGTATAACACTGGGGTACGCAAACATATAAATACAGCAGTTCACAAGTATTCATATTGACAAGATGAATAACACAATTTCGTACTGCTAGGTCACCTGCTTAAGTAGCTGTGATAAGAGCGTGTTAACAACATTAAGGACATACACTTGCTAACATATACATGCTAAGAGCTATTAATGTCAGGATTTAAGCAAGTTAAAGGGTTTCACAAAGGAGAGTCCAGGTGGACTCTGAACAGGTGGGTCTTGAGTCTCTTGCGGAAGCTGGCGATGGACTCTGCCGTCCTGACATGAGACGGGAGTTCATTCCACCACTGTGGGGCCAGAGCCGTGAAGAGTTGAGTCTTGGACGAGCGATGTTTGGTTGACCTTAGTGAAGGTCGAACAAGTCGCCTGGCAGAAGTTGAGCGGAGCGCTCTGGCTGGGATGTAGGGTTTGACCAACGCCTGGAGGTAGGCCGGGGCAGTTCCATTGACTGCCCTAAAGGTCAGCACCAGAGTCTTGAATTTGATGCGAGCATTTACCGGAAGCCAGTGGAGATCGCGGAAGAGAGGGGTCACGTGGGAGAATTTCGGTAGGTTGAATACCAGGCGTGCTTTTTATATTTATATAAAAGCATTGCAACTAACTAAACGACACAACTATCAGAGTAAGGCCTAAAACAAAAACTGAAAAGAAAAACAGGTACCTGTATATGAAGTTGAAAAAATCTATTTGATGTATTCCCAAAATGACCTGGGTGGCACTTGATGACACACAGAGGCCACAAATAATTCAGAAGAAGTAAAAAAATAAAATAAACAACTGTTAACTGCTGATGTCTCTGTTAAGCGTATTTTTGTCTAACCCAATCTAGTATAATGTGGTCCATTATGCATTATACATTACATTATATATATATTACATTACAGTCATTTAGCAGACGCTTTTATCCAAAGGGATTATATGGTTTGAAAATATACAGGAGTGTTTTTGAGGTCTCTCTCTCTCTATCTCTCTCTCTCTTTCTCTCCCTCCTTACCTAGCATCTCCTAAACCAAAGGTGTCCAATGCCAACTTTGACGACCTGCTGTCCGGTCAGGGCTTCTGCGGGACCAAGGAGAAGAAGGGGCCCCGGACAATTGCTGAGATGAGGAAAGAGGAGATGGCCAAAGAGATGGACCCTGAGAAGCTCAAGGTGGAGGAATACACTCTAGATACAGATACAGATCACGTCCAAAAGACGACAGAATTATCGTGGCTGAGTTCTCTTCCTCTCCCTGTGGTCCCGGAAGGCCTCGTAGGAAAGCACATAAGGCAGCATCACTCTTAATGGATTTCAATGTTTATTCAGATACATTGGGTGTATATGCAGTTCTAAGTAGGTTACTCATGCCCAATGGCTTGAGATGAACAGACGGATAGATACTTAATAAACAAGCTTGACAACCACAGTGGGTTGGTCATCCGTGGTAGCCAAGCAACGTCAACTTGAACACAGAGGATATAGCAGTCACATACCACCAAAGGGGCTATATGGAGCATTCAACCAGAAAACATGTTTTTAACATTAAGGTTACTATCTTGGCTTGAGGTCATGCCATATGGCATATGTGCGATGAATCTTCATCAGGAGCAGAAACATGTCGTTGAGAGACTTCCTACAATGTCATATAGAACACACTCTATGATTCTCTGTGATGCTAGTGCGCTAACCATGCTAGTGCGCTCACCACGCTGCTCGTACACCTTAGCGTAGCGAGCCAGGTTCCACACCAACCTGCATTGTAGCGTATGCTACGTGTCTCGTTTCGTCTTTTCAAACCACGCTCACGCTCCAAGAACATTAAGCCTTATAGGAAAAGTAACCTATGTTTTTGTGTTTTGTTTTCCCCTACTTGACTGTGTGTGGGCCTTGTCTCTTTGTCCTTTCTTCTCCTCCTCCTCCCCCTGGTCCTCCGCCTGTGTCCCAGATCCTGGACTGGATTGAGGGGAAGGAGCGCAACATCCGAGCCCTGCTGTCCACCATGCACACGGTGCTGTGGGAGGGGGAGACACGCTGGAGGCCTGTGGGCATGGCCGACCTGGTCACCCCCGAGCAGGTGAAGAAGGTGTACCGCAAGGCCGTGCTGGTGGTCCACCCGGATAAGGTACGGCCGCCTTCAGCCCCAGTCATCTAGAGAGTCATCTAGAGAGTCTATTCTAGTGAGTCTATTCTCGTGAGTCTAGTTAGTCTAGTCATCTGAGTCTAGTTAGTCTAGTCATCTGAGTCTAGTCTAGTTTGTCTAGTCGTCTGAGTCTAGTCATCAATCGTGTGAGTCTAGTCTAGTTAGTCTAGTCATCTGAGTCTAGTTAGTCTAGTCATCTGAGTCTAGTCTAGTTTGTCTAGTCGTCTGAGTCTAGTCTACTTAGTCTAGTCATCTGAGTCTAGTTAGTCTAGTTTGTCTAGTCGTCTAGTCTACTTAGTCTAGTCATCTGAGTCTAGTCTAGTGAGTCTAGTCGTCTGAGTCTAGTTACTTTCACACTAATGTGAAAGCAACTGTAGTAAGTTATTCCATCACTTTAAGTTTCCGTATACTAAATCAACATCATTCAATTATATAAGAGATCTGAGCCTGATCTAAATACTAACACTATAAGCACTATACATGTGCTTAGTGCTCATACAGTGCATGCATACGGTGAATGCACTCTGATTTAAGGCTCACCTATCACACAAGGAAGGAAGTTATAGAGGAATGTACTGCAATTCCATTTAAACGTTGAGAACTCACTGTGTAAACAGCGTGAGGTGGAACACGGGTCCTTTAAGAGCTTCATGGGTTAGGGATATGATGGTTAACAATGGGGTGTCCCCCATTCATTGAAGGGCCAATTATCTTGCATGATTTAACAACACACCTCTCTCTGGTAGACACGAGAGGAAGCGTAGACACACACACACACACACACCAGCTGATGGCTTCTTCTTCTTTTCCCCCAACAGGCCACTGGCCAGCCCTATGAACAATATGCCAAGATGATTTTCATGGAGCTCAATGACGCCTGGTCAGAATTTGATAGCCAAGGACAAAAGCCGCTCTACTGAGTGACCGAGTGAGACGGCACACAGAGCAGAGCGAAGGAGAGAGAGAGCGAGAGAGAGAGAGAGAGCGAGAGAGAGAGAGAGAGAGAGACGAGAGAGAGAGAGAGAGAGAGAGAGAGAGAGAGAGAGAGAGAGGAGAGAGAGAGAGAGAGAGAGAGAGAGAGAGAGAGAGAGAGAGAGAGAGAGAGAGAGAGAGAGAGAGGGAGAGGGGGGAGAGAGAGCAAGAGAGAGGTCTGCTGTCCCTGGCTCCCATCTGCCTTCATATCAGCTGCTTGAACCCCCCCCCCCCCCCCAGCCTTGTCCTCGTTCCCCAGCTCCCACCACCACCACCCTCCACCCTCTCTACCGAGACAAAGACTTAACAAAATAATACGACATAACGACAGGTACTGTGTCCAGACTAATAAAGAGTAAGAGAATCATACAGAACCGACCCTAGCGCCTCCTCCTCCTCTTATCCCTAACCCACAATATAGCGTAGTGTTTGGTGCAAACCCTGTCTGTCCGTGTGCAACGTAACCCACACTGGCCCCCCTCGAAGTGGCGCAGCCAGCAGAGGCCCACCCCCTGTGTCAGCGGTGAGGTGAGGATGGCCAGCTGAGCAGAGAGAGACTACTACTACTACTACTACTACTCCAGCTAAGCAAGAGGACTCTGAAGAAGAGTTGAATTGATCCAACCAGAATGGAACACGGATAAGTGCTGCTGTGGAATGAATGGAATATCTAAAACCCGGCGGAGCATTAACGGAAGTTTGTTGAAGACATTTTTCCCGGACAGCAATATGCATACAGTGTTTTTAATTCCACTTCCAGGGAAATTAATATTACATATTTGTAAGTTGGGCTATATGGAGTAGATTAGTAGTATGGCTATATTAAGGAATGATAAGGTTGTCCATAACAGTGTGTTCATATTCATGCCAAACTCTTAATATGCTCGTCCTATTGACAAGAATCATTTGCATTTAATTATCTATTTATTTTTTAGCAATGAAACACAAATTAAGTTTGGAATTAATGATCCACTGCAGATTATCCTGGGGAACTCTCGGTAGCGCTCAAATAATTGAACAAATGCATTTGACCAATTTCAGAGAACCAAAATGTCTCAATGGTGTTCGCTAAGACACCCCTGGTGGTCTAAGTTGATGAGGAGCCTGCCGTGTTTACGGTCCAGGGGGCAGCTCTGTGTGTGTGTGTGTGTGTGTGTGTGTGTGTGTCCCCCCCGTGCTCTTAAGTCGCTATCACTTGTACAGCACCATGCATGCACTACCCCTCGCCTGTACAACTAAATGCCGCTGACCCTTCAGACAGCAAGGGAAATGTGTAGATGTACTGTATATTGATGGGAGACTGTGTTAGAAGCACAACTAATGGGCGGGGGTTGGGTTTAACAAGACACGTACTTGTATCATTGTAGTTAATGTGTAACGTATTCATCATGTTATCTGATGATATGTTAAAGGTGCTGGCTGTGTGTTAACAACACTTCACATACATAGCTGTAGTAGGATACAGTTTGATTTACCAAGCCATTTAGCACTTCTACAGTGGTATTTGGGGCCTGAATATACGGCACGGTTTTTACAGCTGCGGGGATGTTGATTTGAGCCGGGAGGACAAACTGCGGTAGCTTATTTAGTGGATGAATGTGTTTTTATTATGTGTCTTGTTTATTTAATGTCGGATCCTACTGAGAGAGAGAGCTAATGTTTTGGTGGCTGGAGACCTGAGGCACACCGGCTTGGTTAGTCGTTTCCATGTATTGCCTGCCACATGATCCTGTAATATCACTGACATTTATTTATTTTTGATGTAATCATGATGTGCAACATTATGTCTGACTAAATAACTAAATGAACCATATCAAATGTGCAGAATGGGGAAAATGTGTTTTTTCAAGACAAGTTCACATGTTCCTCATCGCCGGTGCTGTTTTAAAAAAAACTAAAAAACATCCTGAAGTTCACCTACGGAGATAGATCATATTTTAGGACTGCGACCCAAGAGCATCTGGAAGGACCGGAGTGGGTTCTGCGTTTGGAGGACTCATGATGGACCACACACGGATTCTCCGTAGTGCGCAACAGCGACACCACGTGGACGCAGAGCAGAACTCCACCACCGTTAGACGTCTCTCCTTCACCCTACCCTCCCTTTCCTTTCAACCCCTGCGGACTACTACACTCCGCCTATCTGCGACTGGAAGACCGTGTTTAGAAACGCTTAGCCTCTATATATCACGCTCGACGGGGAAGTCTGTGTGTGTGTGTGTGTGTGTTGAGGGAGTGAGCAGACCTAGTTGTAGACTACCGTATGTGTTCCCTCGCTCGTCTAGTGTTTCTGAAGTATTATACTAAACCGTGTACACCCACCTCTGTCGGGTGTGTTTTCCCCTCAGTTCTACTTACCCTCGGCGGATGGTGTGTGTGTGTGTGTGTGTGTGTGCATAGAGATTATAAAACAAATAAACTATATAGCGAAACGAGATCAGACCATAGGCTACATACAGTATGTGCGTAGTGGTGAACCGCTTTGGTGGTTGTCTCTGGCTGTTTTCATTGCACTATACTAGTCTGTAGGGAAGACCATAGTCACCAGCCATGGTCACACATGAACGGAGGCCTTTATAGTCAAAATACTATATATTATTATTCGAATGACCCTCGAAATCGGGATGACGGGGGGGCTTTTAGATGCAAAGGGAGTCCATATATATATATATATATATTTGAAATTTGAGTCATTGGTCATAAGTTAACACAACACAAATATTCCCCTGCCCACAAAGGAGTATAACATGGTGGTGACATGACTTGGTGAAAATGAGCCCTTGTGTGTTAAGAGAACGTTTCCCTTACAGCACCATTCATCCGTATGGAGGAATGACTTATCGGGGTTTGGTGTAGGAGGAGAGCAGGCCTGGCTGGCTGTAGTCCTCCATGCTGTGTTTGGTGCGTTTGCTCATCACCTCCCTCCCTGAATAGACGATTGTGTTGTTGTTGTTGTTGTTGTTGCTCCTTTCATACACTAGAGTGCTACACACACACGCGGGCGCGCACACACACACACACACACACACACACACACACACACACACACACACACACACACAGGCACTGTTGAAACGCGTGAAGTTCGCCCAAAATCTGCGTATCCATGTCTCTTTGTGTGTGTGTGTGTGTGTGTGTGTGTGTGTGAGAGATTAATTTTCCCACCGTGTCCATTATATCGCATGGTGGGACGATCAGCGTCACCATTTCCCCACACGGTGACTAAAGCCCAACCACCGTCAGCCAAGTCCTCCTGCGTAAGACGAACAATAAGCCGCCGCCGCAAGACAGACCCCGACGCGGGTTGTACTCCTCACTACGCACCCTCCTAATTACTACTGGTCCATTGACCATCTGTGAGCAGTTACCGATGGAGAGGCGTCTCTTCTCTCGGGGGGGATCCGGGAAAACAGACTGCAATGTCAGTGTTTAAATACACATGATGTTGAAATAAAAAATGTAAAAAAATAGTTGCATAGTGCAGATGCAAGTTATACATTTAACCGGGGGGGGGGGGGGGGGGCTCAACTCTGTAGTACGGAGTACTGACCCCCAAGCTCGCTGACGCACGTGGAGCGTGGTTCTCCACTGAGCTCCACCCACGCCGTACAGCCAGCATCTAATCTAGTGCGTGTGTGTGTGTGTGTGTGTGTGTGTGTGTGTGTGTGTGTGTGTGTGTGTGTGTGTGTGTGTGTGTGTGTGTGTGTGTGTGTGTGTGTGTGTGTGTGTGTGTGTGTGTGTGTGAAAATATATATATTAAAAACAATTTTCTATATTTTTTCCAAAATAATTTTCTAACTTTTTTCTAAAGTAATTTTCGATATTATTTTAGAAAAAATATCGAAAATTATATCATTTAGCCTGGGCGGTTAGCACCTTTGTATGTATATGTGCCTATGTGTGTTGCATGTGTGCTTCTTTATGTTTGCATGTGTGTGTGTGTGTGTGTGTGTGTGTGTGTGTGTGTGTGTGTGTATGTGTGTGTCGTTAAAAGAGATGGTCTTCCTATTATGTCATATCATAAAAAAGTCATAAAAACCAGTCAGCCCTTTAAGTTTTGGGGGTATATTTCTCAGCTAACAATGTGAATCACTGTACTTATGTTACGATTTCCATGCAGTTGTCAAAATGTAAGTGCAAGGACATTTGTCATACTGGCAGTCGTGGAGCTATACCAGCACAACTGGACAAAGCACATTAGCACATTCAATTGGGTTTTAACATCAGACTCATATATGTTTGGTAATGGGCCCCTTTTCACAGACAAACCACTATGCTAACAGTTCCCCGATATGACGTGTGTTTGATTGTTGATGTAACACTGCTATGTAGTACTTGTATGTAGAAATTAGGAATATATTTAACATATAAGGCCCAACTGTGTGACATGTTGTCACAATACAGTTCTTTGACAATAGGGTGCAGAATTTCAGAAAATATTTACGAAATGTGTTCATTTGGTCTGTATTATATCCCCCATAATGTTCCTTTAAGGAGAAATGGGGGTTAAAATTAATATTTTGAAGAAGTTAAGCAAAAATGTTCAATAAATACACATGTACGATGAATGGTGAAATAGGCAGGCTAAGTCTGCTCCTTTAGTGTACAATGGCATGCATTAGTAATGCATTTATAATGGATACTAATAGATGGGATGTTAAGGCCACTGTACACATGGGAATCACAGAGACAACAACATCAGTCAGTAAGCAGTAAAAAGGACATAACGTTTGACGAGGTCAGCAGTTCTACTCTGGGCCAGTGGGTTGCAGCGTGAGTGTGAGGCAGAACAGGTGGGTGATGAGTTAGCTCCCGAATGTGTTGAAAGTGTCAGAGCAAGCGCGCGCACACACACACACACACACACACACACACATACGCACACACACACACACACACACATACAGTATGAAGCAGATAATCAGATAGAGACGAAAGACAGACCAAACTAATCTGTTCATCGCTTGTTTCCACCTTTGCAATTTTAACGATCCTGCGCATGTCAATACCAGGTGGACTCTTTACATTTACGTAATTGCACTTGGGCTGCAGTTAACTTGAGCCTAGTTTTTTTCCAAAGCTACTCGCTGTGATATTGATCGTGGTTTAGACCACAATTCTAAGAGACCATCAACGTTCCATCAGGATACCTCCAAACAACCAAGCCCCATCTTGCTACATGGTTGACTCTCTTCTACATGTTTCACATACAACAGTATTACAAAATAACATGGCGGGGCTATCGCCGAGGTCTTCCCGATCATGACCTGTTCTCTATGGTTATACAA
>CM051004.1:14105935-14110935 GCA_027704905.1 Muraenolepis orangiensis | reverse complement strand
GTGAGCCTCTGTGGGGCCAAGTGCAGGGTCAGCTGGTGTTTGCGCAAAACAGATGTGCTCTGGAAAACACATCAGCCCGCCCTGGGTCAGCCGACGCCTGCTCGCCCCATTATCGGTGACACACACAAAATACGCAGTCATTCGCAAAACTGGCCTTATATTTGACTCTGTGTAACAGTCAGTGTCCCTCACTGGGCTCGAACTGACGACCTCCGGCATGAGAGGCGACGTTCTAACGTGAGAGCTGAAACCCATGGGCCCTAACTTCATCGCTAGAACGTCTATTTAGGCGTCGGGGACTGAGGTATTACCACTGCACAGCGCCACCTGCTGGCGTCCGTTACATCTGCATACACTGATTGTCATTCTCTGCTTTGGGAAGTGAGAAGCATTAACTAATACAAGTGTACTAACGAGGGGATGCTTTCATCCAGGGTGAATACAGATCTTTCCCAAGGTTGTACAGAAAGACTGAGGTGGACGGGGTTCGAACCCAGAACCTTTGGGCTGCGAGACGGCCAACTGAGCCGCTGTGGCCATCTGCCATGTTGCCTGTATGAAGCTCTACCCAGAGGGCTGTAGATGGATGGATGGATCTAAATAGGCCAGTTATGTATGGCCTTTGGAACCAGGGATATTCATCACAGTGACTGGTCATTAGAGTGTAAGTCATCCCCTGTTTAAGCAGGAGAATGAGTTTTGTAACGGTTTTAGGAAAAACTGACCAATAGGCCTATATCACACTTCCTGCTTCCGGAGCCGTGAGCAGTGTACTCTTTCTTCCGGTAGTTACCCCAGATACGTGACAAACTGTGTCCCCTCCTCTCCTCTCTGTTATTGTAATGTACCGGCTGCTCAACGTCTAAACAAAGACAGCCCTACCTCAGTTTACACCATTAGCCAAAGACAAACTCCTCCGCAAGTCTTGTGTGAGGCTGATGAGGATGAAGGTCCCTCGTTTCATGTTCTCAGGGGTAGCACGTATGTCTGTTTGCACTTTGACAAGGAGAGCATATACGGCTCGAAAAGTGGGCGGAATAGGCTAATAATGTCGGGTATGTGTATGATTAAAAGCACTGGTCCTGACCCCACACACACTCCATCTCTCATCCGAATAGAGCCACATATTGTCGGGTATGTGTGTGATTTAAAGCACTGGTCCCAAGTAGGGCTGGGCGATACGGACCAAAACCCGGTATTTTTAGGCTGCATCGCGATATACGATATATATTGGTATTTTATACAAATTCGGTTTTAACTCAATGCCACAAGTATGTCACAAGCACTTTTATTTTAAGAAAACTCATATTCACAAGAATAACAAGAAAATATACAGCTGCACACTACATATTAACACGTAAATTAAAAGGTACATTGAAATAATCAAAATCCATCAAATAAATTGCCTATATTATATACATAGGCATACCTCTGCTTTTTTTCTCTACACAAAATCACCTTCGTTATTCAAGATTCAAGATGACTTTATTTATCCCGAGGGAAATTAAGGTGCAACAGTTGAGACAGGGGGAATAAATGCACACAAAGTATACTAATACCTAAAAACTAAATAACAACAAAATAAACTAGTATAAACAAAATATAACTAAAAGAAATCTAAATGTATGTGTTATATATGTGTTATATGGCGATATATCCAGATAGAGCCACAAGACACAATGTCGGGGAATTGTATGATTCGGATTTAGACTTCTTCACTGTAGAGTGTTCATTCACTAGTTGAACCACATCGCCTGGACTGACTTTTGGAAGGTTATGCAGCGATGTTGTCCAGCGATACCTGTCCGCCATGGTGAATGCCAAGCTGAATGCATTAACCGGAACTTGGGATACACTGCTTCAGCGATTTTTAACGGGTACTTCCGGCGTTCTAATCTAACGTGATATAGGCCTAACAGGCCACACAAGATCTTGCATATTCCAGGTTGTGGTTGAAGGTGTCGTAGGTTGGCTCCTAAGGACAGCATCAGGTCATCAGTCAATTAAATCAGTAAAGCACCATCTGCAGGTTTTAATATTATGCCCATGTTCTAAAAAAAACAACAACTACACAATAAGTGATGAAATTAATAAAAATGATAAACATACCTGCATAGGCTCGATACAGCGTAGATTTGACACTGCTGCGTCCAGGAGCCTTAGGCTTCCGGACCACAAGTTCATCCGTGGGTTCCGGACATATCCCCTGGAATGACACAAAAAGAAAATAGATGCTGTTGCAAGTTTCAGAGAATAATAAGTCATATTGTACATCCTCTTCAGGGAACTGCTGCTTTGAGAAATAGAGGGAAACTCCATGCAAATGTATACACTTTAAGTGATGTGTTGGTCTTGCGAGTCTTAAATGCTAGAATCTTAAACATCTTTGAGTAGTCTATACAGTATGTATAGCTATATCTGAGGGATCCAGACAAAACATACCTGTGTCCTTGGTCGGTGCCATGACTGAATCTCACTGGTGCACGCCAGTGGTGTTTGCACACTTTTCACCCCCATGGTACTGTAGTGCGACCACGTGATTACACAACACCTTTCCAGCAGCACACGAACAGGAGCATCCATTTAACTGCACGGGTGTAACTGTACAAAAAATTAGAACACAAAATGAGAGAATCTGCAACAGCAGACATGGAACAAAAAACAGAAACTGCAACAGCAGTTATGGAGCAGGAAAGAGCATTTGCAACAGCAACAAGAAACAAAATACTGAACATGCACCTGAACATGTGCATGTCTGAAACCATGCTCTACACTACACACGTTTGAGGTATTGTCTGGGTCCTAAATGTAAATCTGATGTGTAAATAAGTTCAACTACAGACAGAACGGTATCCATTCGGTGTATAATGATATATATATATCATTATACACCGAATGGATACCGTTCTGTCTGTAGTTGAACTTATCTGACACACTGGTCATTTTCATTAAACCTTACAAGCTAGCAAGCTAGCGGTGACACAACAGAATCTAAGCACTTACCTCTATAATTGAAGATAAACTTCTCGTAAAAGAACTTGTATCCTTTTTCCAGTTTAGACTTCACTGTAGAGTGTTCATTCACTAGTCGAACCACATCGTCTTGACCGACTTTTGGAAGGTTATGCAGCGATTTTGTCCAGCGATAACTGTCCGCCATGGTGAATGCCAAGGTGAATGCAGTAACCGGAACTTGGGATACACTGCTTCGGCGGGTACTTCCGGCGTTCTAATCTACCGTGATATAGGCCTATTGGGTTCCATAGGCGCGAGTGGGAGGGGCTTCACACTCTCTTGTGCAGAGATAGCAGCCGGAGAAGAATTTTCAGGCGGAAGAAGTAGACTTCTTGTAATTTAGAGAGGATTTCTCCCTGTTTAACTTCAAGTTTGACACAACTTCTTGTTTGTCAAAAAGAACACAGAAATGTTCCCAAACCCTTTGTGAGACCGAAAACAAAAAACTAAAAAAGGGAATTTGGGGGTTTTCTTACCCATGGCCCAGACCTCGCACACATATATAAATACATTACTTTAGATTTAAACATGTTCAGCAGGGATGGAAAAGGCGTGAAAGAAGTGCCTACCGGTGACTGTGTTGGTTGGAATTTCGTAATTGGAAAGAGACATCAGAACTGTAGAGGAAAATGTGAGCTCTGAGCTGTATAGGGCTTTTCAATGGAAAAACATGGGTGTAAATACCTCGTGGAGACTATAGTCTATAGCCAGAACTAAATATTAACATTACAGCCCTAATGAAGATGGCAATATGCTCACTGACGCTACCGCCTGGTGTCAATGGGCAATAGCGGAATGGGTGAAAACAGGTAATATATATAGCTCTTTTATCCAAAGCGCTTTACAAGTCATTTACATTTACATTTACATTCAGGACATTTGGCAGACGCTTTCATCCAAAGCGACTTACAAGGATGCCTCACAATCTCCCATTCATACACCAACGTCAGAGTCAGCCATGCAAGGAGACAGCCAGCACGTCAGGAGCAGTTAGGGTGTCTTGCTCAAGGACACCTCGACAGTTTTTTCTATCCAGGGGATCGAACCAGCAACCTTCCGGTTGTGAGGCGATCGCTCTACCTCCTACCTCCGAGCATGAGGTATCGCCACCATCTCTCCTGGCTTCACTTAAATATCCGTTAATGATGGCAATATACAATATACTTACTTACAAAAAGGTCTTCTCACAAAGACCAAAGTGCTATAATGCCAATGTTGACATTGAGAATGACATTGGTGGCATTACATGACACAACATACATTTAGCAGACGCTTTTGTCCAAAGCAACTTACAATAGTGTGTTTTAACAAAGAGAACAACTTGTTACCAGAAGTCAAAAAAATAAGTTTAGCGGCAGGCACACTAAATACTCTTCGGCAAGAAGCGTTACAAAGGAAGTAATTTTGTCAATAACATGATATTGATATTAATAACAGACATTCCAGTGAAGCCAGGAGGTAGTTCGATGAGCCAGACCAGTATTGTCACGGTGTGTTTCTGTTGGTGGTGGTTCTGGGTTCTGGTGGAGGTCGTTAGCTCAGCTGGCTCCCTCCCTCTCAGGGTTCTCAGCTGACAGCCATGCTGGGCAACATGGCTGTCCTCCTCTTTACGTTCTATTATTCTGATTATTATACACCCCACACGTCATGCTCATGCATGCGCAGACGTTCACCGAGAGATTGATATTATGGGCAGATGTTGATGGGGCTGAACTCCAAAATGCACAAAAATGTTTTTAGACAAACTAACATACACGAGGGAACAGAACCCAGAAACAGCTCTCTCTTTATTGCTGTGTCCATTGGTTTTCCCAATACCATAAATAAAGGCTTGGGCTGACAAACTATGCAAATTTGAGAATGGATGTCAGTACCCTACGCCAATTGTCCTTCACCCACCTCAAGAAACAGTACAACTCAACGTACGGCAGGCACTCAATATATTTTAGATTTCAATCTAATAAATGGCAGATAGCGGTTTACGA
>CM051004.1:13990935-14100935 GCA_027704905.1 Muraenolepis orangiensis | reverse complement strand
TACATTATATTACATTATATTATTAGTCATTTAGCAGACGCTTTTGTCCAAAGGGACTTTCATCAAGTGCATTCAACATAGGAAGGCATTTCCTTCCTAACAAGCCTCCAAGAGCAGAACCAGTGCTCAACCAGGGGCAATGAGAAATAGTATAGCCAATAGAGACAAGCTAATATGCAAAAGCGAATAAACAGGCACGGGCAAACACGAACTTGAGCTAACAAGAAGCCAGTGCAAAGAGGAAGGGTCAGGGTAGTGCTTTCTGAAGAGGTAGAGTCTTTAGCCTGCGGTAGAAGATGGGCGGCGACTCTGCCGACAGAGTCAACATGAATGCATGGTCGGCAATTAGTGGTCACTGTAGGAGGACATGGAAAGGGACCTGTGGTTCCCAGGTGGAAAGAGAAACAGCCTCTCTTTCACAAAGGAGCTTTTATTGGCCTTAGCTTCACTCTCACTTCAGTTGGTATTAGGAAAATGATTCTTGTGAGGATCGAGATTCTTTGCTTGTGCAATACCTTTAATCCTCTGCTTGCCTTTTTTTGTGTGGTCAGAAACTCAATGTTATCTTAGTGGCGGCAAATGATAGTCATATATAGATATATATATATATATATTGTCCTATAGATAGTTAGCTAGTGTATTCGCTATACACTTTGAACTACCTTCTGATCTGTTTGGCCTCATTTTCTAGGACCCCAACTCTATTGTTAAACCCATACGTTAAACAACACAAAAGATAAAATTGTACCGTATCTCCGTATTTACAGAATCGCAATATTTACCGAATTGCAATACACATCATTGTACAAAATCATTGTAATATCGTATCGTATCATAACTGAATTCTGCCGAGTAAGCTAAGACCTTCAATAGCTGTTAATGGTCTTCGCTGACTTAGCAGAATTACATCCTTATTCCCATTTGTCGTTAAAAGTGAAAGCAGTGTAGTCTTTCAATCTATACTACGTTTGATGAGATTCCTCTTTGGTTTTCCTCAGCCGTCATTATCAGGTGTAAGTATTTTACTAAAGAGCTAAAGAGCAAGAGGATGGAAGCGTGTAGGTATTTTGTGGATGCAAGCTGTTGAAAGTATCCCCAGGGCCCTGGTTCCAATTCCACAGTCTATCATCATGCAGTGTTTAATTTAAAAACAATAGTAGCCCCGGGCCTGGCAGTGAGCGCTCCCTGAACATCTAGCCCCTCATCTACTGAGGAGCAATCGTTCCTCATTGGTTCATCTTGAGCTCTTTTAGGGTTCACTACTACTACTACTACTACAGGCAATAGTGCATTTAATGTGACCTGTGCTGTGTGTCACTTATACCCAGGCAGTCTCTCTAAAAGCTTTCCATTCTCTCTCTCTCTCTCTCGCTCTCACTCTCGCTCTCGCTCTCGCTCTCGCTCTCACTCTCGCTCTCACTCTCGCTCTCTCTTATCAGCTAGCACATCATCCCAGTTAAAAACCAGGCCATGCTCACTGGGCTGTGAACACATACAGTGTAAGTACTCGTGGTTCCTAATGCAAATAAAGTTAAAATATGTGCAACAAGGCCTGAGTTGAGATCTATTTAATGTCAGTTAACTGACTTCTCTTATTCGTTCTCATTATGATCTTGTATGAATCCTTCATTACAGGTGTACTACTTTTATTTATCCTACCATACAGGTGTACTACGTGTTGTTTTAATCCTACCGTACAGTTGTGCTACTTATATGAATTCAACCTTACAGGTATATTAATATGAATCCTACCTTACAGGTGTACTACTTATATAAATCCTACCTAACAGGTGTACTTATATGAATCCTACCTCACAGGTGTGCTACTCGTTCCGTCATGCTGGGAGTGCTGGTATCCGTGGTGCTGCTCTCCCATGGTGAGTTTCTGCAGTTCTCTCAACATAAGCAGCTCACCACAGATTCACTTGAACTAAATCCTGCTGACTTTCTGGCACACAAAAATATATACTCATATAATATTTGTCTGAGATGTATGGAATATGTGTAAGGAAAAACCGGCCTTTGTGACTAGAATTAAAATGCACATTCAATATTGATTTCTGGATGTATTTTAAAGCCTTGAATTCCTAATGTTATTTTAGTTATTGTGGATTATATGCTATCGTGAGCTGACATTTTGTACACGGATAGGATTTTTGCCCTTATATACTGTATAGGATTTTCCTACACCTTCCTGAGTCCACATCACCTCTCTTTGATGTACACTTTGAAGTCTGCTTGGCTGTCTTGTGTACTGAACTGCATGTTAAGAGGGTAGCCTAAAGCTTTGCCACCAATATATGAACAGAAATCGGGGTGAAATCTGCACGGGAAAAAAAACATGAAACATATGCGACACTCGTTTAGGGAACAGAAAATCTTCATGCAAATGAACGGTTTGAATACGAGTGAAGTTATTCCACAGAACAACAATTCCGCATTCCGGCCAACAATGAGCCTCGTACCACACATCCCAACGTGGATGTTGTGAAAGTGCGAGGGACAGGTGACCCTAAATGACCCCGCATGTTTCCTCCTTCCTCTCCAGGTGCTTGGGGCTCTGAGGCCGGGGGAAGCGGACAGCCTCCCCGTGTTGGGGCAGCCGTGGATCTACCCCGGCACCATGAGTTGTGCTGCGCTGTCCTGCCCCCAGCCCACTCCGATACAGAGGGGGACACTTCAGGCGCCCGTCCCCCGCCTCGCGCCCCGCCGCCACCCAGTGCACAGCACCCGACGTGCCGCTACAGCGGTCGGAAGAACACATCGCAACACCGGCCCTCCGGGGGTAAGAAACACTAAGAGTGTTCATTGTACCAACAGTGGAGGGAAGAGCGGAGGAATAGTGTACTAACCGTGTGTGCCTCAATTTAATAGCTGTTGAATACCAAATACATGAAGATTGCCTTGGTTCAAGTGAAATATGTACATGAGATAATGAAAATTAGAATACACAATAGTTCCCCGTTTCAGTGCTGCGTTGCAGTAACTCTCGGTTTGAATACCAGGGTTCTAATTCCCACCCGTAAAGCCAAATTTTCTTCAATGAAAAAAGTGAGAAACCTTGAAAAGTGACTCATAACTTGGGTTTCTCATTCTTATGCACCATTGATTTAGAATGAATGAATGGCGGCATCTGTGGTCTTAAGGAACAACAGACAATTAATGGCAGAATGGCACATTAGTCATTTGATTGTAGGTGGAATGACAATTAAAACAAGTAACAAAGCAAGCAACAGAACAACACTGAGCAAGGCATCTGAAAATCACAAACTTGAAGGTAGTATGTCGCTGTTTCAGCCCACACAGTTCAAGATGTATTTGTAGTGGAGGCACTAGCCTGGCTGCCATTATGGGTCTAAAATATACGTATAAAATATATGTATACATGTTGGTCTGTACCGCGAGGCACCTATAGGCCGTTAGAGGAACTACATGTTAGTCTCTACCGCAAGGCACCTATAGGCCGTTAGAGGAACTACATGTTAGTTGCTTCCGCCAGGGCTTCACAAACAAGCATCATGGCTGCTGCTTGTGTCCAAACCGTGGAATTCACATTTCATTCAAGCACGGCTGGGCAAGCGGACAATAAGCCATCACCACTGTTTGCCCATAAATGTCCATCGTTGAGCCATTAAACTGCGTGGCCACTTCAGCAGAGAGGCTGTAAGCCTGGGTTTTGGTATTGAGACATCATGAAAGAGAATGAGTGTGGTAGATGCATGAGCCGGGATGTGCTATGACAAATCTGAATCAATGCCCATGCAAGGTCCACATCCAGCCAATTACAATCACTTTGGCTTTTCTGTTGTCGCATTCGACTCCTTCAACATTTGAACAAACTAAAATAACAAATGGCATGATTTAAGCTGTTATGTATGTAGTGTCAACATAGGAATGAGGCAAATTGGACTCAGGAGGACCATATTGTTCAGGATCAAGTATTTAATATATTAATAAGTAATTAAATAGCTAATTACATTACTAACAAATACTGATTTGAGCACTTACACTGTCAGATCCGAAATATCACAAATTAATTACTATAATTATAATAAATAAAGACCTTGTTGTGTGCACAATGCAACACATGGATTATAGATATTTCCTTATCTCACCCTAGAGTAAGATAAGGACAGATCTATAATCCTACAAGTGGTTCCCCACTGTTCCAATTCGCATTTATTTGAGGTGTATGACGGCAAACGTAAACAGAAAGCATGGCAAAAATAATATATATAATACAATAAACAGGCAATCTAGTTTGATCCAATAGCAATGCAAATGGTTTTGAGTTTTAATACGCTAACTTATTAATAACACTGTGTGATCCTTTTCCCCAATTTGATGATGACTCCAAGTTAATTAAATATACGACAGAAGAGACAACAGAAGTCTCAAATGCTTTTATTTTGTCTTCCACTCTTTATATGAAAAACATGTAACAACAACAGAAAATGTATAAAATAATTGAAACATTAGCATTAATGTGATCCGTTCCAAGGCTGCAGACCGAAGAGGCCGACTGCAGAGTCGCAGATGCGGAGGCCCCCAAGCCCGTCTTCTGCACCACAGATGCTTGACAACACCAAGCGGTCCTTTGCCATGGCAACCATCGCTGCCCTCCATGCCACCGGCTTGCCCGTCCCGCCCCATGTGCCTGTCCGCCCAGGTGAGGAGACAGACTGACATAAGTTCTGAATCCCAGAGAACTGTCAATGCAAAACGGTGCTGTGATGGGGAAAAGGTGTATTATTTCTGGGGTTCCCGGTGTAATGGACAATGGACATCTGGGAGGTTTGCTGTTTGGTTTTTCCCATGCGGTTCTTACTTCAGGTCCTGAATCGTCCACACAGCAACAGCTAGGTTACTTCCACTGCTTTGTGTGTCTGTGAAGAGTTGTGCGTGTGTGCGTGCGTGCGTGCGTGCGTGGATCTAGTATTGAGTGGTTTCCACTCACCTTTCAGGGTGATTTCACTCCGATGGTGAATTCACTCTCATGGTGTTGCGGTTCTCGGTTTCAAAAATGGTGATCGTTTGGCCTCACACTGGGAACAGTGTGAGACTACAGTCTGTAATTGGTGCATTACACAGTGTTAAGTGCTCCTGCCACCCGCTGTGATACACAACAATATCCACTCACACAGCTTCACTGGCAGATTAAGATGCCTGCCCTACCTGTAGTCTCCACTTCATGAGTCCCCAGCCACACACAAGTACTCCCCGCTATTCACATCGTGCTATGGTGTCTCTTTTGTTTTAGTTGTTTGTTGTGTGGAGACAGTGAGTCAGTTGGCATGTTGTTTTCCACAGGGAAAAATCACTATTAGCGGTTCACAGCTGAAATGGCACCCGTGTTTCCGCTGTTCTCACATTGTGACAGTTGAATATAATGAAGAGTTTTTGCGTTGACTTGTTGTGCTCAAAACAATTCTTCCTCCATTGTCGTCAAATCAAATGTTGCACATAAATGATTGTTTTCTTTCCCCCCTGGAGACGCATGGAGAACATCCTAATGGCTTAGCGTGGCTAGTTTCATATTGTTCCTCGCTCAGCCTGAAATCTGAAAACACACATTTACAATGGCAGTCCATTATCAATTAAGGGAGAAAGTGCTTAGTTATGATTTTTGTGTTTTCCCCCCCCTGCATATTGCTAATGTTGTTGTTCTCACTGGACTCAATTATCACTTGATGTTCCTGATACACCTGTACTTAAATTGAATACTCCGGGTGGGTGCCCCAATGGGTCACTTCAAGTAGTGACTGACCACAAACATAGTGGGGACGAGTATCAGTACTCCCATCTGGACACGGTGACATCTCAACATGAATTCAGAAGGGGAAAAAAAGATGAAAGGGATTTACTTTAAAAAGCTAGCAGTCATTTTAACAAATAACCAACTCTCTTTAACATACGGGAGGTAATTTATTGGCTGTTAAAACAGCCACCCCCACTCACACTCGAGGAAGAGAGCTCTAGCATGTACCGTCTGCTCTGTTGACAACGATTCAAACTCTTGCAATAAACCGGATTCCTCTTCACCCTGTGTAACCCTGATTCCTCTTCACCCTGTGTAACCCTGACACCCTGTGTCCTCGTCTTTGGGAGGAGCCCTCAAGAAGCCATTCAGTGGCTGGTGGCAGCGTCGTCTGCTACAACCGGTTTATTGTCATGTTTGTAGATGATAGAGAGCAGATAGTGCATGTTAGCGCTCCTCCTGAGTGTGTGTGTGGTGGTGGCTGGTTTCACCTGTGGGCCTTGATGACCAGGAACCCACAGGTGTGCAGCCTCACCCAGCAGCCCCAGACTCTTATCACTCGTGAGGGCTGATGAGGCTGCTTAAACCAGCCACCAACCACACACACACACACACACACACACACACACACACACACACACACACACACACACACACACACACACACACACACACACACACACTCCACAGCGCTTCTGCTGGTTATTCAGCGTTTTTTTGCATTGTATCGGTTGTTTTGTTCCCAGTCCAACTGAGGCCCCCGGTGAACATGACTCACACCCAGACGGTGGAGGGACGGCTGGTTCTACGCTGGAGCGGTGGGTCTGGGCCACGGCGCTATCAGGTGCGCTACGCGTTCAACGGCACCACGCCTGTCTGGCAGGTAGGTGTCCGCTGCGTCCGTGTGACGCAGATGGCTACAGATAAGCAGTGTCAGTCACACGGCTCCCCTCCCCTGCGTTTGAAATTGTCGCCATAACAACCATTTTGGAGTCGTTGTAGTGACCAAAATGGTAGAATATTCAGTTGGTATGACTGAATATTCCTTCATTGGTTGGTTTTTTTAAGAAACTTTGTTGATTGATTTTCAAAACACAAAATGACAAGAATGTTCAGGTGCTTGTAAATGACAGTGTCCTGTTATAATATCACTGTTTCTTGCTAAACGCATGAATCAGTGGTTCAACATGATTTGGTGCTTGCATTATTATTAGTGGATGCTCCATTTTTGTTGTTTCCTTGCTCACCTCAATAAATCTGAAATACCTCAGAAATGCCTTTCATATAGATGTCAAGAAAAATAAGATTATTTTACATACAATAAATACAATTCAACATGGCTATGGTAAGATAGATTCAGGACATGACAGTGAGCCTGGTTGTTACACACAGTCACGCTGCAGCTGGATGAGAGTGAAATAAAGACACCCTCAGAGTGATGCTGTGACACCAGAAGTCATCCACCTCATCCTTTGCCTACTACTGTCAAGTCAATCTCATTGATGTTGATTGAACCTGTGTGTGTGTGTGTGTGTGTGTGTGTGTGTGTGTGTGTGTGTGTGTGTGTGTGTGTGTGTGTGTGTGTGTGTGTGTGTGTGTGTGTGTGTGTGTGTGTGTGTGTGTGTGTGTGTGTGTGTGTGTGTGTGTGTGTGTGTGTGTGTGTGTGTGTGTGTGTGTGTGTGTGTGTGTGTGTGTGTGTGTGTGTGTGTGTGTGTGTGTGTGTGCTCGTCAGCCTGCCTTGTTTGTTTATTGGTATCTTATCTTTCCTTGTCTTGTTTATCGTAGGAGTTACACGTGTCCGGGGAGCCCAGGGTGTTTCTGGACCTGAGCCCCAGGCTGAACTACACCTTCCAGGCCCGCTGCTCCCTCCAGGGCCAGCCCCCTCTGTGGAGCCCCTGGAGCCGACCGCACCATATCTACCTGGACAGTAAGGACCCCGCCTCCCCACTACCCAGCCCTCCCTCGCCGCTGCATGTGACTGTAGTGCAGTACTGCAGCCTCTGATGATCTCAGCAGGACCGCCACCCTGCGATGGTGGATGAGCAGGGAGTCTCCAAGTATACTGTGTTAAATTATACTTCATTATTTCTTTATTATAGATAGATAGATACTGCTTTATTCATTCCCAAAGGGGAAATGAAGGCCTGACAGCCGCTTACATATTAATAATAATAATAATAATATTAATAACGTGACAATAAAACACTATTTAAAAATATCAAAATATATACAAAATGTAAATGTAAAGTCAGCTGACCTAAAATTATATTTTATTTATTAAGTTATTTCTTCATAAGATTCAATTGTAGTTCATACATAATAAACCCAAAATGACATATACTTCAATGGGGAACTTTGCCACTATTTAACCTTATCGCTATCTCTCCGAATAAGATATATAGCGTGAAAAAAAACAGCTGTTCATTTGCATATACTACCCACATTCAAATCTGATTTTGAAAAAAGGGAAGTGATGTTAAAGTTGAAAGCCCAGAAACTTGTTTACTGTATACACATTCTGGAATGCATGCTGCTCTTCAAAATGGATGCTTTGGGACCAAGGTTGTTTCATGCAACTGTTATTCTCAATATTTCCATGTATTTAACTTAAATTGAAGTTGTCAAAGTCCCTAAACCGAATTGACAACATATTTACGGTAAAAGTTGTTCTATTTTTAAGCAGCGTCGTGTCTTTTCATTGCTGCGAGATTTTAGGACAATACTGCCATGACATTTTCATTAGCAATCTTCGTTAGCACTCTTAGCACGGTTTTTATCATTCTTGAATTCTAAGAATGACGAATATAAAAGCACCTTCCATCCATTGATTAAGTTACTCTGCTCTGACGTCTGCGCTTACGCATCCATTGTGGCTCATTTAACGGTGCGGCTTATTCATGTGTCTGCTAGATTGAAAGCCGCGTCAATTCCAAGCTATAAAACCTGTCCCTGGCCCCCACACACACACACCCCCACGCACGCACACACACACACACACACACACACACACACACACACACACACACACACACACACACACACACACACACACACACACACACACACACACACACACACACACACACACACACACACACACACACACACGCCCTCATTAGATCTAGTCATTAATGGACACGTCATTCCCGGAGGGCTCACGTGTCAAAGCTGCCTGAGCCGGAGGTCGTCCTGGGGGTCTGTGATCACTAACGTGTTAGGGCACCACTGTAAGTAAGTAAGTGTTGTGTAGGTTATCTAGGACAGGAGCCTTCGTCTGTCCACAGTCCACCGGCGTTAAGACTGTGGAAAGACAAAAGGAAGCACCTGTCCTCGGTCCTCCGATCAACCCCACAGACGATAATGTGGCCTTTTGGCCCCCCTCTTTCCTGCAATTTCGTGTTTGTGTACGTCATGAAAACTGCTAAGTCATCAATGCGGGCATTGCAGATTCATCCCTCTACTCCGAAGAGCGATGGTAACACACTCCCAAGATAACATTGTGGCAGGTGTGTGTCCTTGACAATTGAACCGTACACCATATGAGTCGTCCCCAAATGTGCTCATATTTTTATTTCAAATTTGGGCGGCAGTAGCTCAGTCTGTTAGGACCGAAGGGTCGCCAGTTCGCCAAGTCCCCGAAACTGACCAAGTACGGAGTGAGAACTGGTACTTGGAAAAAAAGGTGCCAGTTGGCCTCCTGGGCACTGCCGAGGTTCCCTTGAGCAAGGCACCAGACCCCTACACTGCTCCCCGGGCTCCCCCACTGCAATGTATGTGACCAATAAAGAGGATTCAAAATCCTCCAGATTTAGATTTTGAACACACATGAAACCTAACAGACACAAACTCCAATTCACTCAAGACAGACGTTCTGCACTGCCTGCAGCTCTGATGCTAACGTGCCTTTGAACCCTAACACTTATTATGGGTTCTTGGCATTGCTACCTATCATGGTCAAGTATATCTTGTTTACTCTGTATGCATTTGTTCAGTGTCTGCAATCAACAGTGAATTATTTTTGTTGAGTTTCTCTTTCTTTCTCGAAGAGCCATTGTCACGACTATCGTCGTCATGTTCTCTTTTCCCTGAGCAGCCATAAGAGTGAGATGTTTCTATGGAAACCAATTCGATCCCCCCCCCCCCCCCCACACACAGAAATGAACTAAATGCGTACCACAGTTTACTGAGAAATTGTCCGATTATACATTTGTTTCTGACTACATTAACAACGGTCAAAACAAGCTGAATAATTAAACTACAGTACAGTGTACAATGTACAGTGAGATGTATTTGGCAGCTCCGAAAGATGTGAGCAAAATTACAGAATTGACAAGAAGAAAACACAAATGTACATATTGACATAATTTATGAATCTGACAGTTTAAAGATGACATAATATAAAGTGTAAAGTATGTCGTTTGTAGTGTAGTGCAGAGTTGACCGTTTTCATGTTATATTTGTATTAATGTTCTGTCATTAGTTGCACTCTGCACTTTGTTGCTATACACCCATACATGTGGTCATTCACCGACCGCCAGTCGTCACAGCGACCATCACTACGACAACACAAAGTCCCTCACACCTGTCCTGTTGTTGTTCTTGTTGTTGTGATCGTGGTGGTGTTGCAGCGGTCAGCTACATCCCAGAGAAGGTGGTGGTGAAGCCGGGCCAGAATGTCACTGTCTACTGTGTGTTCAACAACCGCAGTGCCAATGCCAGCTCCGCCGTCTGGCAGGCTAACTTCAAACACCCAATCCCCCACCGCCAGTACACCAATGTCAGCCGATGGGTAGGTACCGCTCTGTCTTTACATTACATGACATTACATTACATTACAGTCTAATAGCCGACGCTTCTATCCAAAGCGACTTACAATAGTGTGTGTCACAACAAAGGAAGGTAAGAGAACAAGTCGTCACCAGAAGTCAAAAGTGCAAAAGTACATCCGAGAACTGAGCCAGTGCTAAAAAAAAAAGCGTAAAAGTACAATAAGGTAAAAGTACAATAAGTTGGAAACAATATAAAACTGACCATTGGCTGTGTTCATTACCTCCGGCATCAAAGGTGGACCGAGGTTATGTTTATGTTTATATATGTTGTTTATATATATGTTTATATATGTTTCTCTGTCTGGAAGTACGGAATTGGACACAACTTGGTGGTAAGATTACTTATCCAGGAGCCAGGAACACTTGATTAGATTTTGGTGCAGTTCCGCATCTGAATCTGGATCCAGGAGACTTGTTGGTGTGGGGGAGATATGCGCTCTACTGAGTGCCCTCTAGTTTTTATTTTGTTACATTTGTATTTATGCATTTATTATTTCATGCATTTATCATTTATGTTTAGCATAACATATGCATGTTATATTATATAGTAAAACATGCATGTATTATGCCACTTATTATTGATACATCATATCAATATCCATATATTCCATATATCAATATCCATATATTATATTATTTGTATTAACTTTACTATTGATGTTTTATTTCTCTCTTTCTTTCCTTCCTTCCTTCCTTCCTTCCTTCCTTCCTCTTCCTTCCTTCCTTCCTTCCTTCCTTCCTTCCTTCCTTCCTTCCTTCCTCCTTCCTTCCTTCCTTCCTTCCTTCCTTCCTTCCTTCCTTCCTTCCTTCCTTCCTTCCTTTTACTTCCACTAGGTGAGCCAGATCACAGTGCTGCCCTCCAAGAATCGTCTCTATGACCTGCTGCAGTGCACCCAAGATTGGAACATCCCCTACAGCCAGATCTATGTGGAAGGTGGGGTCTCTCTTTCGCTCTCTCGCTCTCTATCTTTCTCTATACCTCCACCACACCAAACAATACAGTTGATCCCCTGCATTCAGTCCCCTGCACATCACACACACAACTGTTCATTGTCCCATGAGTAATCTAACCACCAAGTTTTGTCCAATTCCATACATAACAAAAACCTCCGGTCCATCTTCGATGGCGGAGGTAACTATTTCCTGGTACTAGGCTATAGAATGACTTGTCTTTACCCATCTCTGTAAACATTATTTTAACCCTATACATTGTCTCTCTCTCACTCACTCACTCACTCACTCACTCACACAGGATGTGTTGTGTGTTGTGTTACTGAGCGGTTTGGTTGTACCCCAGGTGCTGCCATCGCTATAACGTGTGAGACCAACGGAGACATCGATGCGATGACCTGCAGCTGGGCGAACAACCACATGACCAAGCTCAATTTCCTATCCAGGTCAATACACTTCTTTTTTCTTTACACCGAACCTAGTCTCACTGCCTGGGGGGGAGATCAATGTCTTGGAACCACACATCCTAGAGGAGCACATGCTCACAAACACTTGAATGGTGCTGAACAACACTTCTCAATACAAAATGTCTTTGTATTACAATATATCTAAATCTGGAGAATTTAATCCTCTTTATTGGTCACATACATGTACACACACAGTGAAATTAGTTTCTCTGCAGTGTAGGGGTCTTGTGCCTTGCTCAAGGGCACCTTGGCAATGTGCCCAGGTGTTTTGGGGACTTGAACCGGCGACCTTTTGGTTCCCAAGTCCCAACAGACTGAGCTATCCTGCCGACCAAATTAGTTACTTTGATGAGTTAAATGTCAGATGTGGGATTCGAACCGGCACTAATGCCATGTTCTCACTAATGTCAAGTCAAGTCAAGTCAAGTCTATTGTCACTTCACAGTTTACACAAGTATAAAGCAGTGATGTGAAAATCGTATGTGCAATACCCAACGACAGACAGCAGTTATAAAAATAAGATAAAAAAATTAAAATAAAAATGCAATTTATAAAATGCAAAATATCGGCACAGAAAAGAGCAATATGTATATATAAATCAATGTAATAAAATATACATTGTTATATGCTATACACCCTTGTTCAGCAGCCTGATGGCCTGACTGTGGAAGCTATCTCTAAGCCTATTTGTACGGCTCTTGATACTGCGGTATCGCCTGCCTGACGGTAACAGTGAGTACAGTTCGTGGCTGGGGTGGGCAATGTCTTTTATGATGCGTTTGGCCTTGGCCAAGCACCGCTGGTTGTATATATCCAGGAGGGAGGGGAGCTCACCTCCATCGATATACTGGGCCGTCCGCACCACCCTTTGAAGCGCTCTGCGCTCGAGTGCGGTGCAGTTCCCGTACCAGGCGGTGATACACCCTGTAAGAACACTCTCGATGGTGCCGTTATAGAATGTTCTCAGGATGCGGGGGCCCATGCTGAATTTCTTCAGATGCCTGAGGAAATACAGGCGTTGTTGGGCCCTTTTCACCACGTGTGTGGTGTGCGTGGACCATGTGAGGTCCTCGGAGATGTGCACGCCGAGGAACTTGAAGCTGCTGACATTTACATTTACATTTACATTTAGGGCATTTGGCATTTGACGCTTTTATCCAAAGCGACTTACAAGTTGTACATTTGTTGAAGTAGACAATAGCATAACGCTGAGGTACGCAAACATAAAAATAGAGCAGTTCACAAGCATTCATATCAACAAGATGAATAACACAATTTCGTACTGCCAGGTCACCTGCTTAAGTAGCTGTGATAAGAGCGTGTTATCAACATTAAGGATATACACTTGCTAGAATATACAACATGCTAAGAGCTATTAATGTCAGGACTTAAGCAAGTTAGGGGTTCACAAAGGAGAAGGAGGGTTCATGGAGAGTCCAGGTGGACTCTGAACAGGTGGGTCTTGAGTCTCTTGCGGAAGCTGCCGTCCTGACATGAGACGGGAGTTCATTCCACCACTGTGGAGCCAGAGCCGTGAAGAGCTGGGTCTTGGAAGAACGATGCTAAGAGACGTTGGTTGTTATCAGTGAAGGTCGAGGGTCGTGCTGCTGCGTTCTGGATGCGTTGGAGGGGCTTGGTAGCAGAGGCGGGGAGTCCCGCCAGGAGAGAGTTGCAGTAGTCGAGGAGGGTGATGACGAGTGCTTGGACCAGGATCTGCGCCGATTCACGTGTGAGGAAGGGCCGGATCCTGCGGATGTTGTAGAGGGCAATTCTGCAGGATCGGGCCACCGCGGTGACGTTGGCATTGCAGGACAGCTGGTCATCTAGCACCACATCTAGGTCTCTTGTTGTGGTTGAGGGAGAGACTTGGGTGTTCTCGATGGTGACCAGTAGGTCCATCTGAGGGCAGTCTTTCCCCGGTATGAAGAGGAGCTCAGTCTTGTCAAGGCTGACCCTCTCTACTGCAACACCGTCGATGGAGTCCCACTCGTTGCCAACAGACTAGCTGGACAATGCACAACAGAATTGATCTGACCTTGATGTGATGGTACAATAATACAATAGTGCAATAACACTAGCTCACATGTAAGCTCTCTAAACAAAATTCAAATAATTAGAGAAGACTGCTGTTGGGTATCATGCACCTAATCTCTGCTACTCCTCCCTCAGAGGGATGCTGCCAAATGCCCTAAATGTCAATGCTGCTTGCTAATCACGTGTCAATATTTGTGAGTGGTTGGACTGCTGTATCCATGTCTCTACAATTGTCTTGTTTGTGATATTTTATGTATATTGTAATGGTTTCAGGGCCCCCCCCCCCCCTTTGCAAAATACATTTGTATCTCAATGAGACTTTCGGATACGATAGGATAAAACAATATAGAATAAAACCAAGCGTACTTTCATCATAGGTGGGCGGACGTGCCTTGTGACGTGATGGAGAGAAGGGAGAGAGCGGGGAAAGTGGTGGGGGAGACGAAGCCTGCCACCTGCCAGCGGGGCAGGCCGGGCAACGGTATGAGGAGCTGCACCATCCATCCCCTGAGGATGAGCTGCTACAAGCTGTGGCTGGAGGTGGACTCCAGGCTGGGCCCCATCCGGTCCAGGGCCATCTATGTGTCCCCGACCGACCATGGTAAGCTTACCTTAATTGGTCACATACATGTACACACGCATTCAACCCATCCTAGTATTAGGAGCAGTGGGCTATTGTGTGTATATACAGCGCCTGGGGAGCAGTGTAGGGGTCTGGTGCCTTGCTCAAAGGCACCTCTGCAGTGCCAAGGTGTTTTGGAGACTTAATCCGGCGACCTTCTGGTTCCCAAGCCAAGTCCCAAGTGTGTGTGTGTGTGTGTGTGTGTGTGTGTGTGTGTGTGTGTGTGTGTGTGTGTGTGTGTGTGTGTGTGTGTGTGTGTGTGTGTGTGTGTGTGTGTGTGTGTGTGTGTGTGTGTGTGTGTGTGTGTGTGTGTGTGTGTGTGTGTGTGTGTGTGTGTGTGTGTGTGTGTGTGTGTGTGTGTGTGTGTGTGTGTGTGTGTGTGTGTGTGTGTGTGTGTGTGTGTGTGTGTCCGATATCAGCCTAAGAAAATTACAATTTTCAATTTAATTTGGCATTTAAATATTGCCTCA
Source organism: Muraenolepis orangiensis (assembly GCA_027704905.1). Lineage (NCBI taxonomy): Eukaryota > Metazoa > Chordata > Actinopteri > Gadiformes > Muraenolepididae > Muraenolepis > Muraenolepis orangiensis. Next base: position 14,085,804 of record CM051004.1, on the reverse strand, counting down.
AATAAAAAAAGACTTCAGTTAATGAGGACTCATTTCTTTGTTGTTTTTTCGGTAGCGTATAAGTTGGATGCAAAAAAGAGGGATCACTGTTGTAATCGTTAGTGTAAATATTTGATAGGACTACTATTAAATATTGTGTTTAGAATTGTGTCCTTGCGTTTGACACACCCAATATCCTGCTGGAAGCACGTTTGTTTGACATCCGCCCTTGGTTTGATATCCTTCTTGACTGGACGCATTCTCTGTGGTTTGTCTCGTGCAGTGAAACCCCACCAGCCGTCCAACGTGGAGGCGGTGAGCGAGAGCAGGAGGGTCCTGAGGGTGAGGTGGGAGCCTCCGTTCTTGCCCGTGGAGGGGCTCCAGTGCCAACTGCGTTACCACTCCCCCTCCACCGCTAGCGCCCAGCCCGAGTGGAAGGTAAAGCTTTACGTTGACCACTGCTATTGACCAACGTCACCGCCACCGCCTCTCTTTCACGCCGCTGGTTAGGTAGGGCCTCTCCTTCACAGGCGCAACACATAACAGCAAAACACCAAAATATACATAAATGCTTCATTTGGAACCACAACCAGAAACCAAAAACTATAATCGGATGAAAACAATATAAGGTACAGTGGAGTACGAGTGGGCGGAGTTTCCCACTCCTCTCTGTCCGCAGCTGGAGAATAACCTCTATGCTAGAGGTTATAGAATAACCAGAATAACCTCTATGCTAGAGGTTATTCTCAGAACAATAGTTCTGAGAGCGTCATTTAAAATGCTATATATATATGCATGCTGATGTGGATGATGTGTTTATGAGGCTTGCTTTTGGTTCTTTCAATTAAATCATTGTCCCAGAAAGTAAACATTTAGTCCCCTTATCCCCTCAGATGGTTTTAGTCGAGTGGATCATTTGGAAAGTGAAATTGTTCTTCTTTCTTTTAATTGTTCTTCTTTTTAAACCCTACCATCATTTTGGTCATAATTTGTACCTCTTGGAAAACAAATGTCTTGCAGGTTCAGAATCCAACGCTGGCTCGCTGGGTGGAAGTGTCCGTCCCCGACATGTGCCGTGTCTACGTGGTGCAGGTGCGCTGCATGTCCACCAGGGGCACCGGCTCCTGGAGTGACTGGTCAGAGTCTGTCTACTCTGTACCCCAGAACAGCAGAGGTAACTATTAAGCCCACTCACCCTCAGTTACCAAATATGCTTACAGAGTGTTAAATCTTCACATGTAGTCGTCACGTTGTTAGTTAGTTACTACTGTCTACTAGTCTACTGTCATTTTACCGGCTTTGTTTGTGCTGCATCGCCACCCCTGTCAAAACATTATTTTCCAATAAGGGGTATGTAGGATATATGTAGGATGTAACCAGAGCTGCTGGGTAACCTAACACCAGGGTTTTGTTTCTCCTAGCGCCTGATAATGGTCCTGATTTCTGGAGAGTTCTCGAGGATGATCCACAAGGGAACACGACCAACGTCACTCTTCTGTTGAAGGTACACACGGGCTAGGAGGTCCTTCAAACAACTCAAGCCACGTAAACCTCAACTAAAATAGATTTTATTGTTGCTTGTTCACATGTCTTTGTGTGCCCCTGCTCCATCTCAATCTCAATCCCAATCTCGCCCTCTTCGGCAGCATCTTCCCATGGAGGAACGATCCTATTGTGTGGATGGATTTGTAGTTCAGCACCTGACCCCTGGAGGCAGTGTTGTCAGTGAGAAGATAGACATGGTCTCTGCCTACAGCTTTGAGTGGAACCAGGAGGTCCACACTGTCACTGTGGCGGCGTATAACAGCCTGGGCAGCTCCACCGCCAACGTCAAGATGACCCTGGACCGACGGTTCAAGCGTGAGTTAAAGACGTATTATTCTGCTGGATACATTACATTAAACTGGGCTATCTTATGCAGTGGAAAGTTACAAGAATGGGTGCAAGAATGGAAGTGGGAGAATGGGACAACGGCATAAAATCTCGCTTTTTGCCGCTATGTATGAAGTGAATGGAAACATTCCTTTATGTTTGTATTCCACAAGGAAGCTATACTATAATTTCATGAAAAATTGTTATTTTTAATAGTTATTTTGTCTTAGTGTAATTTTTGCATCCATCCTGTTCTGGGCAGCTTGAGTCTGTAAGCAAGGACTGATACCTTGCTACTTATACCGTCTTATATGCCAGTAGCTTTACTTCTCAGTTCAAAACGGCGCCTCTTAAGTGTTACACTTCCTTCACTTCCTTTAAAAACAGAGGCCAGTGCTGATGTTGACTCACTCGACTCTCTCCCCACATTAGCAACATGTTTTCCCTGTTAGGGACATTTACAAACCTGTTTTGGGCCATTCTTTATTCATAACATTGCGTGGCGTAATGGCCTCCACGCAATAGTTTTTGATGAACCCATTAGCTCTGACCAGGCGCGCATGCTGGCTAGTGGCACTTAGGCCAGCCAGAAGCCAGAGCGAGAGGGCTCGAATGGTAATTTATGACCACCGTTTCATACCTGAGATGCGAAACAGGATGTAGTTCTACCGACGTATCGGCTACTGCAGCAACTACCTGCTAGAAAGTACCGGAAAACCCATATATATATAAATATATATATATATATATCATGATATTTTCAACACTTTTGCGATTCAAACTTCATGATATATATAGGTCTCTGTGTCTTTTTTCTACGGGGGGGGGGGGGGGGTGTTTGGGAGGGGAGGGCGGCAGGATAGCTCAGTCTGTTAGGACTTCCTTGGCTTGGGTACCGGAAGGTCGCAGGTTCATGTCCCTGAAACACCAGGGCACTGCCGAGGTGCCCTTGAGCAAGGCACCAGACCCCTACACTGCTGCTCCCCGGGTGCTGTATATAGAACTAGGATGGGTTAAATGCAGAAAAATGTCACTGTATGTGACCAATAAAGAGGATTCAATCCTCCAGATTTAGAATTAGATTTCCACCTATGAATAAAATCTATCTTTCATCTTCAGGTTAAATTCATTGTTAGTTGAGCCACGCCAAACGTTCACATCCCCGATAAACTACTTCCAACCGTTGAGTGCGTCCCGTGGATTCTCTCCTCTCGTCCCCGTCGCTGCAGGCCGCTGTGTGGACACCTTCCACGTGGAGGTTCTCAACAGCAGCTGCCTGGCTCTACGGTGGACCCTGCTCAGCAACAGCACCGCGCCCCTGGCCACGGTGGTCCAGTGGGGGGCACTCGGCCCCCTCAGCGCTGGAGAACCCTGGGCCCGGCTTCCGTACACGGAACACACCCAGTACTTACGGGGTACTTTTTAAAATATTTTATTTGTTATTTTACCTTTATTGAAACAAGAAGCCTCCACTAAGATTTGAATACACTCTTTCACAAGAGAGCCCTGTATACGTTAACAAAGAAGCTGAAAATACAAGGTACACAAATATATATATATATTTATATATTAAATGCACACGACTATACATGCACATACAATGTCATTTCTAAAAACCCTATTACCCTAATAACTCATAATCATTTATGTGACCGAACTCTTCCATCATCGATTCAAACTAGCCTGATCTGGACACTGGTCTGTCTAGCTGTAGAGAGCTCTGTAAATGATGTGTCATTTGTCATTCATGCCATTCATGTCATTAGTTTGTGTCGTTCATAATCATCATAATAAGGATATTGTTTTTGTGATGATGATGTTCACAATTTGCTCTCACGATGTCCTTTCACAGGTGACTTTTCTGCCGCAGAGATGTACGGCTTCACCTTGTACCCCGTGTTTGCTGATGGAGAAGGAGAGCCGGCTTACTCAATGGGTGAATGTTCTTATGTTGTTTTTATGCCGGTGGCGTATTGTCGTCAGACTCTGGCTAAGTCCCGCCCACCTCATGTTTAATGTCTGGACCTCCTTGGAAACTGAAGATATAGTATGAAAAATGTATGGAACTACATTTAAAATAATCTATCTGAATTCCCACATTATTTGACTGATGTAAAGCATGGCTCAAAGAGGGAGCAGAATGCGGCAGGAGTCACTTTGATGTTTGAGCAACTGTGTTTTCATATGTATGGTGCTAGCCTACTATAGCTGGTATGTATGGTACTAGTCTACTATAGTCTGTTTCATATGTATGGTACTAGTCTACTATAGTCTGTTTCATATGTATGGTACTAGTCTACTATATTCTGTTTCATATGTATGGTTCTAGTCTTTTAAAGTCTGTTTCATATGTATGGTACTAGTCTTTTAAAGTATGTTTCATATGTATGGTACTAGTCTACTACAGTCTGTTTCATATGTATGGTACTAGTCTACTATAGTCTGTTTAATATGTATGGTACTAGTCTACTATAGTCTGTTTCATATGTATGGTACCAGTCTACTATAGTCTGTTTCATATGTATGGTACTAGTCTACTATAGTCTCTTTCATATGTATGGTACTAGTCTACTATATTCTGTTTCATATGTATGGTACTAGTCTACTATATTCTGTTAAGTATGGTACTAGTCTACTATATTCTGTTTCATATGTATGGTTCTAGTCTTTTAAAGTCTGTTTCATATGTATGGTTCTAGTCTTTTAAAGTATGTTTCATATGTATGGTACTAGTCTACTATAGTCTGTTTCATATGTATGGTACTAGTCTACTATAGTCTGTTTAATATGTATGGTACTAGTCTACTATAGTCTGTTTCATATGTATGGTACTAGTCTACTATAGTCTGTTTCATATGTATGGTACTAGTCTACTATAGTCTGTTTCATATGTATGGTACTAGTCTACTATAGTCTGTTTCATATGTATGGTACTAGTCTACTATAGTCTGTTTCTGCCAAGAACATTTGATGGGGATTCAGATCAAAATCTAAACTTCAGGGTCAACTTTTAAGGTCAGACAGGCCAGACATGATGCATGGGGTGGCCGTGACTCTGGCTATGGCTGAAACAATACATGAATGGAGATATTTAATATTTACATGCTACTGCTCCCAGCGCTTCATGACGTGTTTGTTGTTCTCCAGCCACCAGGAGGGACCCTGCGGCCTACCCGCTCCTGGTGATCTTCACCTTACTGTTAGTCATGCTGTTCGTCACGCTGGTCCTCTCCCAGAATCAGTAAGTTACATACATCACACAATACATTTTTAGTTGAGTTAACCTTTTGTAGCAGACAACGCTGCCACAAACCATTAAAATGGCTACTTGAGGGCTCCTCCCGAAGACAAGGACACAGGTTGATGAGGAATCCCGTTTATTACAAGAGTTTTGAATCATTGTGAACAGAGCAGATGGTACATGCTAGAGCTCTCTTCCTCGAGTGTGTGTGGTGGTGGCCGTTTTAACCTGTGGGCCTTGATTAACAACGACCCAGAGGTGTGCAGCCTCACCAGCCAATCAGTCCAACTCAAGCCAGGTGGTGCTGCGCAAACCAGCCACCAACCATACACACGCCACACCTTTGCTTCACTGGGTAAATCGCTTGCAATCAAAGAAAATCTCTTTTGCAAGAGAGACCGGGCCAAGACAAGCAGCATACACATTTTTACCACAGTTAAAACATATCATAAGTAAATTGTTTAAGAACATTCGGATTCCACATTGACTTATACAAAACAAAGCAGGGGAGGCTGTGATGGAAACTAAGGGTTAAAATATTTACATGCAGGGAGGCTGTGATAGAGACGTCGAAACATCTAAAAAGAACAATTACATTTTTTAGCCGAACCAGGGGCTCGTTCCACGGTGAGGGAGCCCAGAATTGAAACGGCTTCTGCCAAAACTGTACTCGGCACGCACAGCCAAATGTTGTTCAGGGAGTGAAACCGGCAGTTTTAATTTGACTTGTTGGATAATGTACGAACATGAATAAATAAGGTTTCAGCAGGGCTTTGTACACACAGTGATGCTTTTAAGAAATAAAAAAAACCCTAATCACTCATTTTACCCTGGGTTTAAAGGGCAACAATCTCCACATGTTTTTAACATTTAGCATTTCCAACAAGTTCCAGTAGTGCAGCAGCATCATGAATACTGCTAACTTGAAAATGAGTAAATAGGAATAGGAAAAAAATAAGTAAATAGGAAAGTAAATAGTAACGCCTTGGCTTTATGAGTGTTGAATCCATAACTCCACAACTGTGTCTGGTTCCCAAGGATGAAGAGGCTGGTGTGGAAGGATGTTCCTAACCCCTACAACTGCTCCTGGGCGAAAGGGCTGGACTTGAAGAAGGTATGTGAGTGACTCACAGTAGAAAGGAGTGTTTACTTCGTGTGGACTGTGTTTGCTGGTTGTTGGTGATCAATGGAAGCAAACACTCAATTCATATTAAAGAAATTATTTTTAGAACAAAACACAAAGCGAGGAAACCATACAAATAATGGTGCTTTTTATTGATCAGCCAGTTTTATGACAGATCAGCAAGTGGATATGCACACCTTATGTACACGCTAGTCTATCAATAGACTAGCTTGTTTAAAAGGGACCAAAGTTCAGCATCTCAATGCTGAATTGAACCCAGCCTTTAACCCTGCCGCTTAACACCTTGTGTTGTCCTTCCCCCAAGGCGAACACCATTGACCACTTGTTCCAAGTCCCGGACCCGCTCCCAGGCTGGCCTTTCCTTCTGCCCGCAGAGATCTTCTGCGAAGCCGTCATAGTGGACAAGAAGAACAACCTTCCGCCTTGCGCCACAGCCTCGGATCGGGTCCCAGCTGTCTCCGTGGGCCCGGACCCCGGCCACGACACCATCTTCTCCATCGCCTCAGCCCCCTCCCTCGCTCCCGGCTCAGCTCTCGGCACCGCAGCGAGTTCCTCCCAGTCCTCGGTCACCTACGCCACCGTGCTTCTCCGCGATCCCTCCGAGCCCTCGGTCCGCCTCAGCTACAACAGCGACGGCAGCGACGGCAGTGGCGGCGGCGGCGGCGGCGGCAGCAGCTCCAGCGACGAGGGGAACTTCTCGGCCGACAACTCTTCCGGCTTGTTCCGCGGCGGCCTGTGGGAGCTGGAGAGCTGCCGCGGCGACCCCCGGCGCTCCTGCTCCTACAACTCGGTGGAGGAGTTCTCGGAGGAGGACGAAGGGGCCAAGGAGGAGAAGGACCTGTACTATCTGGGAATAGACTACAAGGCGGAGGAGGAGGAGGAGGAGGAGGAAGGTGTGGAAGACGAGGGTGAGGAGAGGGAAGCGATGGCACTTGTTCTTCTTAAGAGCATAGGATCCAACGTGTCGCTTGGGCCTGAAGAAGAAGAAGAAGATAAAGGAGAAGAAGCGGACCCGGATGTGCCTGCTGACTTTTCTCCAGTGTACCGTCCGCAGTTTAAAACTACCCTCTGCACACGACCCCTGGGAAGAGAAGCGCTGGAGAATGCGGCCCCGTCCGGGCGCCACAGAGGGCCTGACTCAGCGGAGGTGTGAGTCTCGTATCGGCGCTGCCGTGTTGCACACCATGTCCATATTGTGTCCCGTGGAATACTGCAAATGTCAAATACGTCGCCGATTTTGAATGGCTACACATGGCGTAGCTGTTCACCGATGCTGCTATTGTTGTGTTTGAAGGAAGGTGGAGACGTGAAGCCACCAGCAAAGTGCAAAGACATTTTATTTATTTATTTATTAATGGAGTCCGTCCTGACCCAAGTCTTCTGCCGTGCCTCTTTCTGGAATACTGTGCCCGCTACGGATGAGTGGAGGTGAAAGTATCGGATGGACAAAAGGTATGATCAACAATCATGACTCCCATCTTTTTATTGCTTTAAATATTGATGAACTATTGATCGGAGAGGGCCTTGTGCACACCCTTGTATAAAAGTGACGTTAAAAGTGTGTGTGCGTGCGTGCGTGTGCGTGCGTGTGCGTGCGTGCGTGCGTGCGTGCGTGCGTGCGTGCGTGCGTGCGTGCGTGCGTGCGTGCGTGCGTGCGTGCGTGCGTGCGTGCGTGCGTGCGTGCGTGCGTGCGTGCGTGCGTGCGTGCGTGCGTGCGTGCGTGCGTGCGTGCGTGTGTGTGTGTGTGTGTGTGCGCGTGCTACACACTTGCGCAATGCCCTTATCATTCTAAAGGTTGCATACCTCCGCCACACCAAGAAGTCCCCTGGATCCTGAGTCCAATCCGGATCTGCGCCAAAACCGAATCAAGTGTTCCTTGTCCCATTAGTAATCTAAACACCACAGGACTTCCGTACAGAACTTTTTGGAGATCCTGCTAACAGTCAAACAAACAGACAAACAGGGGCGAAAACATAACCCCCTCACATCTTCTGTGGCGGTCGTAGCTAGGACTATTCTAGGACCATTGGTGTGAGTGTGAAGAGGAAACTACACCTAAATGAGAAGACTCACCATCTGGATAGGTTGGTCAGGGTTTTCACGAATACATTTGGAATGTAAATATGAGGAAACACAAACAAAATAGACACGCGTTGGGTGCTTTCTGAGTAGCTACTTGCTATGGTATGCTATGGTGTGGGCAGGTCATTAAGGCGCTGGTTGCTGTCTTGTAGGCAGGTATCAATCCCAGAGCCTTTTGACTGGGAGTCCGACCTAGCCCACTAGACTATCCTGCTGCTGGCTCTTTGTGGTAACTGAGTATTGTTTACAGATCGGCCTTTTGCGTAAAAAAACCAACAACTTGCCAACCGAAATTGGCAGGTTCATCGTGATTATTTTTGTATTTAAACATTTTGTGATACAAACGTGTGAGATAATGTGCCATCTATTTTCCTTTTGTCATTTCCAGTCTAACTGTTGTACGGTGTCCAGACAGGGAATGTACAAAAAATATGAACATGAAATAATTCTAAGAACATCTGAACATTATTGAAATTGTTATTGTTTATTGAAACGTGTCTATTTTTCATGTTGAAAATAAAGTATTTATTTAAGTGTTTATATGTTTTTGGATGTCACTGGACATGAATTGAATGAAGCACATGATAAAGACTTTGCCGCACATTTAAAAATGTTTTAATCCTTACGGGACTTAAAAGGGCTTATATGTAACTCCACACCCATTGTAGTATGCCAGGAATATGAATATATTCATTTGATACACCCCATAGAAGCTACTAAATCTTTAATTAATCTCTCTAAATCCATTATCAAAACTGTCTGGAGTAAATTGGTCAAAACATAGGCTACCAGTAGGCCTATACATCTATTCAATCTTTGAAATCGGTTCTTGGTAGCGGCTGTGATGGCAGCTCCTTCACCAAAACATTGTCACACATGGATATTTTGTACAAATTACTATTGGTCTTTCAAATATTTCGGCATCAACGTACCAAAATATCTCACTAAACTATCAGAATGCATCTCCCTAGACATACAACGATTGAGGAAAGACTGCCAGATGGAACCATAATTCCTTTTATTAGTCTCAGCTAAATAATTGAATCTGTTCACAAGCTCACCCTTATAAAGTCTGTGACTTTGCATGAACTATCATGAAAGCAGACCAATGCTCTTTATTAGCTGTGAGCTCCTGTATGATCCTTGTCTCTCGGGGCTCTATAGTGATCTTGCTGAAAAACAGCATTTGGGTTTGGAAAATATACTATCTGTAAAAACAACAGCTCATGTTTGTTTGGGAGAGAGTAAATATCAGACAGGAAATTGTGTAAAAAAAAAACACACAAAGGATGAATGTGGCCGGCAAAATCTTGCTACCATGGAAGGTAGAGAGATGGGGGGGGGAATAGAGAGAGGAAAGTGAGAGGGTTAGAGAGGGACAAAGAAAGTGAGAGAGAGAGAGAGAGAGAGAGAGAGAGAGAGAGAGAGAGAGAGAGAGAGAGAGAGAGAGAGAGAGAGAGAGAGAGAGAGAGAGAGAGAGAGAGAGAGAGAGAGAGAGAGAGAGAGAGAGAGAGAGAGAGAGAGAGAGAGAGAGAGAGAGAGAGAGAGAGAGAGAGAGAGAGAGAGAGAGAGAGAGAGAGAGAGAGAGAGAGAGAGAGAGAGAGAGAGAGAGAGAGAGATAATACCATTTATTGTAACTTTTTCTTCGTTTCGGTGTTGGAAGTTAGATGAGCAACCTGTGGTCCTATGAGGGCAGCCACCAGCAGACAGAACAGCTTTTAAATGATGTTGTTGCCACTAATGCCAGCAACAGCCCGTATGACTACAACCGACATGAATAGATGGATACGATGCCCAAGAGTCGGTTTTGGTGTGTACAGTGCCATCGTGTGGATGCACATTATACACAAATGTTTTTGCATCGAAAAGAGTGGTGAAATGTTGCAGTAGTGAGTATATTTTACATCATCTAGCGGCCATTATTGTAGCAGAACTGTATCTCAATCCTCTTTGTATTTTTTTCCTATACGTGATGATCTGCAAATGCGTGTGGGGATGTCTCTGTGTGCCTCAGTACCTATACCGCCTACACACCACCAGGGGGCGGTAGATACACAGTGATTCTAAGCGCGACACTGCTGGGCTGCAGGGGGCGGGGCCTGCAGTTGTGCCCATGCAAGGAAGGACTGTGATGGAGGGACCTCTCTGTGTTAAACCGTGACTCCCACGGTGCACTTCGACACGGAGCGTCCAACCACTGAGTTTACAATTCCGTCACAGGAGCCGGTAACTGTGCACGAGGGCTACCGAGGCACCCAGGGAAATATCAACACGCATTTGCAAATCTCGCCACGGCAGAAGCGTAGCAAAATTCACGTATTAAAAAAGCCACCCACCCGAGAGGCCCGTTGAGTTGTGATTGATGAGTAGTCTGTACTCATTCCAGCCTCTGGAGCAACTTTTTATGTGTCCTATCTGTGTACACATTATTACTTAACGCACACGTGTCTGATTAGTAATAATTGAATTGATACATTTACTAATCGGATTACGCACACGCGGATTGAGATGCGCGCCGTTAACCTCAATGAACTCAATCCTCAAAATGATAGTGATTTGTTCACAAAGAGATAGTGCACATGGGTAGTGGTGTTGTGTTTATTTGTGTGTGTGTGTGTGTGTGTGTGTGTGTGTGTGTGTGTGTGTGTGTGCGCATGCACGTGCATGCAGGTGGGATAGTGTAGAATATATGTGTGTGTATGATAGTGTAGAGTATGTGTGTATCTAGGATAGTATAGAGAGAGAGTGTGTGTGTGCATGGTGTGTTTGTGTGTGCATGTGCCTGTGCCTGTGTGTGGTGTGTGGTGTGTGTGTGTGGTGTGTGTGGTGGTGTGTGGTGTGTGGTGTGGGTGTGTGAGTGTGTGTGTGTGTGTGGCATGTGCCTGTGCGTGTGCGTGTGTAGGATAGTAGTATATGTGTGTGTGTGTAGTAGTCAGCCTTAGCTGAAATGAAAGCAGCGCCCGAGGCGAAGGTAAGGCCTTATCTCCATGGTTACTGAGGAACCTGCGGTCCACGACGGTTTACTCCTCTTTAAAAATCAATTAAAAAAATAAACCCCCTGAAAGTAATCCCCACTCACTTTGTTCCCCGCAATCCATCCTAAATAGACGGGCCTCGACAGATTATAGGCATGTGTTGAAATATAGGATCACTTTGGTGTTGTGATGGGTGGACTATTAGCCACAAGTCGCTGCTCAAACCACACTAAGCAACAATATAATCTATATCAATAGTATCTACTAAAATGCCACTGCCATGTCAATGTAAACGGCTTGTCTCTGTGGAGCAATGTAAATGCAATAAGATAGACAGCACAAGTACAGTACAGCGAAAAGAAGTTGGCATCTAAACCAGAGGGCAAATGTGACAGTAAAGTGCACAGTAATATATCATATACAGTGGTTAAATAAGATGTAAAAACAGTGTACTACTAGGTATAAAATACCTTATAGATGGGTATGACATAGGTGCAGAATGATAGGTATATATATACACAGGTAAGTATACAAGTATCAACATGTATGTGAGCAGGGGTATGTTATACATTTAGTTATAAATGTACACGTTATACTCTCCCTTTTAGACGGATCATTTGCATGTATTCAGTGGAGAACAATGCGCGCATATATAAACACGTGCGGACAGAGGCGCGCGCCCCCCCAGTTCAACTCGTGCAACAAGAGCAACAAAAAAAGAAAAGAAAAAACGCCCACAAACACGTGACCAGATCGACATCCGCACCGCGGGAAAAAGTCGACCACCATAATAACACACATTTTGGACGTCTCTCTATCCACCACATACATGGAATAGCCCCCCACGAGAATAGGATACATTTGTTGTACCATAATACCATAATAATATGGTAATTACTGAATGTGCTCAGACAAAAGACAAAGTGTGCGCAATTATTATTATTATTATTATATATTTTTATATTTATTATATATACAATACTTTTCTGGTTGTTACTGCACACTAGTCATTGCCTACACATACGAAGCATTTTACGCACATACAGTACATCAAATAAGAGCTTGTCTGCCTTGTTATCCTCTCTCTCTCTCTCTCCCCATCTCTCTCTCTCTCTCTCTCTCTCCCCCCCCCCCTCTCTCTCTCTCTCTCTCTCTCTCTCTCTCTCTCTCTCTCTCTCTCTCTCTCTCTCTCTCTCGTCCCCCCTCCCCCCCGTAGCCCTCCCCCCGGTCACATGGGAGTAATGGGGGGGACACCACAGATCGGTGGTCCAACGCTCTCCTCCTCCTCCTCCCAGTCGCTCGGTGGTGTTCAAGCGCACAGAAGAGCGCGCCACCGGATTGCTTTGGTCCTAATGTCTCACCGCGTATTTTCTTTTACACTGATTCAACAACAACAGCAACAACAACAACAACAACAACAACAACAACAACAACGGGGTCTTTTTTTGCGAGGGTAACCCCGATGAAGCTGTTGACGCGCATCTATGATTCCTAACCCGAGGGGATGAGTGCGGATCTCAGGTCACAGTGGAAGAATGAAGTCGAGACGAGACAAACTGAAGATCCCATCTCTCACTCTGGAGTAAGTTGTTGTTTTAAAACCATCAGTTGCTATTTATTAACTTTGTGGGCTGAATTGATCTCCGATTGAGGGGGACCAATTCATTTGGTGTGACCCAATCCATCTCAATAATTGACGCATCAACAGAAACATAACACAATGTTTGTCTTCATTCTGTCTAAAGCAGTTCCTTTGGGATTGGGGAAAGTGTGTTTTATAAAACTATGTAGCATAGGCCTGTTCTATACAACCCAGTCATGAATTTTAAATGTGCATTTATTTTCGGTCATTTCAAGTGTTGCATGTATGCCTTCATCTCCATCTTCCATAATACCGACAGTTCATTCTGGGAGCAAGGCAGTTTTAAGTGTACAACATTGCCGTTCCAGAGTCTGTCTACGGTTGTACTGTTGTATTAACACAAATTTCCCCCATTGCTACTCCAACATTTATATAAACAAGTTAAAACCAGTTTTGGGCAACACGCCTCGCGATCTCCTTGTTCCACTCAACGTGTCTTCAAGTTATCATCACGAATGAATTACAACGTCGTCACACTCTAAACTCAGTTTTTTCTTTCTCTTTCTGGAAGCGCAGGTGCGTCAGTTTCTTTTCCCCCCTCGTAATTGCTAAGCCGTATAGTCTCCCAACCACGGATACATGGCGGCTGCGGCATGCAGTCCTTCAATCCGCCCACTGTCTCCTCCAGAGAGGAACCAAGCAGGGAGTGATAGATAGAGAGATAGATAGAAATGCTGGCATACTGCCCACTATGGTAGGAGCTTCCATCACACCTTCTGCTCCTCTAAGTGGGGAACAGTCAGTGCATTGGTCATCCCTTTATTCTGGACCCAATGGATGGATCTTGTATAGTCTAGAATCAACCAGATTCACCAGAGCCAGAGAGGAAGTTGTTCTTCTTCGACGCTCAAATGCTAAAATAGCTTTTGACCCCCCCCATCTCAGAAGACATTAGGGCAACCCACAATCATCCTCTTCACACAAGACGTCCATCATGTGAATGGTCCCGTCCCCCCCCCCCCATGACTTGTTGCGGCTCAGCACAGAGTTCAGAGTTGGATACAAGGAGCGGTTCACATGATGATCACATATTTACAAGCCCACAATGGAGAATGCCTCTTCTCTGCACGAGGAGTTTATTCTTTTCCTTTTTTTAATTATTTTTTTGCCCGCCTCCTTGCATTACTATGACAACAGCTTCATTACTGCCTGGGTAGTCGTTGCTGTGTTTTTGCCCCCCCCCCCCACGCACCCCCACCCCCCCCCCCCCCCTCCCTAAAGCCTCTCTGCAGCACAGAGACAATAGCAGAGCCGCAGGGCCCGCTAGGAACAGCTTTAGATCCAGGCTGGGAAATCAATAGGAAAAATAGCACGAGCGCTGCTAGCTCAGCAGCACCCACTCGCCACGTTGGCGTCTACACAGCGTGTATATAACCACACGCGCGCTACAGCGAGGATGAGTGTTGTGTGCGTGTCCTATGGCGCACGTTAAGTTGTTTGTTGATCGTTATTGGTTGGCTTGGAAGGGATTAGAGCTATACGCAACTAAACAACCCACATTGACTTTCTGGGGGTTAGCAAACACACATTTTGGTGTTACTCATGGATACAACTTAACGCCACTATCTTTTAAAAATGTTATACGTGTCAGTGATCAATACTGTCAACACACCACAGACTCCATTTTTGGTTATCTCTTGCGTAACCGCCTTTCACCATGGTCGGCACTGTACACAAGCCACAGAATCTTCTCTTCAAAGCCCAACATGAGGCGGAGATAAAGTCTGCCGTGTGAAAATTGCCAACAGTGGCCAAGTGTCTGTCAATGCTGCCTAGGCAACTTGAGCCAATAGGAGGGGGCGGCCCCTGGCAACAGCAACCAGTAGTGGGGATGGGGGGGGGGGGGTTGGTGGGTACCCCAGATCAGTGTGCTTCTAACCTGCTAGTCATGAAAAGTGCGTGGCGCGCCACCATGCCGATGACTTAGCACACTGACCCCATGGGACCCCTGTGTGTGTGTGTGTGTGTGTGTGTGTGTGTGTGTGTGTGTGTGTGATCATGTGACCCTATGTGTGATCATGTGGCCCCCCCCCCTGTGTCTTGCTATGTTTCAGTTTGTCACCCACATGCCAGAGCCCCACCGTCCTGAGCCCATGCAGCCCCTGCAGCCCGTGTAGCCCCTTACAAACACTTCATCCCTGGAGGTAAGCCTGGCCTGCACCCACCCACACACCCACCCACCACTGCTGCCAAGAGTCCCTTGACGAGGTCATTGGTCACACCACGACCACCGAACCATCAGATATAGACCGTATTCACCTCACCCCATAACCATATCGGTTATAGTTGAAACCATGACAACCATGAATGGAAATGTTTTCGAATACATATAATGTATTGCGTTTTCATGGATTCCAAAGATTCTAGAAAGTATGTAGAGATTCTAGAAGGTTTACACACACAACTAAACCATATGGCCCCTAGGTGGTGAATAAGGTCTAGGAAGTTATCAAGAGTTAAGGAGCTTACACTGTAACCTACACCACCTGCCCTGTTGTATCTGTTCACTCATGTGCTCACCAATGAGTGCCATTGCTCGGATTTTACGATGAACAATGAGATAACGTCTGCAGACGGGTCGAAGATCAATAGACCTTCACTGACTACTAGACAGACCTCATGACATCACAGAGCAGATAAAAGACCATCTCACATCAGTCTACTGTCATTTGGTAAAATGGATTGGTCTGAATCATCCTGCTGTAGTATATTTAAAGCTGCTGTGGGTGAGATTAGAGAGAGTTGTAGAGAGAAATAGCAGATAAGAGCGGAAGAGAGCACAATCATTACAGCATTACACTCACTTACCGTTGACTGATTGCTAGATGACGTGATTACACTCAAACAGCTGTTCAATCTTACCTGCAGCACCTTGAACTATCGTAAATAATATCCACACTTAGTAGGAAGTAGTAGGAAGTATAGTAGGAAGGAAATAGTAGGAAGATATGAAAACTTGTGGTTAGTAGTGTTATTTTTTCTTGCCTTGTGTTCTCCTTTGGCCAATGGAAGTCCTACCACTTATTGGTTGTCTCTCTCCCACCGTGTGGGTTGCTTGGCAACAATACTGGGTGCTGCGGAGGATGGAGATACTGCCAGCACAAGCAGATGCATCCAGTGTGTGTGTGTGTGTGTGTGTGTGAGAGAGAGAGAGAGAGAGAGAGAGAGAGAGCGAGAGAGAAGTGATAGGTGGAGGCACGACCTCATATAGTAAGGGAAGGAATCGCATTTCCTCTGCAGGAGAAAGCACAGAACTAATGGTATGTGATTGGAGGCTTTGTAGAGCTACTGTTGAATGCAGTTATAAACATGTATTACTCTTAATTCACCTAAATCCTGCAATTAACACTACTGCAGCGCTTTTAAAGAATGGCATTAACAGTGTGCTCATGAAAACTGACACTGGTTTTTCATTTGTGTCATATAGTTAATGCAATCTATATTGAGTTATGAATCAGACTTCATCACACACATTTTCATGCCACCAAAGTGGCTTTTCTGGGCTCCTCCGACATACAGGTAAATGTTGTTGAAACCGGTTGACCAGATGTTACCGGCCAAGCAGATGGTCTAGACTCATGCACCAGAGGTCTAACCTAGCCCCAGAGTCTAGTCATCAGTCTGACTCTGGTGATGCTGCTTCAACCAGTCACCAACCACACACACTCCACAGTTATATTTCATAATTAATTGCTAGCTTCACCTAGGGACGTATATAATGATTTCAGATATACATTTGCATATCCATCCATACCCAACAGGCTGAAAGAACAGATATTTAGTCAAACAGATAGTTAGATGGATGGATGGATGGATGAACGATTGGATTGATTGATTAAATATAACTATTTATCTATCCAATCATCTATCTCCAAATAATCTACCCCACAGACTAACACTTCCAATTCTGTTCGCTTGGGAACAGAACGACTGCTTTCCAGTATCAGATCCGATATAGGCATGCCTTGTGTGTCTGTAATCAAGGAGGGCATTCTCCAGTACGGCCAGAATAGTCCTCTCTGACGATGGCTCTTTATTGTGGAGAGTGAGTGAGCAGGCATTCCAGTTTTCCTTCTTTGTATTGGCATGACGTGATTGGCTGCCACGTGTCACATGGTCCTTTGACAGGGAGTGTGTTAATTAGTCAGCCAGAATAACCCTTCTGAGAAAGCCAGTCCATTGTGACGGACAGGCACGGCAGAAACCAGGGTTTTCCAAGTAGGCAGGCGGCCCACACCTGTCGATGTGCACGTGTATCGGGCTGAAACATGCAGGTTTATTGGGCTACATCAAGTGCCATGGCTTTAGCCCTCTATCTGTCTCTCCGTCTGTCTCTCTCTATGTTGCTCTCTCTCTCTCTGTCAATCTCCCTTGCTACTTTCTCTGCCTCTCTCTCCACTCTATTTATCAGCCAGTCACAGACACACAGACACACCCATACAGTCTTGACACACAATATTATAACACAATATTTCTCATTGCACACTAAGTCCACAAGCTTTAAGGTTATAGACGGCCAGTGTCTTACCTGAAATATATCACTTGACATACAACAGAATTACATCAAATACATATTTTACATCCACATGAGTTAGCATTCTTTCAGGACACCCTTAAATTTGACTTTAAACGGTAACGCAATGTAAATATTGCTATTATGTAGGTGATGTGTATGACATTGTCTGTGGTGTTCTACATTATATATAGTCAACTAACTACAACATCATTTTACATAATGTAATAACTACTGCTACGACCCCCCGCCCTCTTTCGAACTCCATTCATTCTGTTTCTAATTGAATCATTTTAGTTTTATCTTTTGACAAATCATAAAGCACTCTGCTTTATATCACCCCCGTTGTTAGTTGTTGACGACGTCCCAAACAAACTTCTCACTTCGGAATGTACCACTGGTGGGGAAGTGTGGGGGGTTGTGAGGATGTTTCTCTCTCTCTCTCTCTCTCTCTCTCCCTCGGGTAGTGGTACGTCCCAGAGACGGCTCAGAGCCATAGAAAGCCCGTTTCGTCACACACAGCAGGTTTTCGTGAAGCCCGATATCAGCCGTGTTGTTGCTGCGGTTCAGCTGCACCGCGGCGTCTCCACACACAGTCCAACCATGGGGTCCTGGTGTTGGTAGCCTGTACAAGAGGAGGAGGAGGAGAAGAGGAAGAAGAGGAACATGTCGGCTACGTTTGAAATTGGGATCGCCTCGGGTGGCGGAGCCGGCTGGAGGAGAACGAAAGCGGACGGCCAAGTTGTCTAGTTAGCTGCTGGCTGGCTGGCTGTTTCCACGACACGACTTAAGACTAGCAAACAAAAGGCACGATGGAGGCGCTGAGTCTCGATGTCCCGAACACCCGTTGGGTTGTCTTCAAGCCCCTCTCCTCCCGGGTATAGGAGTTCATCTGCCAAGCAGTTTTAGTCGTGTGAAACGGAACCGAAGAACAAGACGCCAGCATGTCGGATCCAAGTCACTGGGCTCCGCTGCCCAAGCAGAACAAGTCCAAATTTATGACGGGAGCCTTGCTGAAACGCTCAAAAAGGTAGTTGAAATACATCGGTATATAAGTACACGTATACGCGCCAAACGAAGATGTTTTTGTTGTTGTTTATAAACGCGCCTTTTGGACAGGCGGTTGGCCAGATGGACACTTGCGTCACTTTGTCCCAACAATGGTGAACATTTGAAACGTCGCGCCAATGTTTAATAGCCCCGCACCACCTCACGGTTCCTTCCCTTCGTCTTTGTTTTCCCATTTAATTAGTATTCATTTTCCTTATTTGAATTGCCACCAGGACGTTGGAAACGGCCAGCCGTTTGCCAACTTAAGAAACCCATAACACCGTTTTCATATCATTCATGGCGATTAAAGCCTCCTGTGATCAACTCCATTTAAGAATAATACGACATGCATAGCTTCCCTGCATGGAAAGGACTGCCTCGTGTTTGGGCTGAGTTGAGTAAGCCAGGGTGTGGGTATGTGCCAGTGTGTTATACCCAGTTATAGGGGGGGGGGGGGGGGATGCAGACAGACAGACATCACAATCGGTGTCATTAAAAGTATGCGAAGTAGGTCATTGTTTATGGGAAGCCACCACCACACCGAAATCAGTCATCGAAAGTTCAGCTCTTCTCTCCAGCTAGGGGTGTAGGGTCTCTTCCCTGTGTCCGCCTGTGTGACCATGTCGGCCGGACATCTGTGTCTTCACCAGAATTGGCCTGGTGGTGCTTCTGCTGCTGCTGTTGGTGCAACTCGGCCACTATTCTTTCGGCTTGTTGACAAAAGCCCTGTGGCCGTTTGCATTATGTCACCCTCCCTGTTTCCTTTGTTTACACACAAAACAATACAGTCCATTATCTCACTGAGTGAGACAGAGTGATGACAACCATCAAGTAGCCTTGTTGTTGGTGGTGGTTGTTGTTGTTCTTCTTTTATGCCTGGGGTTATGGAAAATACGAGATAAGATGGAGCTTTAAAAAAATTTCACACACTGAAAAGTTAGTTGCCATAGCAGCATATCTGACTGTAGCTGCAGGCTGTGTTGGATGTGTCTTGTGGGTCCTGGCTACAGGAACACGCTCTTTAGTAATATTTTGATCTAATGAATGATGCATAACTGCTCTCTATTGCAAGCTGCCACCATTGTGTGCAACCCTGTGTAACTGGCCAAATATTGTGTGTAAATTGGACCATAAAACAGTGCCAAAAACGAATGGCCTTCTCAATATTTTGCTTTCTCAATGGTTTTGGACAACCACGTTTGAATTTAACCATCTGTTCAGTGTTGCCGCACAGTGTTTTAATGTGTAACAACAAAGTCACAACAGAAACCATTATAGATATTGATAAATTACACGTCTGACAGGCTGATGAATGCCTAAGCCTATAACATGTTTTCCATATAGGCTTATCCTGTTGTTAAGACTTGGTGTCAGACAGCGTTCCTTTTACAAGGCTTGCATGAATCCCAAGTCCGGCTCTATCATGCAAAATGTCACTCTCAATTGTCTTAAACCTTAGACTTTTTATATATCTATATATATATAGATGTATATAGATAGATACACAATGGAACTATTTGATGTAAGACTGAATTTTTGTAATGTTTTTAAAAATGTATATTATGTAAATGCATGCAAGTATTTGGCACAACAGATATGGGTCTTTAATTGTTCTTCCAATAACCACAGAAGCGACCGGTGGAGGTGAACAACAGACTTGTAGTATCACGGGGAGGAACACACAGACGCTCATATCAAAGCTGTATTCATGTTCCCTTCAAATAAAACGATATGAGACAGTAGAAGACTCTGAGCTGTTTCAATCTCCATGTTGACCAATAAGCAAACATAGGCTCAGGCCAAGATTCAGCCATTGGACTCTGGAAGAGAAATTACCCACTCGGGACACAACGGCTCCCGATAAACTAATCGGAAGTTGAAAACGTTGTGGAAACTGACATTTCCTTCCCTGCTATTTGTGAAATCACAACTTAAGTGTGATTGTATTATGGTAGTATGTAGTATGGCTGGCTAAATAATACAGTATACACTCGAGGACAACCCTGTATTAGAAGACAGTGGTAATTCCATATATATATATATATATGGAATTAGACCTCAATAAAATATATATATATATATATATATATATTTTATTGAGGTCTAGGCCAATTCAAATACACTCACATGCACTGTATGACCGCATCCTGTTTAATGTCAATACAAATGGATTAGTCCGAGGAGTGTCAGTTACTGACATTTATGGAATTACCACTGTCTTCTAATACAGGGCTGTCCTCAAGTGTAGAATGTATTGTTTAGCCTGCCAGCTGGTACAGTCTACTATACCATAATACAATCACGCTTAAGTTGTGTTTTCACAAATAGCAGCGAAGGAAATTGTCGGTTTCCACAACGTTTTCAACTTCCGATTAGTTTATCGAGAGTTGTGTGTCCCGAGTGGGTAATTTCTCTTCCAGAGTCCAATGGCTGAATCTTGGCCTGAGCCTATGTTTGCTTTTTGGGGGTTCTGTATTGGGGAGTGTACGTCTTTGGAGCCCATATGTCTTCTGTCCAAGTGTAATGCAGCCAGACACCTAGCAGAACGCCAAAATTCAATACAGCTTAGGCGTGGCATCGCAGAGCTTTCACCGCGCGTGGTTGAGGGTGAGAGTTGGTGTGTTTCAGAGCAGGGGAAGCCGCCTGCCGTCATAAAATCGTTCTGTTTCTGCTTTTCTTTTCACCTCAGCTGTCGCAGCAGTAACCGGAAGAACCTGGGTGTTGGCACACCATCGCCTTCTCTGTCCCGGCCTCTGTCCCCATTGTCTGGCCACACCGGTAAGACTTGTACACACCTTTTGTACTTTTGTACTACACAAGTCCACTTGGAAAGTTATTTTAAATGGCATCATTCACTTTGCAGTGTATTTTCTCACTTTGCACTGTAACTCCCAAGTCAAGCATAGTGACAAAAACGTGTGCATTAGATTAGATTCAAATTTATTGTCATTGCAAAGCACAAGTACAGTACAGCGAAAATAATTTTGCATCTAACCAGAGTGCAAATGTTGCCGTAAAGTGCAATATATATATATATATATATATATATATATATATATATATATATATATATATATATATATATATATATATATATAATATATATATATATATATACAGGTAAGTATTTTAGGTAGTGATCAGGGGTATGCAGTTATTGAAAGCAGTATAAATATGTAAATGTATATAAATGTATGGCATATATAAATGTATATACAGGAGTAGGAACAGTTGAGAATTAGATTTAGGTCCTGTAAACGGGTATCTTATTAATAAATGTGTAAAGTATAGAGAGGTAGGTAGTTGTGATACAGTTCCAGTTACATTACAATGCCAAACAAGCAGTATTATTTAGTTTGGTTAAGTAGATACAAGCACATTTACAGGATGTATGAATTTATGTACAATTTATTTGTATAGGGAGTTGGTCTGGCAGAATTATCTTGAGGGCCCCCGTCCCTAACTTAATGACGTGTGTTCCCCCTTGGTTTGAGTGTCTTGGGGCCCCCAACGTTTGAACACCTGAGGCGCTAACGTCTCCTTCAGTGATCCATCCCAGCTCATAACTGTAGTGTTTGTGACGCCAGTAGGCAAACCACTGCATTCAGAATTTTCTTTCTAAACTAATTTATATTTATATTTTATTTTATTGGTATGTTAACGTGATCACTGTTAACTAATGAACATATTTAATTGACAATAATTACACCTATTTTCCGTTCCTTCTTTTAATTGGCTTAAAGGATATGAATGGAGGGCTTGAAAAGCATTGTGTGTCCCAATATGATATACATTTACCAATGCATGCCCTTGGTTGGCTTCAATTACATTATTACTCCTGCTGCTCAGATAATCTTACACATTGGCCTTCGTCGCTGTGGCAGAGTGTGTGTGTGTGCATGCGCACATTTGTGTTTGTGTGTGCGCGTATGTCTATATTTAAAAAAAGTAATGCAGTGTCAGGCAAGTGGCGTCTACGAATGAAGCTACGCTCAAGAGCCCTCGATGGAAAGACTGTCACCACAGGCTTTTCTCTTATGAGCTCAATCGTGCCGGGATTACCTGGCGATTATGAAAGACGACCAGGCTTGAACCATCGGCTTCTCCGTTTCACTGGCTTGATCGACACCGCACTCCAGTGCTCCTCGTAATGCAAACCAAGAGCCGATCTCCTCCTGTGTGTACACAGTCCCCCAGACACGGGGCCCTGCCCAGCTCTCTTAATAAGGACCTGGCGGGACGCGCGTGGGTCGCCGCGTTCCTGCGAGTGGCTGCCGGCGCCATGCCTTCTTTTTTGGTTCACACTGTTATTTTTGAAACGCCAGTTAATCGCACTAAGAACAGTTTCCATTGAGCTGTATTACATTGGAAATAGTGTTAGACTTAGAATTAATACCTCCTGTTCTGCAGTGCTGTTCTGCAGTAATACTGTAGTATGTAGTACCGTAGTAATTGTGCCGGTCGGTGTGTTTTGTGTAGCTGCCAGCAGCCCCCTCGACAGCCCCAGAAATGTGTCCGCCTGCTCATCGATCAACTTCCCTTTCGCCAGAAGGTAAGTCAGCCGCACACCGTCTCTGTTGATGTATCCTCTTGTTTTGGCCGTGCTGTACATGTCGGAAGATATAACGCCACGGGATCTTAATCGTGGCTCAATTTGGGACATTTAAGCCAAAATGGAAACACCAAAGGTTCTTGGCTCGAATACTAAGATGCGGTTCCAGCCTCCCAGGATGGCTCGTTGCATAAGTGGAGATGATTCCACAGGACTCCGTACATGCATATTGGTATTGTGGGGAGTCATACTGCGTTGTAAAAAGTTTCAGCATTTTCAATCTTCTCAGTTAGGTTCTGTAATGCTTACCTTAAAGGACCCCTGTTTAACCACCCGGCGTGAGTGTGATTAGCCATTGGAAGCCGTTTCAAAATTGTCATTGACAGCGTGACATCAGACGGTGGGAGTGTCCGCCCAGATATATGATGACTAAAGAAGCCTGCCAGTTGGTACAGTCCACTGGGTAGGCTGGCAGACTGATCTAGTCATTGTACATCTGGAAGTTGCGTTATTTCTATTTGGCCTTAACTAAAGAAAGGTTCCACATACCCCACCCCTTTATCCCATTCCCCAAAATGGCCAAACACAATGCTTGCCTCCATTGCCAAACAAGCATACAGGTAACATTGGGTTCCTTTCTGCTACTGGCGGCTGTGTTTGTTTGGCTGGGCGGAGTTAGCAGAAGGGGGTGTTGTGGCTGGGTCAGTTAAAACACACACATGCACACGCACCCCCCCCCCCAGTCGCAGTAGCCATGGCAACTTGTCTGCTACCATGCCTCTCCTCAAGATGATATTGCCCATGAATGATGCACTAAGAAAACCAACCGTTGAGACTTTTTTCATTGAGGAAAGAAAAAGCACAGACTCCCAACGGATTTCCCTCCAGTAAATGGACATCCATCCATCCACCCACCCACCCACCCTTCCTCCTCCTGTCCATCCATCCCAATTATTATATCTTTCCCAGTAAGGGTCAGGGTAGCACCAGGGCAGATCTGTCCAGGTTCCCTCGTTGCCGTGGCAACCGCCTCCAGCCTCTTCTTCTTGAATTATTATCTGCTTTGGAAGAACGACAAAAGGGGTGTGTGGGTGTGTCAGCCAGATGAGAAGTGACGGGGCAGTCCTGTCGTTCTGAATGGCTCAGCTAAATGCCACAGGCCAATGCCTCGCTCCTGTAACTTTGTTTTGTGGTAAAACGTGACACCGGCATGAATCTCTCCTATCCTTTCTCTCTGTTTCTGTGTGTGTGTCTCTGTTTCTGCGTGTCTCTCTCTCTGGCGCTGTGTGTGTTTCTGTCTCTCTCGCTCTCTCTTGGATCAGTCACATGGCTCGCTCTGACAGGTATCTTCCCACAGTTTATCCCTTTTCCCCCAAAAGTGTTTTTTATATATATGTTTCATATCTTTTCATTCAGTTTTTTCATATTTCATCCTATTGAAAAAACATAGTGACCAAGACCCAGCAGTATAAAACAAAGTGTACTTTGCTGTTAATCCCAGATGAGAAATGTGGGTGTCACAGCAGAACGTATAGGACACAATATAAACGACAAAGAATAAATATGGGGTAAAAAATATGAATGAATGTTTACTTCGATCAGCAATCGTGTACAAGACAATAACATATACAAAGTCGAAACGGAGACATGGCTGACTGAAAGGGTTTAGGCTGAAGCTAACTAGCTTGTAAATGCCTAACCTGTTATTTCCTAATTAATTGATCCGAAGGGCCTTACTAATAAAACAAAAAGAAAAAAATTGAGGTTTCACTTTTGACACTATATTCCATCCAATCTATACCTCAAGAATATATATTTTTAAATTGTGCAACATTTTTCTTTTCTTTATATATACAGTATATATTTATCTTCGAGTGTATGTTGTGGCAGAAGGGGGGGAAATATATGAATTCCATAGCCCCCCCCCCCCCCCGCTCTTTGTGGTGCATGCCTGTCCATGTCTAATGTCATTATCAGTCTTATGTAACTCTCATGATGTCTGCTCCTCTCAGGGCGGAAGGGCGGAGATGGTCCCTTGCTTCACTCCCCTCGTCTGGCTACGGAACCAACCCACCCAGCTCCACCGTGTCCGTAAGTGTCACTCACTCACATTCACTCACTCACTCACTCACTCACACACACATTTGACCAGTTGTGACACACAGCCATGCAAGCATAACCTTGCAACCTTGCTCAATGAAAAGTGTGTGTGTGTGGGGGGGGGGGGGGGGGTCAGGCAGTACAGGGTTGGTTTGTGTAATCAGCAACAGAAGAGGATGCCAAAAGAGGGAGAGAGGGGGAGAGAGAGAGAGACGACAAGTAGATAATTGTTTGTTTCGTCAGCGGTAATGAGTCATCCTCTCAGGCCCTCTGTAGTTCCGGGGTGACCGGATCGACACACACACAACAGCACTGTTTTTGATGTTGGGTGGTTCCCCATCATGGGGAAATAAAACTCCAACTGGAAAATGTTCAAGTGGTTCTAAGAATGCAGCACCGTGAGTCGTTTGGGAATGTTGTAGAATGGGGAATTTTGTTTTGAGTGAGCCAGTAGTCATGAAATGCGATCATAACTATTCCAAGTTAGAAGGGAGAATGTTTTACCAGAATACTGTTCCTCCTTTCTTGTTGCTTTGACCTTTTTAGTTCAGTACACAAGTTTACCTTTCACCGCTGTGAATTATTTATGGTCCTTTCGGTCAGCTCCCCCCGAAAACCGAAAAAAGTGTCTGAAGTTCCCCCGTGTGACAGAGGCGGTTCCGTGAACGTTAAACACGGGGTCCTGGATGTGGACCACGTCGTGTAGCCATGGTTGGGAGCGTTTGATGACGCTCCCCTATAGTCTTGGTCGGCGACCGCTTTTTCCTGAGTGACCGTTGTGGCTGTGTTTCTTTTCTCATGCTGCGGCGGACAGTGAATGACATCAGATACGCTAGGCCTCGCCGGGATCGGAAGGTCGACCAGCTGCCGGCACTGACTTGCTCTCAAGTGGCCCGGGTTCATTTGACTAGGGTGGACTGTAAAGCCATTGTTGCAAATAGAACATGACCTCACCACCGTGGTTTTTTTGTAAGCGGTTGACGCATGGCGTTTCCCTCCTGGTTTTGATTGGCTGAACTGTCAGCCAATGGGGGGGTTGATCAGGGATTCCCCTTTCAGCGTGAAGGCACAGGGTGACACTTTCCAGTTCATCATCATAGCACTAATTGTGTCTTCATCAATCATTGACGTTAGTGAAGTACATGTATGTGGTGTACCTCAATAATCTCGCCCCAAAAAGGATGAAGGAGGTACTGTGTCGTCTTTGAGTATAAATATGAGCGCGTTATAAAATACACATTCACCCCATTAACAGTTAATTGTGATGTTTGATACCTTTTTGTCTGAGGTTCAATCTAATCTGCATGTGCTAAGAAGATAAGATGGAGACTGCCACCAATTTGGAATTAATCAAATAAATCAAATCATTTTCTCCTTCCATTACAGTCTACACTTGGCAATCACACTGATCTTTATGAACAGAAAGATTCTTATTATTATTTTTAGAAGGTGCCTACAATAGGGTTCCTACAATCTCAATATCTCGTTAGATCACAATTTCATCTACAATCCATTGAACTGGTTGACATGGTGCTTGTTTTTTTTGTATACTTGTGGTTAACCAAATTCAAGTGACTTTATTGGCATGGAAATGGTGCTGGACTTGCATTGCCAAAGCACAAAAATGTAAATATTATGTAAAAATCCCCAAATGTAATGGTCAAATAATACAATGCAATACAAATCAGAAAATGCATGAACAGTGAAAAAGCATTTTTCACTTCTGAAACTCTTTCTCTGTCTCTCTCTCTCTTTCTTCCTCTCCGTCTGTCTCTCTCTTTGTCTGTCTCTCTTTCTCTGTGTTTGTCCCTCCTTTCTCTTTGCCTGTCTCTCTCTATGTCTCTCTGTTTCTCTCGTGTGTCCCCAGTCGTCGTCTTCGTCCCAGGAGCGTCTCCATCAGCTGCCCTACCAGCCCACGCAGGACGAGCTCCACTTCCTGTTCAAGCACTTCCGCAGCTCCGAGAGCATAACCGACGACGACGGGCGGCCCTCGCCCTTCATCCGACCGCGCTCCCGCAGCCTCAGGTACAGAACCATTGGGGTCAGCTGGCTTACCCGAATCAGATTCAAACACAACTTTTATTGATCCCGCAGGAAATTCAGTCACCGTATCACCATAGGTGTTCTGCTGTGTGGAAAGATGGAAACGCATAGTACAATAAGATAATAGAAACGCAACATGATCATTATATATAACTATGAATTGAAAGTAGCTCCGATGCTGGGGGATGTTGCACGTTAAAGTCAATATGAACTCTGAGCTAAATGAGGATGTTCAAAAACGACAGTTCACAGTAACACTTGACTCAAACCGCAAGGATCAAGAGTTCAATGGCAACAGGCCCAAACAGCCACACACCTAGGACCCAACCCAGGCCCCCGTTGTGATCCATCTGTCCAATGTTTATTTAAACCTGTGCAATCAACCTAAGTGTGATTGTCAAGTGTAGACGGTAATGTAATCCGCAATCGGACCCAAAAGTGAAGGATTTCGGCGAACTATATTACTGATTAGCGGCATAGATGCATCCTTCATCTCTTCCTTTTGGATGAGCATCTATTTGATCCATGGGATCGGAAGTGCTACGAAACTGCGTTCACTTCACGTCCAGCGGAGCCCTGGGCCGGGTGCCTCCGTTTGAAGCCCAGTCTGCC
The DNA here is from genome assembly GCA_027704905.1 of Muraenolepis orangiensis. Lineage (NCBI taxonomy): Eukaryota > Metazoa > Chordata > Actinopteri > Gadiformes > Muraenolepididae > Muraenolepis > Muraenolepis orangiensis. The sequence goes on along the minus strand of CM051004.1, from coordinate 14,057,999 downwards.
CAGTCAGCTAGCGCTCTCTATGGGTGCAGCCGGGCCCAGGGCTATGTGCTGTATAGGTTTGTGGTCCTCATTAAGGTTTTGAGTGTCTCGGCCTCTCTCCGACGACGACGGACACGGGAGAGAACCGTAAGACGGGAGACCCGGGGAAACACGGGAGTCCGCAGAGGCTTGAATATATGTCACCGTGAAGATGCATCTTGAATGATGTTGCTGTGCTATTGTGGGGTGAATTTAGCATCTCCTGTGCACCGCAGATGTGCGAGCGTGTGTCAAGCGAATGCTAATTGGTCGGGTGACACGGCAGGATATCCTGTTGGCAACAGGGGAACTGAAAAAGACCCAAAACAAACGGAGACAAACCACAAATATGGCAGTTTCTGCTGTTTTTTTATTGCGCAGTATAGATTTGATTAATCCAGCAGGGCAATATCGATTCCAATAATTAATGGCCACGTTGTCAACTCACACTGAAATAAGAACCCCATGTGAACAAAACAAACGGAAGAAATACTCTACCTACAGCTCTACCTATGCTCCTCCCCTCGTGGAGGGGAGCTGATGCGTTTGTTTAGTGCTGTGGTGTCCTGAGCTGCTGGTGTGTTGATCTCTCAGAACTCTCACAAGCACACTATCACACCGTGATTCACCACACTGTGAGGTGGGGGGTTCTGTCTGTCGGTCTGTCTGTCTGTCAACACAGGCCTGCATCATTGCTGCAACAGAAGCAGCAGCAGCAGCAATGGGCGTTCTTCAACTTAGGGCCATCTTGGTTTCTAAACGGCCCGTGACAGATTAGAATCCAAGATGGCCACTAGGCGAATACAGCCTATAGCAGTAGCCGTGTCTGGCTGCCAGCTCGTGTGGTGGGGTGGAGACTCAGGCTTCTCTCCCCCCCTGTTACACTATCATGCTGTGCGTAGGCGTGTGACAGCGTCTACTGCGCTAGAGTCTGGGCTGAGGGTGGGGGAGGTGTGGGTGGTTGAGGGGGTGAAGATTTATTTTTTGTTTACATGAGTTGTCTTTAATATATATATATATATATATATATATATATATATTTTTTAATCTTATTGCAAGGGGGGGGCGCTATCATTTGTGTTTTTTGGCTTGTTAAAAGTGCGATGTGTGAAGGCTATGTAGGGATACAATAAATACAGTGTGTGTGTGTGTCTAAATCCGAATGTAATTGAATCGATGGAATCCTCTTTATTGGTCACATACATGTACACACACAGTGGAATCTTTGGTTTCTCTGCATTCAACCCATCCTAGTATTAGGAGCAGTGGGCTATTGTGTATATACAGCGCCTGGGGAGCGGTGTAGGGGTCTGGTGCCTTGCTCAAAGGGCACCTCAGCAGTGCCCTGGTGGGGGGGGGGGGGGGGGGGGGGGGGGGGGGGGGGGTGGGGGGGGTGGGGTGGGGGTGTGGTGTGTGTGTGTGTGTGTGTGTGTGTGTGTGTGTGTGTGTGTGTGTGTGTGTGAAATCAAAAGATGTAAACAATGAACGTAACATTTAAAGGCGGCACCAGTAGCTTCAAATAGGTGCTACGCCCGGGCCACCATGGGCCTTTATTGTGATGGCAGTGTTTCTGGTTTGCACTTTAGCCTGGTGTTTAGAGAGAGAGAGAGAGAGAGAGAGAGAGAGAGAGAGAGAGAGAGAGAGAGAGAGAGAGAGAGAGAGAGAGAGAGAGAGAGAGAGAGAGAGAGAGAGAGAGAGAGAGAGAGAGAGAGAGAGAGAGAGAGAGAGAGAGAGAGAGAGAGAGAGAGAGAGAGAGAGAGAGAGGAGAGAGAGAGAGAGAGAGAGAGAGAGAGAGAGAGAGAGAGAGAGAGAGAGAGAGAGAGAGAGAGAGAGAGAGAGAGAGAGAGAGAGAGAGAGAGAGAGAGAGAGAGAGAGAGAGAGAGAGAGAGAAAAAAAAACACCCTGCAATTACACCGTCTCGGGTCCAACCACTTCCTGTCAGCGTGCCATAACAACATAGCTGACACCCTACCTACCTGCCGGCTTAATATACACCTTGAGGGTGGCGTGTTTTCAAGTAAAACAGGATATTTGGATTAGGTATGAGTCCCTCTTGTTCGACAAGTTTCACAATAATGGGCTGCCCTGCCTGGAGGGGGGGGGGCCCCCACCCCTCCCGGACGTCAAAACTGAAAGGGAAATGTATCTCAGCCTAGCACTGCAGCAGTGGTGGTGTGTTAAACTAATCACACGTCTCAATAGCAGTTTATCTAGTTTTAAAGTTGTGGGGTTTTTTTTAGTTGGAAAGATATTCATCAGATATTCACACTAAATTACAGCGATCTGACACAGGGGAACTAAAACAAAAAAAAAGATTTATATTGTGATTTGTTGAGTTACCTCATCATTTTGAGGTTTGATCACAGGGTAATTCATAATGTAAATACTGTTAAGGTAATGTTTTTAGACAAAGTAGGGGTTAGGCCTGCAGGTTGACCATTGGGTTTCAAACCCTGAGCCTTTGGGCTGGTAGTCAAACACTCCTGCCCTATAAACACCTGTAGCTTTAGGTTCCCAGCAGACCCTCTCTCCTGTCTCTTCCATGAGCCTAATAAGTCATGGCAGAAGGGATAGGGAGCCACCTTGACGTCTTGCCCGAGGGACAGTGCCAGACACCGGCTAGACGGCCGACATTCAGTGGCCCTGGCAAGATTAACTGATTGTTTTTGCTTCTGTCGTAGCCCTGGGCGAGCGAGCACCTCCTTCGACAATGAGACGGTGATGATGAACCATGTTTACAGAGAACGCTTTCCGAAGGTAGGTTTCTCTGAGAAGATTTCCCTGTTCAACCCGGAGATGGCTATGGTTCTCTGTTTATCTGTTTATTTGTATCTCTCTTACTCGCTCACTCACTCAATGAGGAAAATCTCATGCAGAAAATACCTTTGTTAAAACAATGCTATAATGGTAGGAAGTAGAGGTCTCGTGACATTTTTGGAAGGCCAACACAGAAACCAAATGCTAACCGATGTCAGTGTCAGTCTGTATGTATGTATGTTGTATGTGCCTCCCTGCTCCATGTTTGTTGTGTCAACAACATGCACGCATGCCACATACACAATCCTCTCACTCCTCCCCCCCCTCCAGGCCACGGCCCAGATGGAAGAGCGCCTCCTGGAGGTGATCAGCCACTGCTGCACGGACAGCTGTCTCCCCCTAGCCGACGGGGTGCTGGGCTTCATCCAGCACCAGCTGGCCGAGCTGGGCCGCGATTGCCTGGACAAGTCCCAGAAGGGCCTGGTCACCTCCCGCTACTTCGCCGAGCTCCAGGAGAAGCTGGAGAAACTGCTTCATGAGGTGAGCAGACGAGGAGTGCCTTTTTTGTGTTTTTTTTTGTTTTTTTGGACACCGTGTGACATGATGCGAATCCCCAGAGAGTGGAATGTTAGTTTCTATGGCAACCCCGTCTCCCCTCTCCTCCGCGGCGTGCCGGAGAGCGCTGGGCTGCGTGCGTGCACACGTGTGCGCGCACCGACAGACGGGGAGACCCGGCCAACCGGGCGACCAGGCTGCCACCGCCGAGAACTGTTCCCACAGAAAAGAACACACTTCTCACACACTCTCCCTCTCTCGCTAGCTCTCTGTCGCTGGCTGTCTCTCTAGACCCTCTCTCTCTTTCGTGCTCTAGCTGTTTCTCTGTCGTACGTCTGTCCATGGTGTACAAAGTTGTATTGCTTTATCAAAAGATTTAAATATTTGCACTCAAAATGCATCTCTGTACTTATAAGTATAAAGAATCAATTCTGACCCGTCCTCTTTTGTGTTGTAATAATAACAATAATAATGCATTTTATTGATTGCACATTTCATTTCAAAGAAAATCTCAGAATGCTACAAAGTAAAAAAAACATAGCAAACAAACACAATAAAATTACTAAGAATAGATTACACTAATATTAACATAAAAAGGCCTTCCTAAATAAAAAAAGGGTCCAGGGTCTGTGGTGTCCTCAAATAATGAGGAAGGCCATTCCACAGGCGTGGCGCAGCTGAGCAAAACCCCCGGTCCCCCATGGTGTGGAGCTTAGCACTGGGGGCCTGAGGAGCAAGCTGTTGGCAGATCTGAGGGTGCGGGTGGCGGTTTGTGGAGTAATGAGTTCTTGTAGATAGGGAGGTTCATAACCATTTATGCATTTGTGTGTAAGTAACAGGATTTTGTAGTCTATCCTGGATGAGACCAAAAGCCAGTGCAACGAAAACAGTCTGTGTTATATGATCATGTTTACGAATTTTCATCAGGATCCTGGCAGCCCTATTTGAAATGTACTGCATCTTCTTGATGGTCTTTCCAGGGATCCCAAATAAAAGCGCATTGCAGTAGTCTAGCTGAGAAGAGATAAAGGCATGAACAAGCCTCTCTGCATCTGATGGGGTAAGAGTAGGGCGGATGTTTTTGAGATGATAGGTTTTACACAGATGTTTTACATGGTCATTAAAAGTCAGGTGGGTACCAACAAGGAGATATTCTGTTTTGTAAATGTTTAACTGAAGGAAGTTGTAATAGAATGATGAGAAAATATTACCTGTGTTGGGTTAACCGACCGTAGATTGTGCCGCACCAGATGATGCAAGCTAATTTTAGCTTGGCTAGCTGTGCCGATGAGTTAGCCGCGCGTGTGGCTAAGCGGGACGTCAACGCACAAAGCCGCCCAGGTGTCACCGGGGTACCACGCGTCAACCCCGTCCATCCAGATAATCTGCTGGAGAAGGCAGTCGGTGACTCATCCAAAAGCCCTCTGTTCTCCTCCCCCTCTCCTCTCCTCCTCCACTCCCCCCCCCCCCTCTCCTCTCCCCTCTCCTCCTCCACTCCCCCCCCCTCCTCTCCTCTCCTCCTCCACTCCCTCCCCCCCCTCCTCTCCTCCTCCACTCCCCCCCCCCCCCCCCTCTCCTCCACTCCCCCCCCCTCCTCTCCTCTCCTCCTCCACTCCCTCCCCCCCCCTCCTCTCCTCCTCCACTCCTCCTCTCTTTCGAAGGACAGGCAGGCAGACAGACGGGGGGAGATGGTTCTAATAACCATGGTTGTTACGTAATTCCGACGTTTCTTTCTTCCGTCCGTCTGCACGGTATTAATGCCAACTCCATCTGCCGGCAGAGCCCCTTTTGCGAGCTGTGCTGGATGTTCCTCCTCCAGGCCATATGGGTCAGCCTTTGGGTTAGTGGGGGATGATTCAGCGCTGGGTTACTCACGGGTGCTCTCCGGTATGACGAGGCTTCACATGGTTTTTCAACTGCTTTAACTTTTAACGAGCAATGTGTCAATTATTTAGTTTCCCCTTGCACTGTGCAGAGAACAAGTGGGTCTATTTTACTATTTGAGTCGACTTTTATCCAAAGCAAGTGAGTTCAGATACGAGAGAAACCTTAATTAAAGGTTCAAAGGCTGAAGGATTTTCTTTTGTACCTGTTTTTACCGCCGCTGTCAACATTGGGACGGAGGTTATGTTTTTCGCCCGTCTGTTACTCAGAATTGTTAGACAAAACTTTGTGGTTATATTTCTTATGGACCAAGGAAAAGTTGATTAGATGTTGGGGAAGATTCGGATCGGAATCCGGATCATGGGGACTTTTTGGTATGGTGGAGGTATGCATTCTACTGAGGGGCCCTCTACTTTCTTAATGTAGTCCACTTGAAATGGATGGATTGCTAGGCGTAATTGGCATACACAGGATATACCTTTGTCATGACAACTCTAGCGTAAATGTACCACTAACGTAACATTCTCCATGTAGTACACTTCAAATGACATATTGGCCCAATAACATATTCGCTTTACCATTATTAGTTCAATGTATTGACAAGGGCTACCACACAATTGGCTAAATGTATTGGTATTGACATTTTTATTTGACAAATGTCATAATTTTGTTATGATCTGCACATTTTTATTGACGATCACATGATTAGTTTAGTGTATTTACGCAATTAGCTCGATGCATTAGCCATGACATGATTTGCTTGATGCATTCACTTTTATATGTACTGCTAAATGTATTAGCTGTGACACGATTAGCTTAATGTAAATAGCCATCACCAGATTTGGTACATTTATTAGCGTTGACAGGATTAGCTAAATTGATATGCTGTGACACCATTAGCTGAATGTATTAGTTGTGGCATAATTTGGTACTGTATTATCTGTGATACCATTAGACAAATGTATTGGCTATCATACGATTTGGCACAATTAGCTCGTAACCAATCAGCCGCAACATGATGATATCTCTAACAGTGCTACACCTGAGATGACTTGCTAAGCGACTTGACCGTGACCTCTCTTGCTCGCTTGTGTGTGTGTGTGTGTGTGTGTGTGTGTGTGTGTGTAGGCGTACGAGCGCTCCGAGAGCGACGAGGTGTCGGTCATCATCCAGCTGGTGAGGAAGATTCTCATCATCATCTCCCGGCCAGCTCGCCTCCTCGAGTGCCTGGTGAGGAAATGGTGGAGACCGGGGAGCAGAACCCAATCACACGTTCCTTAATGGAACAGGTGATTGTGTTCTGTGGGAACACTTTATAGGGTGTTACACTCGAGAGGCTTTGACCTTCATTATTGCTAGCTACAGCCGTTTGAGTCTATTCTATCATATCATACATTTTTAAGGCCAAAATAATGTATTATATTATGGTGAGTGTACACACACAAGACCCGTGGTGTTGAAAGGAGCAGCCTTGTTGTCATGTTAAAACGGTGATAATAGTCAATTCATGTCACACGTCTGCAGTCACTTGTCCATCATTATGGACATTATGCAGTGATAAGTGTATTGGGAATGTCTGTCGGGGCTCGCTGTCTGTGACTGCAGTGAATTTCCCAAGTCTAAGTTGAATTAGCATTTTACATTTTGGGAACCCTCCTTTTAATCCTGACTATAATTTAACGTATTTGAAAGACTGAATGAACAGAAGCTAATGTAATACACGGGCCTGGGTAATTACCTCCACCTTCGAAGATGGGACAGAGTTCATGTTTTCGGCCCCGTTTGTCTGTTAGCAAGATAACTCAAAACGTTATGTACGGATAGATTATTCTGGGATCCAGGGGACTTTTTGGAGTGGCGGTGTGGTATGCGCTCCGCTGGAGGCTCTCTAGTTAAACCTGTGATGCTGTGTTGACAGGAGTTTGACCCCGAAGAGTTCTACCACTTGCTAGAGGCTGCGGAAGGTCACGCCAAGGTCGACCAGGGCATCAAGACTGACATCCCCCGCTATATCATCAACCAGCTGGGTCTGAACAGAGGTCAGACATGCTTCGGTCGCCACGCCCGACTCACTTGGGATCCAAAGTGTTCTACACAGTGGTCCACCACGGATGCCTCCTATGCAAACTAATCTGAATCAGAATGCCTTTATTGTCATTGTCAACTAAATTGTGTAACTAAGATGAAAACCGTCCGATGATACAAGCCTTCCGTCTTTAATAGTTGTGTACAATTAAAGACATTGATATGCAGATGCAGAAAACAACACACACACACACACACACACACACACACACACACACACACACACACACACACACACAGGTGTCTAGTTAAGCAATGGGACTTAGTTGGTATCTTGTTGCTAATAGAATGTTTGTCCCTCTGCCACGTATCCTGCAGATATGGTGCAGCTCGAGCAGTATGAAGTCACTTCCTGCGTGTCTCTGGATCTGGACGCAAGTATCGAGGTAAGTCACTCCCTCTGCGTCTCTGGATGTAGATGCTCTTATGGAGGTAACTCGGTGTCTCTCGGTATGGAGGTAAGCACCTAGTTCATCTTGCCTTTCAGGCACAACAGTGGGTTGCAGCAACGGAGCCACAGCCATTTGATTTATGGTCTATAGCATGAGTTAACACTTTGCTAGTCCCAGGAGGGAAAGCATTACAGCGGCATGAACAAGGATTGAATAAATAAGTCCTTTATAAAAATCCTTTATATTTGTGGAATAAGCAGCAATATATAAACAAGTTAATGTAATGAAATACACAAATTATATCGCTGCATAATCGGCGTATTAATAATATGGTGACTATGAAAACTATTTTCAAACACAGAATCTAACACATTGGAGATGATCGTCTGTAGGTACAGATTATTCATGCTGTTGGTTCACTCCCTTCCTCCAATCTAGAACAAGTCTCCTCAGACGCTCACCCCAACACGACGGAAACCTCTGGAAAGCGATTTTGAAACCATCAAGTTGATCAGCAACGGGGCTTATGGGTAAGGAGTAGGGATGGCATTCCCTGAATATTCTCCACAAACTTTGGCACCTTGGGGAACCCATGCCCATATGGTTCACCATAAAGGTTCATCAACCCTTAGCTCACTCGAGTCACTCAAGCGCCTCTGATCCAACATCCAGAATCACAGGTTTCCTGTCTGGTCTGTCCTCTTCCCCCCCCCCCCCAGGGCCGTGTACCTGGTCCGGCACACGGAGACCCGGCAGCGCTTCGCCATGAAGAAGATCAACCGGCAGAACCTGGTACTGAGGAACCAGATCCAGCAGGCCTTCGTGGAGCGGGACATCCTCACCTTTGCCGAGAACCCCTTCGTGGTCTCCATGTTCTGCTCCTTCGAGACCAGGAGACACCTCTGCATGGTCATGGAGTATGTGGAAGGTAAGCTCAACCGCTGACCCAATCCCTGCCAGAGATACAATGTATAGTCGGTTTATTGTAATGTTGTATGCAGAAATATAACCTCGATACCGGCAAACGTTATTTGCTTTTTTGTCATTACCTCAAGCACCTTACAGCGACATGTATAGGTTTTGAAGCCATCACATTTGGTCAGGCTTACGCTGAATCACCGTACAACTTGCTATTGTGTGGTTTGTGTCTAGGCGGGGACTGCGCTAACCTCCTGAAGAACATGGGTCCCCTGCCTGTGGAAATGACCCGGATGTACTTCGCTGAGACGGTGCTGGCCCTAGAGTACCTCCACAACTACGGCATCGTACACCGGGACCTCAAACCCGACAAGTGAGTGTCCTTCTCCACCCCCAGCGACAGGATTGGTTCGTACTCCTACTTTTAAGGATGAGTCACCACATCATTATTCCGGGGGAGGGGAGGGAAATTCTGGTGTTACAAGGGCAAAAAGTTGGCAGTGCAAAACCAGCCAAACGAAGAGAAGGATTAAAATAACATTACAGTGCTTGCTCTCAGGCCAATACTAGGATAATACCTCTGCTACTACTCCCCATAGAGTTAGTAATCTCAATGCACATTTCGCCCATGATTTATCTTAAAAGTAAACTCTGAACAAGGCCCCATAAAGAACCTGGCGTGTTTCTCCAATCTCAAATCCTGATCCTCTTCCTCCCCCCACCCAGTCTGCTGATCACGTCCATGGGCCACATCAAGCTGACGGACTTCGGCTTGTCTAAGATCGGCCTGATGAACTTGACCACCAACCTGTACGAGGGACACGTGGAGAAGGACACCAGGGAATTCATAGACAAACAGGTTGGTTAACCTCACCTCGTCCCTGCTGGGTTGTCTTGAGGCCTCGGAGGGTGGGGGGGCTGTTCACCGTGGGCCCTGTGAAACCCTTCAAGACCCTATATACCCATGAAGAGTTATACAAACAAACTGGGACGAATGACGTGTCTTCCTGACACAAAACTGTCGACCGGTTCCAACGTATTTCATTAAAAATGTAATTGGTGTGACTCAGAAGCAACTCTTCCAGGAATGTGGGAATGTCACCTGGTCAGGCTATGCTAATTTGCACCTGCTATGGTGTTTGCACCTGAGGCTTTATCTCCTTGTCCTTGTCCTCGTTCCGTGCTTTATCTCCAATGCGAGGTTGACGCTCTCCAACACAAACTGAAGTCCCCAGACTCTTCACACTCAATCAACACGTCCGTGACTCAAAGCTTCGGGTCCTGGTTTGATTATTTATGGGTATTAAGGGGTCACGATGGTCTCGATTTCTGTTTGACTTCTGCGTTCAATTCCCGTTCCCACTCCTCAGCCTGCTGGATTTTTAGTGACCCTTATCGGCTGTGATGACATGAATTGACATCGTATTAAAGAGTCTCCTAAATGACGTGAAAGACATGTGCTGCCAGTTCCTTTAGTTCTGTTGCTATGTCCACCATGTTGGGTTCTGTTGCTATGTCCACCATGTAGGTTATTTTGCTATGTCCTGTTGCTATGTCCACTATGTTAAGTCCTGTTGCTATGTCCACCATGTTGGGTTCCGTTGCTATTTCCTCCATGTTGGTTTCTGTTGCTATGTCCTCCATGTTAGGTTCTGTTGCTATGTCCTGTTGCTATGTCCACCATGTAGGTTATTTAGCTAAGTCCTGTTGCTATGTCCTCAATGTTGGGTTCTGTTGCTTGTCCACCATGTTTGGTTCTGTTGCCATGTCCACCATGTTGGGTTCCGTTGCCATGTCCACCATGTTGGGTTCCGTTGCCATGTCCTGTTGCTGTTCCCCCCCCCCCCCCCCCCTATACATTGGCATGTTGCCTGATGAGTGGTTGTGTTGTGTTGTGTGCAGGTGTGCGGTACACCGGAGTACATCGCCCCAGAGGTGATACTGCGGCAGGGCTACGGTAAACCAGTGGACTGGTGGTCCATGGGGGTCATCCTCTATGAGTTCCTGGTGGGCTGTGTTCCTTTCTTCGGTGACACGCCCGAAGAGCTCTTTGGCCAAGTGGTCAGTGGTGAGTAGCTGGATGGAACTGGGCCCTTGCAGTGGAAAAAAACAAAGTGGATTTGCATCTGTGATTGGCTCAAACAAATGAGGAAGTCTGAAATGTCAGCCAATCCTGAAAGCATTGCCCTGCACGTTAGATCCCACCCTGCTTTTTGCCCTCATTTGTATTGTAGTTTCTGGTGTCAGGTTTAGTTTTGCCATTTAGAGACGTCTGTCACCGATTCAGTTGATAAATACCAATTAATGGACTTTTCATAATAGTCATTACCAAAATGACTGTGATTATTCAGCTATTAAGGAGCCGTGCTCTGTTATTTAAAGGTGAAATTGTAGCTATGGAATACACAGACGAAACGGCTCAGGTACCACTTGACAGTCTATAATTTTCACCGCACGTCAAAGTTGTTCTTTTGTAGCCAACTAATGAGGCGGGGGGGGGGGGGGGGGGGGGGGGAAGAGAGAATTATGACCTAATTTGCATATATGGTAAAAAAACAACCATATATGGTTTGTGTATGTATCATTTTCAACATGACTACATCATTATTATTAGTGTTTAACTTGTTCAACCGTCTGTCTTTGTAACACTAAGATGACATCATCTGGCCAGAGGACGAGGATGCCCTGCCTCCCGAGGCCCAGAGCATGATCACCTGCCTCCTGAGGCAGAGTCCTCTGGAGCGACTGGGCACAGGTAACGGAGAGCCGGGCTCAACACTATTTACTTCCATCACAGACCAAATAAGGGAATTCGATAGAGCATTATTTATATAGATAAATTTGTCCTTACTGTGTGTGTGTGTGTGTGTGTGTGTGTGTGTGTGTGTGTGTGTGTGTGTGTGTGTGTGTGTGTGTGTGTGTGTGTGTGTGTGTGTGTGTGTGTGTGTGTGTGTGTGTGTGTGTGTGTGTGTGTGTGTGTGTGTGTGTGTGTGTGTGTGTGTGTGTGTGTGTGTGTGTGTGTGTTGTGAATGTGGGGGTAGGCGGCACCTTGGAAGTTAAGCAGCACCCGTTCTTCCGGGAGCTGGACTGGAACGGGCTGCTGAGGCAGAAAGCAGAGTTTGTGCCCCAGCTGGAGGCGGAGGACGACACCAGCTACTTCGACAGTACGTAACGCTCAGTCCTGTTCGTAAAATAAAACCACGTTTGACAGTACGGAAAACGTCTCTAGTCTTGCGGGTAAAGTTCTCACACTAGGCTGTACCGTACATCACATGTACTGTATTAACATGTAATGTTAATATTTGTAATGTATTAACATGTAATGTTAATACAGTATAACTTCTATAGTTCTACCGTACATAACACTCTGTAATGTTAATCAAGTTTTAAAGTGAATTCAGTTGGTTGCAATCTGCAACCTCACCACTAGATGCCACTAAATCCTACACACTGCTAACACACAATAGTGTTACCGTATAGTGTTACTGACACAGTTTAGTGACGTAATGCCTGGGGTTGATATACTTACACTTTGGTTTGCACCTTTGGTTTTACCTTGTGCTCTCCAGCTCGCTCGGAGCGCTACCACCACTCTGACGAGGACGAGGAAACAAACGACGAAGAGTCTTCTCTGGAGATCCGTCAGTTCTCCTCCTGGTCCCACCGCTTCAGCAAGGTAAATACCTGTAGTGGTGCCCTACCATGGATTTAGTCTCCTAGTTAGGCCAGACCTGTAGTGGTGCTCTATCATGGATCGCTCTACCATGGATTTAGTCTCCTAGTTAGCCAGACCTGTAGTGGTGCTCTATCATGGATTTAGTCTCCTAGTTAGCGAGACCTGTAGTGGTGCTCTACCATGGATTTAGTCTCCTAGTTAGCCAGACCTATAGTGGTGCTCTACCATGGATTTAGTCTCCTAGTTAGCCAGACCTATAGTGGTGCTCTACCATGGATTTAGTCTCCTAGTTAGCCAGACCTATAGTGGTGCTCTACCATGGATTTAGTCTCCTAGTTAGCCAGACCTATAGTGGTGCTCTACCATGGATTTAGTCTCCTAGTTAGCCAGACCTGTGGTGGTGCTCTACCATGGATTTAGTCTCCTAGTTAGCCAGACCTGTGGTGGTGCTCTACCATGGATTTAGTCTCCTAGTTAGCCAGACCTGTGGTGGTGCTCTACCATGGATTTAGTCTCCTAGTTAGCCAGACCTGTGGTGGTGCTCTACCATGGATTTAGTCTCCTAGTTAGCCAGACCTGTGGTGGTGCTCTACCAGTCTCCTTTGATCGCACAATGCGGGTGCTACAGGGGCAAATGGACATGGTACACAGAGTAAGGAAACTAAAATGAATCTGATTTAAAAATAATAATAAAAACAGTATAAAGATGCCGCCTTCATGAATGGCATGTATGTATGTGTGTGTGCCCCCCCCCCCTCCAGGTGTACAGCAGCACAGAGCACCTGGCCACACCCTCCAACCTGAGCTTCTCGTCGGACCGCAGCCACAGCGAGGACAAAGAGGACCGCTGGGACGGCGGTCGGCTCACCCCCTCCCCCAGCCCCGGGGACCCGTACAGGCAGAGCAGCGTGGAGCTCAGGCAACCAGGGCACACCTCCTGGTACGAGGGGCTGCATTCAGGGCTCCCGGCTACTCCTCTGACCACTCTTTCTGGGGGACTTTTACTGTGACGGCCATTCCTTGGGGCAGATTTTTTTCCTGACAGATTAGTTGGGATGTTCTTCCCTGGAAGGAGGCTTTTCATTTATTTTTGCTTGACTAGGGGTTTTCATTTGTGAAGCTTTTAAATAGTTAATTCTTCCTGACTGGAGGCTTTTAATTAGTAAATTCACCCTGGCTGGGAGGCTTTTATTTTTGTACTTTTGTTGTGGCTGGTGGCGTTTACGTCTGTTCCCTTTCATTCTTCCCGATTAGGGGCTTTAAATGTGTTGCCTCCTCCTCCTCCTCATCGTGTGTATGTATGTTTTGTGTGTGCTGCAGCCTGCGGGCCCGAGCGTCCTCCAACTCGTCCCAGTCGGAGCGTAGCACCAGCCCCCTGGTGATGAGCAGCACCCACAGCCTGGAGACCATGCCCCGCTTTGCCTTCTCCACCGACGACGAAGGTCAGCACTCTAAACGCCCTCGATGCTCCATGGGCTCAGCCAGTGTTCCTCCTCAACTCCCGTTGACAATGTGCTCCTGCCCGTCTTCCTAACCTTTATGACAAAGCTACACTCTACACACACACACACACACACACACACACACACACACACACACACACACACACACACACACACACACATACATAGAAAGTAAACGATGGCCTGGCAATTTCCTCACACACAAAAAGGTTCATCCAAACAGCTCAGGGGTCTGATGTCATAACTTGTAGTCAGTTGTTTATTGTAGTACACCTGCCCACACAGGTAGATCCTTTGCTAGACTATAGACTGAACCAAGTGCCTAACAGTTCCCAACTGAATCTAGTTGGCGAGTACTGCATCATGAAAACTACATTACTCCACCTTCTGAATGACAAGATCATATAATATGCATTTATTCAAACTTTGATGTTCCAACTTAAGCAACAACTTGAGCGTCATCATTGCTACTTCAGTGGCAGGTTTTTCTCAACCCCCTCCTCCCTCCGTTAACCTTTCTGACCTTGGGTTCTGGTCCACAGCCGAGGTGGCGGTGTCGAACCTGCGGCGGATCCGTATCCGCAGCAACAGCACCGGGGCCAAACACTCGTCGCCCAAGGAGCCCACCAGGCCCCGGCGCTTCGGGAACCAGCTGGAGACCCCGGGGGGCCGCCAGAGGCTGCCCTGCGGAGGGAAGGTCCCCAAGTCGGCCTCCGTCTCAGCCCTCTCGCTCATCATTACCTCAGGTATACATCAGGGGACGTCTTCCAGGCTGCAGCTCTCTTTTTGGTGTTGTGTGGAGCGGGCGCCGTTTATGTACACTGTGGGGTCTCTACCGAGCCTGAGGCCACCGCCAGTGTCGGGGCAGCAGCAGGCGGTCTGCCTTGTACCTCCTGCTTCATATTCGTCGTCTTCGCATTATGACCATCAGTGGATGTCACTGAATTACTGACTTTTGGCAGCCGCTGCTAAAGAGACCCCCGTGGCTATAATTTAACCTATATACATGCATCAGGAGTTTTGGGTTTCCAGTTGGACCGCAATGCATGCTGGGGTAGCGGGTCTAGAAAAGTGAGCTCTAGCAGGGCCACCATATTATTTTCTAATCTCGTCGTGTTTGTTGTATTTGGCTCGTATTTTATAGTATATTTTACTTAGAGCTCGGCTTTTTCAAAAATGGGTTGGTCTACCGTGACCTCTGAAGTCCTTGCTTATGACAAAGAATAGACGCTTTCAAAGAGTTTTGTTGCAAGTGTGACAAAATGAATGAATGAAACTGTGTACACATATTTATCTTGAACTGTATGGTTTCTATTGTTTTCCTTTTCATATATAAATAAGGACATCAAAATAACTTACCCAGCAACACAAGTGCAATAAGCAATTATTTCACCAGTTTTCTTAACAACACAGATCCTGCTGGAATGGCTGCTAGAGTTGGTGCTCACTTCTCTAGGCCCAGCATGCATTGTGGTCCAACCGTGAACCTGAAACTCCCGATGTATTGACCCTTTATTACGTTTGAACAGTTTATCCCTTACGTAACACTCTTACAGATACACCATGTGAAGACAACTCATTGTGAAAGTGTAAAGTGTAAGCTTCTCGTTTGTCTCACCCCCCCCCCCCTCCCCCCAGACGACTCGCTGGGTCCCATTTCCCCACGCTCGCTGTCTTCCAACCCCTCGTCCAGAGAGTCCTCCCCCAGCAGGGACTTCTCCCTGGGGCTCAGCAGCCTGCGACCACCCATCGTCATCCACACCTCGGGGAAGAAGTTCGGCTTCACCCTGCAGGCCATCCGCGTCTACATGGGGGACAGCGACGTCTACACCGTCCACCACATGGTCTCGGTGAGTCCCACGTCTAGATCTCGGGTCAGAATTGGTTTACGTTTGGGTACAATCCAGATCTAGATTCGTATTACTTTTTGCGTTTGGTACAATCCAAATCTAGGTTCATGTTAGTTTGAGTTTGGTACATTCCAAATCTAGCTGAATATCATAATCTCAAACATTAGATACATGTGAAAAAAAAATCCAGTATTTCTATTAATCTTAATATATACTAGCAGCAACTAATGTGTTAATATAAGCATCTAATGTGTATAAGCACAATTTCTATATATATGTGCAGTATAATGCACACATTTTTACATACTCGTATGGTTTTTGAATGCTTCCCCCCCCAGGGAACGAATAAAGTATTTCTGATTTGTGTGTGTGTGTGTGTGTGTGTGTGTGTGTGTGTGTGTGTGTGTGTGTGTGTGTGTGTGTGTGTGTGTGTGTGTGTGTGTGTGTGTGTGTGTGTGTGTGTGTGTGTGTGTGTGTGTGTGTGTGTGTGTGTGTGTGTGTGTGTGTGTGTGTGTGTGTGTGTGTGTGTGTGTGTGTGTGTGTGTGTGTGTGTCCACAGACTGTGGAGGAGGGCAGCCCCGCCCACGAGGCCGGCCTCCAGGCCGGTGACCTCATCACCCACGTCAACGGAGAGTCGGTCCAGGGCCTGGTCCACACCGAGATGATAGAGCTGCTGCTGAAGGTTGGGACACACTTTTCAGCCTCATTTAAAATAGGGTTTTGTTATAAAAACATTACATTAAGGTATTTAATGTAGCGCTTCCTCCTAGCGCATCCTCTTATCACTTTTTACCTGCGTCTTACAGAGTAGATGGTCTAAGTAGATAGTTTGCCAACTTATTGTACTTTTACCTTAATGTACTTTTACTTGAACTTATTGTACTTTTACCTGAGCACTGGTTCAGTTCTTGGAGTCTTGTTGGGAATTAAATGACTCCTGGTGACGAGTTGTTCTCTTACCTTCCTTTGTTGAAACACACTATTGTAAGTCGCTTAGAATAAAAGCGCCTGCTAAACAGCGAAGGCTTTTGACTATTTAAGGATCTATCCTGCTCCAAAACATTGCCAAAATAGATATTTACACAATAGATGATGTATTTGCATGACGTCTGAAAAATGACTACCAAACTATTTGTGATTACAATATTTTTTTAACAAATGTCTTATTTGCCAGTACATTGATAGAGAAAAATAAGAAACAGCTGTCATTCAGGCTTTCGCCTCACCCACCTCCCCCTCTTGTGTTTCTGAACTGCTCAGAGTGGCCACCAGATGGCGCTGAGGACCACGGCACTGGAGAACACGTCCATCAAGGTGGGCCCAGCCCGCAGGACCAAGCACAAGGGCAAGATGGCCCGGCGTAGCAAGCGGAGCAAGAGGAGGGACAACCACGACAAGTAATAATCACTTCTGCTCTGGAATCTAGGCACTGTCGCCATCTAGTGGCGGTAAGAAGTCAAGGGCTTGAACTTAATGTGTGTTCCCTGTGGGGAGAATAGTGTTGTACTGTGGTGCCCGGCAAGCTCAACTGGTGCATGATCACTCCGGGCGGGGTTAGGGGTTAGATTCCCACCCAAGATGCCTTGCATACTTATTGATTGGGGATAGGCCATCTAGCTCAAAGGTGCCTACAGCTAGAATGTGGACATTAGGTATCAAACCAAGAACACTCCAACAGCCAGACTAACCTCCTCCTTCTCCTCCTCCTCCTTCAGGCGTCGCAGCGTCCTGAGGAAGCTCTCCAAACAGAGCACCGTGATGCACGGCAGCCGCAGCTTGTCCTCCGGCCTGCACCATTCTGTGTCCTCCAGCGAGAGTCTGCCCGGCTCCCCCACGCACAGCCTGTCCCCCGGCCCGGCCACGCCCTGCAGAAGCCCCGCCCCTCCATGCCGGAGCCCTGTCCCTGACCACCAGGTCATAGGTGAGTAAGGCTGGGTCACATATCTTGATTGAGTTTAAAGAGGTCCTTGTGTCCAGGCTATATTAAAGAGGTGTCCAGGTGTAGTTTTGTATTGAAGAGGTGTCCAGGTGTAGTTCTGTATTGAAGAGGTGTCCAGGTGTAGTTCTCTATTAAAGAGGTGTCCAGGTGTAGTTCTCTATTAAAGAGGTGTCCAGGTGTAGTTCTGTATTGAAGAGGTGTCCAGGTGTAGTTCTGTATTGAAGAGGTGTAGTTCTGTATTGAAGAGGTGTCCAGGTGTAGTTCTCTATTAAAGAGGTGTCCAGGTGTAGTTCTGTATTGAAGAGGTGTCCAGGTGTAGTTCTCTATTAAAGAGGTGTCCAGGTGTAGTTCTGTATTGAAGAGGTGTCCAGGTGTAGTTCTCTATTAAAGAGGTGTCCAGGTGTAGTTCTGTATTAAAGAGGCCCTGGCGTCTCCTCTATTGAAGCTGTGTGTTCCCCTCTCTGCCCCTCCAGACTCCAACCCCCCCCAGAGCACGTCTCCCTGCCCCAGCTCACCGGGCTCCTCCGCCACCCACATCCGGCCCAGCACCCTGCACGGCCTGGGCTCCAAGCTCAGTACCCAGCGCTACACCAAGGTGGGCCGGCGCAAGTCCACCAGCAGCATCCCCCCGTCGCCGCTCGCCTGCACCACCTCCTCGTCTTCCGCCGCTACCTCCTCCTGCTGCCCCCAGCCCCTCTCCCCCCAGCGCTCGCCCACCCTGCAGGCCTACCACTGCACCACCCTCTCCCCGCCCGCCATCGTGCGCCACATGGTGCGGCCGCGCTGCGTCGACCACCCACGCTCGCCGCTCCTCAAGAGGGTGCAGTCGGCCGAGAGGCTGTCGGGCGGCGGCGGCTTCCACCACGGCGACAAGAAGCAGTACGTGCTGCGGCGCCACACGCTGGAGGCGGACCTGGGGGGTGAGGCGGAGGCGGACGGCGGGTCGTCCTACTCCCTGGGGGACCACGGGCGGCTGGGCGGCGGGGGCTACCTGCTGGGGGGCGTCCAGCGCTCGGAGCAGCTGGTGGTGATGCGGAAGCTCAACCTGTCGGAGCGCCGCGACTCCTTCAAGAAGCAGGAGGCGGTGCAGGAGGTGAGCTTCGACGAGCCCGAGGAGAAGAGCGGCTCCCCCCGCGTCATGGTGACCGCCCCCCCCTCCTCCTCCTCTTCCTCCTCCTCCTCTTCTTCTTCCTCCTCTTCCTTCTCATCCCTCCTACTCCAACCCTCCTCTGACCCCCAGCTGAGGCCGGCTTGGGGCGCCCCCCAGCCCCAGTCTGAGGGGGCGGAGCAGGCGAAGGTGCCCCCTCTGGTGAGGAGGTTCACCCTTGTGCCCCAGATCGCTGTGCACGGCTCCACGGAGAGCGGGAGCCAGGAGGAGTGGGAGCCCTGCTCCGACGGGGACGAGGAGCAGCAGCAGCAGCAGCAGGGGGTGGCAGTGTTGGCTAGCTCCGTTTTATTGCCACAGCGACCGGAAGCGACTCCCGGTCCAGTAAAGGCCCCCCACCACCTTGGGACAGAAACCCTGAGCCCCCGGCAGAGAGACCCGGCGACCCCCAGACCCGAGCAGCAGAGTCTGGAGAAGGCCCCCAGGACGAGCCGCTAGTAGTTTGCACTCATATCTTCCTTAGGAGGGGGGCGGAGCCACGCTGAGCGGGTTAGCGGTTAGCATGGCGCCCAACCGCTAACCCTCACTTCCAGACTTGTTTTCTTTGTTCATTGTTTGGGATATATATTTTTTTTTTAACTGTTTTGCTGCGGACCTTGCAGGCTCATCCTGGTCTTATTTATAACGTTCCTATGACGTTCATATATAACGTTCACGTTCATAACGTTACAGCATTGTTAGCGGAAGGAAAAGCGAGTCCCGATTCATCCTCAATCCTGTTCCGTCTTCATAAACGTGTTTGCGCGTCACTTGACTGGAGTTTTCTATAAATGTCTATTTTTTAAAAAGGGGCCTGTCCGGGGAACACCGCTCCAAAGGTACATTTTGTAGAAGGATCTTTTCATGGAATATTTTGTCAAGGATATCTTACTTCCCCTTACTGAAAGGTTTCCACGCTTCTAGGCAGTTATCGAACAAGTTTAACCAGGGGGAAAAAAAGCTACAAATGAAGGCCTTAACTTACAAATAAATCCCCATGAAGGAAGGAAGGGATGGGGAGGGGTGGGGGCATTAAGTATCACCACTACAGTTCACTCGTTTTCAGACATCTCAGTTTAACATTCGATTAGTACCCTCGGTAGCCTGGAGGTCATCGCCAACGGAGCGGCGCCGTTTACCGACCCCGGTTAAAGCGAACTCTTGAAACGTCGTCTCCTTCGATCCAGGGCTGCCTGGATGTGTTTTTTTAAATTGTATTTATATTATTTTTCTGGTGAACAACGATAGAGCTGCTGAATTCACAGGCGTGTAGCGGGGTAGTATGGAAACATTGTGTCATTACGGAGGTGGTGGGGCCAAATTAAATATAAAATTAATTTCTGAATCCCGTATCCCGCCTTTCAGGTCTCATACCGGCTGTGTATATTCACGCAGGGGGGACTCTTTTATTCGGACACGCTCGTGTGGTTATCGTGTAGCAATGTTTACATCTCGGGGGGGGGGGCAAAGTGCACTAACGGAACAAAAGCGAGGAACGATAGTCTTTGGGGTGCCGTCAAGGGATCGGCCCTCCGTACCTTCCCATCCAAACCCAGGGCTGATCAGAACAAACGTTGTACCACGTATGTATGTTTGTATGCATATAGGTTTTGATAATAAGGCTGCGGTGTATTTTTCTTTTCTCGTTACCACACACTGGACGCCACATTTGGGAAATCAAATGAAGGAACCAGCTTCAAAGGGTGATGTGGGTCTTGAGCGGTGACTCACTATATATTTTACCGTGGGACATGAAACACAGGATGGTCGAAGCATGTTGAAACGTCATGGTTTACATCCGGCTTTCTATGACCCCCCCCCCCTTTTTTCCTGTCATTTTAGTGAAAGGAACAAGGGGTTTAGATTGATGTCATGATTTCCACGTTTTCGTTATCTGCGGCCCACGCCTCGCGATTGCGTGAGGAGAGGGTGTGTAACTATGTGGCTAGCCGTTTACTCTTTACACGCGGAACTGTTTACAACAATGGTATATACACACCCATCCATACTTTTTTTATACTGTCGCTCTCTACGATTGCATCAAAATATGTCCTCTGAAGAAAAGTACAATATTATTTTTAAGTTCTAAACTCCCTGGTGGTCCTGTTCTGTTCAGTGCATGCTGCATGAGATGAGCACACCGCTGTAGTACTTGACTGCATGGTGGCCCCGTACTGTGGTACTTTATGGTGAATCCAGTAAAACTTTGTACTGTTCCACTGTGCTGTCGTCCTTTGGTCTTATTCTCACTGTACGGTATGTACACACACCCTCTGATGGGAACTATACAATAAAGCGGCTACAGGCAGTGGTGTTCAACCCCAACAGTTTCAGCTCTTTGTTGACTGCAATATTGTATACTTGTATATATATTATACTTTCTACTGGTCCTGAAGCTAGCCCAGTTGAGAACCACTGGACTAGAGGATTGGCTAGTGGTTCAAACCCAAATGAAGAATAATGGCTGCCAGGGTAGTTTAAGAGGAAACAAATACATAAGGAGTACATAAAATGTTACTTTCATAAAGGTTAACTTAAGGAAAGGATCCATTACTCTTAATATTAGAATGAATAATTAATCCTGTATTAATAATTTAAGTATTTAAACAAAACATCAAGTTGTTACTTGGCTGTAGTTCTAAAACTAGTCGGAAGTTAACTTCTTACCCTTATTGCAAGTTTTGTTAAAAACACTTGACTAGACAGGAATTCTCAAAGCTTTTATTTTTAATAAATCTATACATTTTCTCCAGTTATGATCGCAAAATTAAGTCAGAACAAACCTGCCAAGTGTGTTTCGGTAGGAGGCTGCAAATCCAAAACTATTTACGCCATTCAAACCAACAATACAACACAAATGAAATACTGGTAAAACAGGTAAAACACAATAAACCGAGCAGGCTGCCGTAAACCTGAACGTGTATTATTCTGTATTTGTCTTCACAGGCGGCAGTTAAGTATGGCTCTAACATTTGGCCCCTGAAAGTATCAAGGACCAGACCATGTAACTGCTCAAACTATTAAAGGGGCTGCTATTTCACCACAAGGTGGGATTGTTGATTAGCCATTACAGGCCATTTAAAAACCTTCCTTTTTAGTGACAGGTCGACCCATCAGCCTACTCTGTTGACCTACCGACTGGTAGGCTGATACCTTAATATACACATGGACGCTTGAAATTGTGAGGTCACTAAAGGGAAAGATCTCGACATGGCTTGTAATGGTTAATCAACGTCACAAACGGCGGTAAAGTAAGGTCCCTTTAACATGCTCATGCAACACCCTTGACTGGCATTGCTGCACAAATAAGAACATGCAGTATATAGTCCAGGAGATTGAAAAAACAATGAAACGTGAGAACGAGCTCATTCGCACTCGAGCACTTGGTTATTTTATTGGCATGGGATTAAAGGAGGGGTGAGGGGGTGTGGCTTTTGGTAGGGGGTGGTTTGAGGGCATTAGTAAAGGATCTTATGACGAGGCTGTGGAGTGTAGTTGGGGTGTGGCTAATAGATTATCTTGTGGTAGGGGTGCAAGGGCGTAGCTTGTGGTTAGGGGGCGAGGCTAGTGGAGGATCTTGTAGGGGTACGGGGCGTGGCTAGTGGAGGATCTTGTAAGGGTACGGGGCGTGGTTAGTGGAGTATCTTGTGGTAGGGGTACAGGGTGTGGTTAGGGGGCATGGCTAGTGGAGGACCTTGTGGTAGGGGTGCAGAGGCAGGGCTGAGGTGAAGGCGCGGATGTCTGTGATCATGACGGCGGTGTCCTTCAGCGGCGGGGAGGCGGGCAGGAAAGTGAGCTGGGACACCTCGCCGTATGTGGAGGGGGCGTCGGCCTGCGGGGGGCACACCCCGGCCAGCTCTGCTGGGTCGCCCTCTGTCTCTCCGAAGCCCACCACCTGACACACACACACAATTCAAATATATACACACATACACAACATAAATACCGATAGGTAGAGAGAGTGTAGGATGTCCTCACGTGCACACTGAGCTTCCTGCTGTCGTCACGACGATGCTCCGTGAACCAGGAGACCAGCTCCTCCTTGGTGATGAGCTTCAAGGCTTCGATCTGGACACAGCGGGAGCAACCAGAAAACCCTTCAGAACCACACCTCCAGAACCCCCTTCAAAACCACACCTCCAGAACCCCCTTCAAAACCACACCTCCAGAACCCCCTTCAAAATCACACCTCCAGAACCCCCTTCAGAACCACACCTCCAGAACTCCCTTCGAACACACACCCCCAGAATCCTCATGTGTGTATATGCATGATGGGAATGGTGTATGTGTATGTATGAACATGGACACGTTGCATGTGTGTATCTCCCACCTCCTTGTGCAGCCGTTGGAAGACGTACTGCTGGGTGTAGACCTCGAACCAGTTTCGGTCCACCTCCTCCCCCAGGTGGGAGTCCTCACACTCCTTCACCTTGACCAGCGCCGTCACCTGGGTCCTGAAAGCCTCCTCGCTCAGCGACGCCATCTTCTGGCCAAAACACGCCAGGAACTCCTCGATCTTACCCTCCACAAAGTCAGTGCTGTGGAGGGGGGGGGGGGGAAAGAGCAACATGCTCTTTGTTGCATGTGCTGGTTCATCGTTTTTTGAAAAGGAGTTTATAGTGGTTTGTTTTGAATTCACGTCGAGCCCGTTTGGTGGGAGAGAGTTATGTACAGGATGTGCATTTCCTGTGTCCGAATGATTTAAGAGGAAGATATATCAAGCAGAGCCACACTACAAATAGGGGGGAGAGGTTGAAAGGGTAGGACAGTTGCACTGCTGCTCCCCTTGCGGTCAAGACTACTACGCTAACTGCACATGGCTTGGCTGTTTGGCAATAAATAACAATGTAGTATACATAACAGAGAGGCTTCAGGGTCTAGTTAACTCCCAAACATCAGACACAGACAGACAGACAGACTTGTATTGGACCTGCATTCGCCCAGCGCCTCAGACTCGACTCGACTCACCTGTACTTTGTTGCCTGCGTTTCCACAGTGACCGAGAAGCCAAGCACACCAGAGGTGTTCCTGCAGCTGGGGTACACCTGATACCTGTAGGGTCAAAGGTCACACAGTGCTCCGTTAATTATACACGGACCGGAGGATCGCTGATTATCGGAGGACCAGTTCAAGCTGGTTTAGAGATGGTGCAGGAGGAAGTAGAGCTCACCCCAGTGTCTCCTTGGTCCTCAGGAAGTCGAAGCAGGGCTCCTCCATGTGCATCTGGAAACACAAGTGGTCAGGGGTCATGGAAACACAGGTCACCAACACTGTTTGAGTGACAGATGATTCACAGTCCCAGATGAGGTGAAACAGCTTTCACTCACTGATGAAATTACATGACATTAGATGACATGTGATGCAGTAGAGTACATGACACAGGGACATTGTAATTTCAGAAGAAGAGAGAGAGCCGAGAGGAGGTTACGCACCACTAGAAGCTCCATCAGAGTGTGTTCCCGTAGGTTCTTCAGTCCGGACTGAAACAGAAACAAACTCTCTTACCGGGTAGAAGTCATTATAGTACCAGATAGGCAGTACCTTGGCAAGCAGTAGCAGGCACCCGACCAGGTATTAGCCGGCACCCTACCTGGTAGTACACGGTGACCTCAGAGTTGGCGTCTCCTTTGTTGAGGGACTTGATCTTACACAGGTGGTGTTTCTGGGGGACCTCCAGAACGCGGAACAGCACAGGGACCTCTGCTGCCAGAGGCTGGAACTGCAGCTTGCTGTCGACAGGCGAGACGGGGAGCAGAGAGAATGAGCTGCCACACTCACAGCCCGGGTTGCCATGCTGTGCCAGTTGACACAAGGTAAACACAATCCAACCACTCCATGTCTTTCTAAATGGAGCTCTATTGTAAGACAATTGTTACCCTGGTTCTGCTCTTGGAGGCTTGGTAGGAAGGAAATGCAATTAAGATTTCTGGTGACTAGTTGTTCTTTTGCCTACCTGTTGAATGACCTTATTGTAAGTTGCTTGGATAAAAGCGTCTGCTTAATGACTTATGGAATGTAATGGTAAAAGCGGCATTCTTAGGCAAGGGATCATAGCAGTTGGAACAGGAAACAGAATACAACAGCTACTACTAAATCACTGCAATGCTCTAATGCTTACTTTGTGATGAACTGCAGCATCCGCTTGGACTCCTGTTGAGAGAATAGACCGGGTCATCGGCACGCTTTATATATCCACACAGAGTCACCAAACGTGTGTGTGTCATTCAGTTTTCTGCGGTTCAATTCTGACCCGTGCATGTGCATATGTGTGCGTGGTCGTGTTCTGACCGTGCTGGAGAGGTTCCCCTGCACCAAGCCCTCGACGTACAGCTGCTGCTTCAGCTCTGTGCTGAAGGCCATCAGGTCCTCCGCGCTCACCCCCTCCACCAGGGCCTGGTACTTCTGGACCAGGGACCAGCGGCTGGGCTCCAGAACCTGCAGACGCAGGTCTCTGGAGGGACAGGGAATAAAAAAAGAATTAACAAAAGGGAACTCTGAAGTAAACTAGAGGGCACCCAGTAGAGTGCATACCTTCGCCACACCAAAAAGTCCCCTGGATCCAGAATCAAATGTTCCTTGGCACATTAAGTACTCTAAACACCACGGTTCTTTTCCAATTCTGTACATAACTTTTTGAGTTACCTTGCGAAAAGACAAACAAACGGCGAAAACTTTCGCCCCATCTTCAATTTAAAGATAGAGAGAGCGAGTGAGATAAGGCATTTAAAGAGAGATAACTCACGTTAAGACAGTCAAGTCAAGTTTATTGTCACTTCACAGTTTACACAAGTATAAGCAGTGAGTGAAAATCTTATGTGCAATACCCAACGACAGGCAGCAGTTATAAAAAATAAATAACAGAATACAATAAAAATAAGTAAAAAGGTACAAAACTGTGCAAAGTTAAATATATAAAAATAAAAATGCAATTTATACAATGCAATATATCAGCACAGAAAAAGAGCAATATATATATAAATCAATGTAATAAAATATACATTGTTATATGCTATACACCCTTGTTCAGCAGCCTGATGGCCTGACTGTGGAACACAGACAGACAGACAGGTGTGGACAGACAGACAGGTGTGTGTGTACCTGGCCAGGCGCTCAGGGTTGATGAGGATGTTGAAGTAAGTCTTCTTCATCTGCTGGGAGAACATGGAGAACACTTCCTCCTCCACACTGAAGTCTGCCAGGTAGTTGACTAGGAGCTCCAACAGCAGCTGGACACACACACACAGTCAGTGTACATTGTATGGGGACTGTGTTTATAAAGTGCTGTTCCAATGAATAACTCACCCTTTATATAGTATGTACTAGTATGGTATGGTTTAGCATTTAATAGTATGTGTTTGTATTGAGTGTCACTCCAACCAAGTGTGTGTGTGTGTGTGCTGTGTGTGTGTGTGTACCGGCAGCTTGTGGTTGAAGCCCTTGAGCGTGAGCAGCAGGCCGTGCTCGGCGGTCACCAGCTTGTAGTCCAGCTGAGCCACCTGGGCTTGATAGGCGGGCTCTGCCAGGTTGTGGGCCAGGATGTTGACGAACAGGTCAAACAGTACCAGGCTGGTGAGGGAAGTCCTCATGTTACTTTCTGGCACAGTATACATTGACGCCTTTATACAAGGTATGAAGATACATTCACACCTTAATACAAGGTCATTTCATTTAGAAATGCACATCAATGTTAAATTATGCGTTTTCATTCCTACTACTCCCATTAAGATATCGTTTCATATATTTTGTGTTGATTTAAAAAGATACACATTTTGAATTACAGTTACTTCAATTATTATTACTGAATACGTGTTACCTTCAGTTAAGGATACACAACATAAATAATTCATGTGGGGTTCCACAAGGATCCATCTTGGGTACACTGTCTCCACTACACTCACTCACTTCTTCTTTGGAGGACTCACCTCTTTGGGTTCTTCTGAATGACCGGGGACACCAGGTGAAAACGAACATATGCTGAAAGACGAGAGGATATGTCACGACATCATATCAGATATGCAAGAAGAACAACAGGCTTGTCATTACTATTATTAACTCTTTTGTGATTTAAAGACAGTCTTTCACCCAAACCCATCTTGGGGATATTGGGGGGGGGGGGGGGGGGGGGCTCCAAACCTGGAACCTTTTGGCTGAGAGTCAGAGACTCATCCAACCCTAACCACTGGACACTGAACAGCCTGCCGCTCACCAGTCGGTCCCACAACCACTTGACTTACTAACCCACTATCTATATACAGAATGTACTCTCGTGCTTCTACAGTGAGTGAGACAGATACAGTAGTGTGACACAACAAACACAGTATCCCACAACAAACAAACACACCACCATCTTATCAGATTGGTCTAGACCGCCCACACCCTAGTGGATCATGGAGTATAACCTCCAGCCCACGTCGTTGGGACTAACCTTTAGGGATCTTGAACTTGTTGTCCTTTTTGTACCAGAGACAACCTCGGTTGCTGCCGGAGACTCTGATGGGGAACTCGGTGTTGGGACAGTCGGACGGTCTCAGCTCAAAGTCGGTCGCTGTGGGGGGCCAGGGAAAGTAGGCAGGTTCAGTTACACCGAGTCACTCCAAGTATCAAACTCTTTTCAGTCGATGGTTTGTGTGAACTAGTTAACCGAGTCATGGGAAATAGTTAACTAGTGGATATTAAGTTGTAAGGCGATTTGCGATTTAATTAGTTAACTGGTTTAATGTGATTGAGTTTAATTAGTGTGTTGACTATTTGAAAGTTTATTGTTGACACCGAGTCAGTAAGTTAAAAGTGAACTTTTTAACTCAAACTAGTCTACTTTGAATTCAAATTTTAATTCAAACTAGTCATGTTAACAAGTTAGCTGGTCAATATTATTCATGTGGAGTGTGCTCCATGCCGTTGCATTCTGGGTCGGTAGTTGCTTTTTCCAGACTGACCGATGAACGGGTTTTCTTCCGGTAGGTGGAGGTCATGGTTCGGTGGGAGCGCTCCTTTCCAGAGCTCCGCCCACTCCTCAGGGATGTCTGGAGGAGACAGGACCAGTCAGAACCAGTTGGTTGGTCAGAGCCAGTCTCACAGAATCATACAATTTGCATCAGAATCCTCAGACACATTGATAGAACAATACAATTTGATCTCTCTCTCTGTGTGTATGTGTATGTGTGTGTGTGTGTGTGTGAGTTACCTTCTACACTGTAGCTGGTGGTGAACCAGCGCTCCCTGAGGGAACAGCGGCCCTCGTGTTCCGGGGACAGCAGCAGCAGGTTGGCCCTGTCTGGAGTCAACAGGCTGAGGGCCTCTCTAATCACCTGCACACACACACACACACTTGTTAGGATGTGGACATTGGTTATCAAACCCAGACCCCCTTCAACAGGGAGTCAAACACCCAAGCCAGTCAACCATCCTGCCCCTATATACTCTTACTGTTGTTTAGGGTTCACTGATGTGATTATAAGCAGCTTGTGATTCATTAGTGTGCGCGCGCACACACACACACAC
The DNA here is from genome assembly GCA_027704905.1 of Muraenolepis orangiensis. Classification (NCBI taxonomy): domain Eukaryota; kingdom Metazoa; phylum Chordata; class Actinopteri; order Gadiformes; family Muraenolepididae; genus Muraenolepis; species Muraenolepis orangiensis. Next base: position 14,029,817 of record CM051004.1, on the reverse strand, counting down.
ACACACACACACACACACACACACACACACACACACACACACACACACACACACACACACACACACACACACACACACACACACACACACACACACACACACACACACACACACACACACACACACACACACACACACACACACACACACACACACACACGTTGAGGTAGGTACCAGGGGGTTGTACTCAAACATGAGCTGGTCTCCGGTCAGGAAGTCCTCCTTGGGGAACAGCTGCATGTTCTCACAGATGTTCTCCACGTACATGATGGGGTCCATCTGCCAGCCAACACGCAGAACCAGTCAGACCAAGTAAGAACTACTTAGACCCGGTAACACTCAGCAAGACCCGGTATGACCCAATAGGACTCCATTAGCTCCTGACCTGTTCCTGATAGTGGAACTCATTTGCTTCAATCATCTGGATTTCTTCATAGATCCTGAACAGAGAGAGGAACCCCACAACGTCATCATTAGTAACTGTTATTTATCTAAATTAATATATCATTTTTGGAAATTAATAAATTGGTCCAAGAATTTCGATTTTTGGGTTGCGTGAGTGCGTACCTCTGCTGTGGTCCGAGGACCTGCAGCATCTTCATGTATTGAAACACCAAGTGAACCACCTTTAAAACACATTTGTCATGAATAAAGTAACTGATTAAGTGTCATACTCAACTGTGTGTGTGTGTGTGTGTGTGTGTGTGTGTGTGTGTGTGTGTGTGTGTGTGTGTGTGTGTGTACCTGGTAGACGTTCTGGAAGCCCTGGTCTGTCAGGGTGATGGTGATGGAGAAGACAGAATAGGTAGAGTTCTGGTCAAAACCGGTTTCATTGTTCCCTCCGTACAGAGCCAGGGCCCAGCACCTGCACACACACACACACACACACACACAGCCTTAGCCTCAGGAGATCAAAACACCTCTAATACACATCTACTAACTTGTCCCTCTTTCTCAACGTATCCTTCTGTGAAATTACTCACTTCTTCCTGAGCAGTGATAGGATGCTCCCCTTGCCCTCGTGGCCAACCAGCCAGGAGATGTAGTGCAGGGGTTTCACCCTGCCAGAGGAACACATGGAAGCGCAACACAACGAGAGGTGAGTTCATCGCTACGCCGACCGACGGGGAGTCAGTCCACCGAAGCTAGCTGTGTGTGGGTATGGGACTCACCTGTAGTGCCGCGCCTGGGGCGGCACGGCCCAGCTGATGGTGAGCCCATGCACCTTTCTCACCGGGACCACTGGGACACACACACAATAAAAAAACATTGAATTATAGTTAGCTATTGGAACGTGAATGCTACCTTCAGTAGCTCAGTAACAGTAATCCTGGTGCAGGGCTCGTACCTCTGTACAGTTTGTTAAAGGCCGGGCTGTCGAAGGGCTCCTGGAGATGTGAGAAGTCTGGCTTGGGTTCACCGCTGAAACACACACACACACACACACACACACACACACACACACACACACACACACACACACACACACACACACACACACACACACACACACACACACACACACACACACACACACACACACACACACACACACACACACACACACACACACACACACACACACACACACACACACACACACACACACACACACACACACTTTGTAACTGTGTATCAGTGTACACCTGACAACTGCTAAGAAATCCAATTAAACACAAGTGGTCTCCATCTTACTTGTTGGGCACCTTGTCGAAGATCTCCCTCACCCACTCCTCCAGCGTGTCCAGGGTCTCTGCAGAAAACACGAGTTAACGCCACCCTCCCAACACAGCCATGAACCAACCACACCTAAATCTAAATCTCAAATTGAATCCTCTTTAGTGGTCACATACATTTACACTAGTGGTGTGTTATTCGCGAACTAACGACTCTTCACGAAAAACAAATATTTTCTGTGAACGAGAACGATTCGTTCATTTCCATATTCCATCTAGTTTGTTCGTTCACTTTGTTGGCTTTTTTTAATTATTGGTTTGCAGCAGACTTATTAAAGTGCCTCGCGGGCAGGAGTGATTTGACTGAGCAATACAATAGGGAGCATAGGGGGGGCTGTAGCCCAAAGAGTGAAATAAGGCTTTCTTATTGGTCGAGCTTGGCATCCGAGTCATTGAGGAGGCGGGAAAACTGTTCTGAATCCACAATTCTCGTTAGTCATCCCTTTAGTGAGTCGGGAGTCGACAAGTGATTCATGATTCGCAAACCAATCACTTTTTTTGTGACTGAAAATACACCTTCTACTGGCGTAGTATAGCCTATATGTATCGGAGAAGCTATATTACTGTTTAATTGGATAGGCAGTGCTAAGGGTATGGTATCCTGTGATTGGACGACCAGGGTCACATTGGCTTAAGGTATCTTTTCATTGGGCAGCTGGCGTAACGCTAAAGGTACCTTTTGATTGGATGGCTAGGGTCATGTAGTGGGAAGAGTAGAAGCGTTTCCAGAAGTCTCTGAGCCGCTGGTAGGTGTTTATCTGTTTCTCTCTGGGCTCGTGTTTTAATGTCTGGGCGTTGCCTGTTGGGAGAATCACAAGAGAATGAACTACAATAGTTTTGGGCAGAACGTTTTGTATTATAATGGTCATTTGTGTGATTGAGTGTGAACGAAATCAGGGGGGGTCATTTTTTCTATGGATATATTATTTAGGTTCAAGTTGGGCCGCTCACCCCAGCAGAACTTGGCCATAGGGTGACCCGGCTTGGCCAGGCTGCCAAACAGCATCTCCTTCCGGTGGGAATCAGATGGACGAGCCAACTGGTACTCTGGAGATCACAATAACAGACGGAGAGGAAGCCAGTAAGACAGACACACAGGAAGCCAGTAAGACAGAGAGAGCGAGAGAGAGAACCTCACCGCTGTCGACAGCCTCCACCTCTCTATCAATGGCGTCCTCGATCATCAAAGGACAGATGAAGAACTGAGCCCACCTGGAAGGCACACATGCAAAGTATCATAGTCCTGCTCATGAAATATAATGATTGAAGCTGAGAAGTCAGCAGAAGCTATCATCAACCTGCCAGGGGTAACCTCTATGTTCCCCTTGTATTCATGATGCTGCTGCACGACTGGCACTTTAAATGCTTTTAAAGATTTTTGTAAAAAAAACTAAAAAAACATGTACATTCAACACATTACACAGTACATATCAATTAAGTCACTTTGCTGCTCTTTTTGTTTATTTTTATTGTATATATTATTTATATTTTTATGATGTTTTGGAGATTTATAATGTGGGAGGGAATGGGGAGTTAGCGTTCCTATGTACTATGTGTTACAAATGGCCAATAAAATATCTTGTATGCCAACCTCGGGGGGGCTAGTCTCTGACCTGTCCAGCGCTTGTTTGAAGAACTTCCTCTGGACATCAAACTGGAAGATGGTCCTCTCACAGTCGGTGGAGGCGTTGTCGCTGCCGCCGTGCTTCTTGAGGAACGCGTCAAAGCCGTTCTCAGCGGGGTACTTCTCGCTGCCCATAAACACCACTAGGGGGCAGGGAGATAGAGAGACACTTGTTTGGATACGGTGGATGACAGAGAGACAGACAGGCTGACGGGGCAGATGGGGGGCTCAACGGACTCACTGTGCTCTAGGAAGTGGGCCAGGCCTGCTAGGTCCTCCGGGTCGCTGAAACTTCCGACGGATATACAGAGAGCAGCCGCTGACTAGACAAACACACACATGCACCAGGGTGAGTGACACACACACACACACACACACACACACACACACACACACACACACACACACACACACACACACACACACACACACACACACACACACACACACACACACACACACACACACACACACACACACACACACACACACACACACACACACACACACACACACACACACACACACACACAGTACCTGCTTCTCAGTGCTCGCCTTCTTGCTCCTCCCCTCCTTCTCCTCGTCCAGTTCCTCAAAGTCGCTGTCAGCTTCTTCCTCTGTCTCCTCCTCTTCCTCCTCAGTCCCCTCCCCAGAGTCACCATCGTCCTCCACCTTTACATGGTCCGCAGCCGCAGCCGCCGCCGCCACAGTCTCCTCCTCCCCTTCTTCCTCCTCAGGCTCCTCTCCGTCGGCTTCCGCACCACTCCCCTCCGCCTGCTCTCCCACCTTCAGCTCCGAGATGAGCAGCGCCCGCAGTCCGTTGGCCAGCTGGATGTATCTGGGGAGGGGGCATCATTCAATTATACTTTTGTGTCCCATAGCCACCGTAGGTCCTTCTAGGTCACCCAGAGTAGCCCACAAAGGCCTCCACTGCAGGTTACACACACAGCCCTGGAAATAACTAACTTAGCATCGGGGCAATGGACGCCTCTTTCTAGTTGAGACTACCATCAATGATGGTAGTCTCATCTTCACATTATAAAGATCCCCAGATGTAATCTTCTGTATGCATCTTGCTGCTATTAATATCAACATAAACCAAATCATTACACCACTTAAACCCGTGGCCTGGAGTTTGTTGACAACCAGCTCACCTGTATTTCTTGGGGTCGCTGGGAGATTTGACGATAGTGGGGTCTCCCAGGTACCAGGGTCCAGATACCGAGGTCTCTCCAGCTCCTGCCCCGGCCCCCAGCTGCTCCATACCTTCTGCTGCAGGAGGGGGCTCACCTTGCTCAGGTAAATACACCTGTCCCTGCCCGGCCCCGCCACTCACACACTTGTTGCTCTGAGGCATTTCCACGGGGTTCTCTCAAACTGGGAGATAAGATAGAGGAGTCAGTGTTAGCACTACCATGTACGCATATATATGGTTTCGATGTGAATTAATAGCAGGTCGAGCCAGTAGATTCAAATTCTCAATCAGAGTTCAACTATACCCCATGGTAATCGTTTTGATAGAACGGGTTGGACCGTTTCCGCTATTTGTACTCTTGCTTTGACATGCTGTCCAACAATCGGTAATCACATTTCTGCTTTGCAACCCCTGAACACCCAGCTCGGATTATGTAAACGATGCATTGAGACGGCGGTAAAAGCGGCTCACTTATCCCACGTGTGGCCATCATAGACACGCTGACCCGGTGGTGTGAGTCTACATTATTTACATCGTGCAGTCGTTAAGATTAACATTTATTCCGCAACAGTGGCCAAACTGTTCTATTATCACACACAGAATCGGGGTCGACCCGAGTAACACGGATAATGAGTTACACTGATAAAGAGGCTCCGATGGCCAGGGCAGCGGGGAGCTATGGAAGTCTTAAGGCAGATTTAAGCGCTTTGGTCGTCTTTACGGACACAAGCTAGCTTTACGACATTAGCTTTGGAGTACCGTAGTTGACCAGGAACGCCCCTGGGAAACCACCCAGCGGATCTCCCCACGGAACCACACGTGTACGTTTGAGCCGCCAGACGTCCATATAACAGCTACACGTAGGCGTAGGGTGTTAAATACTCACCTTCAATGCGATTGTCTGTGGTCGTTGGTGAAGCGGCCCGAGTCGTACACTTGACGGCAACAGAACTGGAAGTTACGTTGGGTCAAAACAAAGCCTGCGATTAGCGGAGCGCCACGATAGAAGAGACGTGATTGGCTCAAGACGCAGCGTAAGAGCTATGATTGGCTCAAGGTGGAGCGGAAAATACGTGATTGGCTCAAGGCAGAGTGGAAGATACGTGATTGGCTCAAGGCAGAGCGCGTCTCCACAGGTCTTGCGTCTGACGTAGTGCCAGAATTACAGCTGGGAAGTAAACACCAATTTTTCGTTTCCATTGTATGACTACAAGTTGTACTAGTGTGCATTCGATTTGGCTTCACTATTAGTCTTGGCAACTGTTTGATGTAGGCTACTTATTGTGTACAATCTAGGGAGCCAACTTATTGTACTTTTACCTGAGCACTGGTTCTGCTCATGGAGGCTTGTTAGGAAGGGGATGCACGTTTGATTTCTAGTGACCAGTCATTCTCTTGCCTACCTATGTTGAATGAACGTATTGTAAGTCGCTTGGGACAAAGGTGGCTGCTAAATCGATAACATAACCTGACATGATAATAACATGAAGACATTTGATCTTCTCACTATCTCATACTCATCACACTATTATTGTGTATAACAGAGAAGTCCTTGGTAGGGAACCAAGGACTATTATTGTGTATAAAGAACAGAGAAGTCCTTGGTAGGGAACCAAGGACTTTCTGTTCTTTATACACAATTATAGTGTGATGTGTGATGGGAAACATACAATAGATTGAATCAATTATACAAATGTTACTAAAATATATATTTGAAAATATTTCTCACATCTTAGGCCTACCCCATGTATTATTGGGCTATAAACTAATTTCTCTCCTGCAATTGATGTTATATCTTTCTACCAGGTAGGTCTAAATAGTAGTAATTATACAAGCATAGAAGTATATATAGCAAAAAATATGGTAACAGTAAATGGACTGCCTTTTATATAGCGCTTTCATCCAAAACGCTTTACAAGTCATGCCTCACATTCACCCATTCAACCACTGACAGCAGAGTCAGCCATGCAATGTGACAGCCAGCTTTGTCAGGAGCAGTTGGGTTAGGGTGTGTGTGAGGAGCCAGGGGATCAAACCAGCAACCTTCTGTTAGTGAGGCGACCGCTCTACCTCCTGAGCTCCTGCCGCCCCACACACATATTATATTATATTATATTATATTATATTATATTATATATATATATAGCATCCTTACAAGGGTATACAAGGTTTAAGGACACATTCTGGACTCATTACAGTTACTGCACTGTTCAGCACTATACTGCACTGTATTTATGATGCTGCTGCACTACTTGTACTCTAAAACACTTTTTGCACAATTGAACACTTATATATCATCCATCAGTCACTTTATTGTTATATTGATTGTCATTTTTATTTTGTACAGTGTTGTTATAGTATAGTATAAGTATAGTTCATAGTATAGCATATAGTGTTAAATTGTGGAAAATGCATAGAGGGAATGGGGAGTAAGCCATTATACTATATATAAATATATATATATATATATATATAAATACATAGAAATAAATTCCAACAAGTCTCTCTCTCTCTCTCTCTCTCTCTCTCTCTCTCTCTCTCTCTCTCTCCTCTCTCTCTCTCTCTCTCTCTCTCTCTCTCTCTCTCTCTCTCTCTCTCTCTCTCTCTCTCTCTCTCTCTCTCTCTCTCTCTCTCTCTCTCTCAGGTGATCATGTTACATAATTGTATCTCTTATTACACTTATATAGGGCCTATATGCTACTGTGTTTGGTGTTTGTCTAGTTTGGTTTGTGTTTGGAAACACGCGGGCTGAGCCTAAGCGAAACAACTATTAATGAAACTTTGAGTTGATTTTTGTTTCCGTCTATCTTTCCGTCTCCGAGAAAACGGGCGGTGGGTTTGCGTCCCTTTGCCATGGTAACGCCCCCGTGCGTCAGTGCGTAGTTGAGGTTCAGAACTTGAGGTTCTGGGTTCCAAGCCCAATCCACGCCCCCGTGCGTCAGTGCGTAGTGGGACAATATCTTGGACGAAGTTATTGAGGTTTTTTTTTAACGAAATTAGTTTGGATCCTCATCGCTATGGCCACGTTTTCACTGTCGTTCGCAGCAGATGAGGTTCGAGGTAATATAGTCAAATTAACTCAAATGAACTAACACACACCTGCTGAATCCCTTCTCTCCTCCAGTTTCTATAGTCAGCTGCTGTGGGCCGTTGAATGTTGCACGTTGATAACAATGTGCCGTCAGGAACCCAATGGATAAAGTCTCGTTTCTCGCCATTCTGCAATAAGTCGTACCCGTTTCGGTTGCTCAAATGCTCAAACTTCTAAATTGCTCAACATCATCAGAGCTTCCCGAGATCCATGAGAGGTCCGGGGTAACGTGGAGGCAGCGGGTCGTTCCAGTGGAGAACCCGCACGTTCCCCGGGAGCTGCTGGCCTCTCTGTGCGTGGAGAGCCCCGTGGACGGCAAGCTCCAGCGCAAGGTACCCGCTGTCCACTGGCTGACTGCCGTAGATATATATATTTTTAATAATGCATGCAAGAAGTGCCCATTACCAGTTTACACGGTAAAATTACACCGCACTGGGTCGAATTACACATTGATACATTGCTTAATAATATAACATTCACTGTATGAATCCCAGGTGGGAAATATGGGAATTATCTGTGTTCGTTGACAAAGAGAGATGGTGCGCAGTTACCATGATACAATGTGTGTTTCAAAGGAGCGCGGTGGGCAGAATGGTGCCTGGAGCCAGAAGAACAGCCAACAGCCGTTCAGCCCGCGACACAGCCAGCAAAACGGCCAGGTCTCTGGCCGAGGAGGCGGCAGGTGGGTCACACTAGACGCTATATTACTTGAGGTTCTGGGTTCCAAGCCCAATCCTTGTTGTTGTTGTTGTTTCGTTGACCCAGGGACATGTCCTTCATGGGTGACACCATGGCGACCCAGAAGAAGAGGAGATCCCTCCCGCCCATGATTGGCCAGACAAAGGTAGGCAATCACTGACACTGGGTGTTCTGTAGAACTCACTACTCACTGCAATTCTGTGTCGTATTAATACTACAATACTTAGTTACATGTTTACATCCCACCGCACCTTTGTAAGTACATATTTCTAATTTGTACATAGGACCACTGCAATATGCACTTACTGTATATGGTTTTACTCATATTTAGATCAGTTTATTTAGTTTATTTATTTATTTATATTTTCAATTCACCGTGAAGATTGCTATTCAATTTTTGGTGGATCTGATTCTATATACTGTATATATTTTTTGTTCTATTTATTGAGTACAGTATTGTTATAGTATAGTGTTGTATAAGTATAGTACATAGTATAGTATATAGTGCTAAATTGCAGGAAATTCATACTGCGGGAGGGAATGGGGAGTAAGCATTCCATTGTACTTGTTGCATATGGCAACAATTAAAAATTAAAAATACTGTTGTAAAAATACTGCTGTAGTGTGGTGAGACAGGTGCACAGTGGCCAAGCGATGAGGCCGGTGTACGGTAGTGCCGAGAGACAGTCTGTCACTCTGTCTGTCTGTTCCCAGGATGGGCATATAGCTCCGACCTTGATCCCAGAGGAGTACCACGTGGTGAAACCGCAGGGGGTGTCAGTGCCTGAGTTCTGTGCAGAGTGAGTCCGTCCTCCCAACAGGCAGTGGAAACCTAGAGACGAGAGATGAACCGGTCTTACCACTGACCGCCTGCCTGTCTGTCTGTCCTCTCTCAGTAGATCCACCACCGAGGTGCAATATGATCACCACCCACTGACACTGTTTCCATCACTGTGAGTTGAACCATAACAATCTTCACTATGTAACCTACCAGTGTACAGTGTACATAGTCCCTATGCAACCCACATCGTCAAGAACAGTTTCTGTTTTTTTCAACCCAGGGTGTGTGTTAACAATTGTTAAAAGAATACATGCTTCTACTTACATATTAGTCATTATTTTAAGGATTAAGGGGTTGAACATTAGGGTTGAATTGAATACTTGAATGGTTTTACTTTGAGTGTGTTTGTGTTACCCAGGAGGCCCAGCGGTCGCTGGGAGGTGGTCCAGTTGATCGGGGTGATGGAGGAGATGATGGAGAAAGCAGGGATCCACCAGCAGACTGAAGAACTCACCGACCTCTCTCAGGTTGGTACACCCCCACCCCGAAGACACGGTGACCAGGCTTCTCCCCCGTTTCCCATGACGTCATCAACGGTCCCGTCTCTCGTGACATCATCACAAGGCCCCCTCCCCCCCACAATGTCATCAGCAGGCCTCCCATGATGTCATCAACGGTCCCGTCCCTCGTGACATCATCGCCTCGCCCATCCCCCCTCCCCGCATGTCATCAACAGACCATCGTCCCTCATCGACCAACTGTACCCTTTCACAACACACCTGTTCCTGCATGTGTCCAGGTGGGGGCGCTGCTGGAGCTGCTGAAGGTGGAGCAGAACATCTACAGCGTGGTCTTCCATGAGCTGATCCGACAGGTCAGCGTGCACTGTGCCGAGAGAGGGCTGCTGCTGGACAGAATCAGGTCAGAACCGTGGGGAGAAACAGACCGCCAGAACCACTAATGAAAAACAAAGAGACTATAGAATGACACATAGACTTCAAAACCAAAATCGATTGTACTTGAACTGGACCTTTACACCAAGCGCATGCATGCGTCTGTGTGTCCCCAGGCAGCAGTACGTGAGTCTCCTGGAGAGAGTTCCCAGGCAGCTGAAGGGGCTCCACACAGCCAGCCTTGCTGAGCGAGCCCTGAACCACAGACTGACCCAGGAGGTGGTTTGCTTCAAGACCTGCATCCAGCACCTTGACACGTACGCCCCTATCTTCATGTGTATCCCTAGCTTCATGGGGTTTTACTGGGGTTTCACTATTTGTCGTGGCCCCTGTTTGATATACTTATTGTGTAAAATCTAGGGAGCCAACTTATTGTACTTTTACCTGAGCACTGGTTTGTTAGGAAGGAAATGCAATTATGATTTCTGGTGAAGAGCAGTTCTCTTGCCTACCTTTGTTGAATTAACTATTGTAAGTCGCTTTAGACAAATGTCTGCTAAATGCCTGTAATGCAGGGGTCTTCAACCTTTTTCAGCCAAAGGACCCCTTGGACAAGAGTAAAACCCCCACATGTAATTCATTTAACTTTTATATTTACTTTATTCACCTTTTCTTTCCCCTTAATAACCTATTTATATACTGGGTTATTAGCCTATATGTGTCTATGAGTGATACAAAAATCATGCGTTATTAATATTGGTTATTATTATTGGTTATTATTATTATTATTATTATTATTATTATTGTTGTTGTTGATGAGGTTTATATTTTCTATATTAGAATTTTTCAACAATGAAACATTTAGCTTCAGGATGCCAGGTATGCCTACCTCAGTGAGATGACTGGCCTGGTGGGTTGTACACAGCTTGTCTAGTCTGGGGGAGATGGAGGTTGGCAGGCAGAGCATCATGTCATTCTCAGGCTGCAGTCTCGAAGGGTATTTTCTCTTCAGGTAGGTGATGGAGCAGGGAGCAATTCTCACAATTATTATGACAATTGGCGGACCCCCTGCAATACCTCTGCGGACCCCCTAGGGGTCGCAGACCCCCAGTTGTAGACGACTACTGTAATATAATGTGATGTCATGTGTATCCCTATCTTCCCATATGTGTGTGTGTTTATCTGTGAGTGTACCCTGGCTCTCTCCGCTCCACAGGGAACTGTCTGAGATCAGGACCCACAATGAGATGGTATCCCAGCGGGCCGAGCGAGCCCAGCAGGACCTGGCGCAGGCTCTGGACCAGGCCACCAAGAATGCTGAGTGAGGGAATACACCTACCTTTAACGCAAAGCTCAGTCCAACAATATTGCCAGCATTTTCTTCAAATGTGTTGTTTTGGCTTCATGGTCTTGGTTCTGGGTTTCTGGGTTTCTGGGTCTAATCTTGTCTTGGCTCCTCTGCATGTGGTTCTGAGCTCGTGGTCCTGGGTGTCTCCAGTCTTCTCCAGGAGTACCATGAGCTGTACGAGTTACAGAGGAGACGTCTGCAGAGCCAGATGGACATGCTGGCCGGCGAGAGAGACCTCTGGAAGACGGACACCTTCAGACTCGCGGCAAAGGTTTGGTGGTGAGATCGCTCACACTAATGTGCAACTACAGCATACGTGTGAATTGTTGAAGATGATTGGTCGTTTCATTGTCAGGTGATCAGTTTGGGGAAGCTGCAGCTGTTTCACAGGCTGCACGTCAGTGCAGATAGCTGGTGCAACACAGCCCAACAGTACGCTACGTTCATCTCCACCAAGGTACACTACACAATACTACACAATACTACACAATGGTAAACAGACTTAATTGATATTGCGCTTTTTCCGACCTTTGGCCACTCAAAGTACTTAACAGTTATTGCGTCCCATTCATTTACCCATTCATACACATATTCATACACCAGTGAGTGTTAGGTGTTTGGCTCAGGGAAACCTCGATCTATCCACACCTGAACACTTCAGATCAGCAACTGGAAGGTTGCCAGGCCTCCTGAGCCACTGCTGCCAAATACAATACTACACGCTACAATTACACTGCACTGCTCCACTGCACCACACTTCAAATACAACTAAACTACACAATACTAAACAACACTACACCAGATACCACCTTAACTACTAATAATTAATAACATCATAATTATTATGATGTTGCTCAGTAGAGCTCATACCTCGGCCACACCAAAAAGTCAAAGTTCCATGAAATCAAGTTCCATGGCCCATGAGTAATCTAACCAGCAAGTTTGGTCCAATTCCGTATATAACCTTTTGAGTTATCTCGATTACAGACTAACAGACAAACAGGTGAAAACATAACTCTGGTCAATCCTTGATGGCCGAGGTAATAATAATGAATTACAATAGGATGAGATACCGCATACTAACCCAGGAGCATGTCAACTTTACATTTGAGTCCTTTACATTTGAGTCCTTTAGCAAGCAGTTTTTGCCCAACGTGAGGCTGAGAAAAATCGGGGTGTCCGGGGCTCCGGTTGTGTTCCAGGACACGGAGGAGATGAACGTCGTAGTCCAGCTGAGCTCCAGCTGGACGGAACAGCTGACAGGCTTCATGGAGCGACTGAGGGACACGGAGCACGCTCAGTGTGAACTCATCGAGACCGTCCGACTAGGCGTCGCCCAGCGCCGCGACCTCTGCGCCACGACCAACGGGTAGAGTCCACAGTCACCCATACTGCTTAAACTTAAAAAATACTACAGATGTAATAATACTGCTGTTGCTGTTTTTAGGGATTACAGGAGGATAGTGAAGTGTAAATGCTAATATTTATTTCTTCTTTATAAATTTTTTTAAGGAGTCCAGCACCTAAGTACGAGAAACATTCACAGAAAGAGATTTACACTGAGCTGATGCAGTGGACCAATGTAAGTGTACCAGATTGGTGGTTGGTGTAACCACAATGGCATGCGATAAGCCGCCCTGTGATCTGCTCTCATGTCTGTGCCTATCCATGGTTTCCTGTCAGCTTTTCATTGCTTCCTTGATTGCACCTCAGCAGCTTTTTCAAAACATGGCCTTTTTTTCATGGATCATTCTACTTCAGACATGACACGATGCTCGTCGATGCTTGATGTTAATTTTAGATATACATCATCAAGGAGCAGGTAGAGGTTGGTCATTGTAGCAGACGACGCTACCACAAGCCTTTAAAATGGCTACTTTGACACATGGTGATGAGTAAACTGATTTATTGCAGATTTTGGAGATGAATGATGTACAGAGCAGATGGTACATGCTAGCGTTCCTCCTGAGTGTGTGTTGTGATGGCTGGTTTAACCTGTGGGCCTTGATGACCGACAGGTGTGAAGCCTCACCAGCCACAGACTCTTATCAGTCAGACTGGGGCCAGGTGAGGCTGCTTAAACCAGCCACGAAACACACACACACACACACACACACACACACACACACACACACACACACACACACACACACACACACACACACACACACACACACACACACACACACACACACACACACACACACACACACACACACACACACACACACTCCAGTCATCTTGCACTAGGATGGCTAAGTGTAGACATGTAGCTCTTAACTCTGCAGTAATGCCTCTATCATCCACTCGGTTTTTACTACAAATGGCCAATGTTGTTACGGTCTGACAAATGTTATGACACAACTATTATTGTTATTGTTTGTTTTCTATATCTACCTTGGGGTGGTCCTGTAGACGCTAACGGTACAGTGCGAGCGCTACAGCGGGGAGCAGCTGCTCTCCTGCCAGGACTCCCTGCGGGACCTGGCAGGTCTGCAGGACTCCTGGGAGGAGATCGCCCTCCGTGTCTTCCGGAGACACCCCGGCCCAGACGGGGAGCCCCCTGGAGGACAGAAGGCCATGAGGGACCTGGGCAGGGTGGGGTCTGAGCTCCGCCACCAGCTGGAGATACGCGTCAATGGAGAAAGCGGTCAGAGACACACACACATACACACACACACACACACACAAAGACACACACACACACACACACACACACAAACAGAAAACACACACCATTTTAAAATGTTGTCGCTTTTGACACCACACATGGGAGTTCAACCCAGATGTGTGATGGATACGTGATACATGCTGCAGTGAATGGGAGTAAGCATTCAATTGTACTTGCAAATTGGAATAAAAAATTGTGTATCTTAGGATAGATTGACCCGTGCTTAGTACCGCACCTGATGGTAAAATGGCCTTTTAAGAACACACACACATGTAAATACTTTGTCTTCCAGTCTTGGGTCCAAACCTAGGACAGACATGTTACATGTTGGTGGACTTGGGGTTGAAAACAATTTATTATTTAGTAATATTTAGTATATTTATTTTTATACAAAGTGTCTTAAAGTGATTACAAGTCCTTTAGGGAGCAGGTTGGTCGGGGTGTGTTAGAATCATATATATGCCTTCCCAGATAAAGCACTAAAGCTGTCTATCTTGGAGGAAATTAGCTTACAATGGACTGTTTTCTTTTTTTTTCAGGCATCCATAAACTCACCATGTCTCTGGTCAGCCTGATGGAGTCCTGGGTAAACAAACTAAGGTCAGCTATTGGCCAGTCAGATACTATGCAGGCATCTGATTGGTTAAAGCTGGAGAAAGCCCTCTATGATTGGCAGAGTCTAGCAGAGGAAATGCTGCAGAGCGTCTTGAGCAGCCAGTTGGAGTGCGAGAAAGCCCAGAAGAAACCACATGTTGAGTAAGTATGCACAAGCCTTGATAACTCACAAAGTTTTAGGTTCCTTTTCACTGAGTTAGTTAGTTAGTTAATGTGTGTGTGTGTGTGTGTGTGTGTGTGTGTAGCATACAAACAGCAGATGTGTTAGACTCCATACAAGACTTTGTTGCGAGCCAATCCCGCTTCTTCAACACCGAGAACAGCCAACTTTCTGACGAGGTGAAAATGTGACACAACATGAAGCAATAGATTCTCCTCTTCATATCCTCTTCCCATCTCTTCTCTCTCTCTCTTCCTCATCTCTCCATCTCCTCCTCATCTCTCCATCTCCTCCTCTCGCCCCTTTTTTTGTTTCAGTTTGCTTATTTTTCCTTGGAATGGAACGGAACTTGGTTATTTTGTCCAACATTGCTTCCAGTGAACTCTAGATGTACATTTCGTTAAGGAGCTGGTAGGGGATGAGACATCTAACTCAAGGATGCCGACATGTAGATGGTGGACATTGGGATTCGAACCGAGTAGCTTTTTGGCCGGGAAGTCAAAAGGATCATTTTTATCCACAGGCAGTGCGCCTGCAGAACTGCTAGGAGTGCTGCCACTTTCACTTTCATTATATTGTCATTTACATTACACTTACATACTTTGCTGGACTTTCTGGACTCATTAAAGCTACTGCACTGTACTGCACTGTATTGATGATGCTGCACTAACTGCACTTTAAATGCTTTTAAATCTTTTTGCACATTCAACAGATGTTCATACCATCTATTACACCGTCACTTTGCTTTCCTTTCATAAATTTTTTTATTGTATATATTATTTTTATGGTATTGTTTTTTGAGATGTTTACTGCGGGAGGGAATGGGGAGCAAGCAATGTACTTGTTACAAATGGCAAATAAATATCTTGTATCTTGTATCTTGTATAACACCCTAACCGCTAGGCCTTTTCTATATGGTCTCTATCCTCAGGTCTCTATCTCCTATGTCTCTACTGGGTCTTTACCTGCTGCTGGTCTCTTCCAGGTCTCCTCTCTCCACACCTCCATGGTCCACTGGATGGTGGAACTGCTGATCCTCATGGTACCTGACCATGACCCTCAGGACCCTTGCCTCACTGAGGTCAGGGGTCTGGACCACCTGGAACAAGACGCCAGAGCCCTGGTCCAGAAACTAGAGCATCTGTCCGAGTACATCAGCAGGTACCACACCGGGGCGGCAGTAGCTCAGGAGGTAGAGCGGTAGAGCGGTCGCCTTCACAACCGGGAGATTGCTGGTTCTATCACCCGGTTCCTCCTAGCAAAAATGATCGAGGTGTCCCTGACCAAGACACCTTAACCCTAACTGCTCTCATCTGAAGATCCGATGAGAAGTATTCCTGTGTAATGTATGGGTTAACTTTAAAGATTCAGTTATGATCTTAGTTAGTTTAGTTTGCAGTTTGAAGAATCCTGTGTAATGAGGGTTGCCTTATATATCCATTGAATTGGATCAGTTTGATGAATGTTTGTTTTTGACTGAAGCTCCTGCCAGTTGATTGTGGACCAGGATCTTCAGAACAACGTGTATGCTGCAGACAGCCAGATTTTCGAGCACAGCAAGTTCCAGGTAGACACTGACCTATGGGGTATGGGATCGTAACATCACCTGGATACATGCCCTGGGATACAATCCTTTAGCCTTTTTAATGTTTTAGCCTTCCTACTATTTAGTTATCAAGCATGATGTTAATCCAATTATATAGGCTTGTTATTTGTATGTTTTTCATGTGTGTGCTTGTGTGTGTGTGTATGTCCTCAGCAAGAGTGCAGTGATTGGATAGAGATGTGTCGGGTGCTACTGTTGGGTGTGAAGGGCGGTCCTGTGGAGCTTTCAATCAACCCACCATGCCCCGCCTCCAACCACCCTGACCCCGCCCCCAACAGCACAGATTCCACCTTCACCGAGCATGACGCCGCCTCCAACCAGAATGTCCCCACCTCCAACCAACCTGACCTCTGCCTCCCACATGCCACCTCCAAATGTTGTAGCCCCGCCCCCAAGCAGCCTAGCTCCGCCTGTGAGACGTTGGTTGTGGTCCCTGAGGTCCTGCTGTCACCGGCATTGAGTCACCACTCTCTGGTACCAGACACACACACACACACACACACACACACACACACACACACACACACACACACACCACACACACACACACACACACACACACACACACACACACACACACACACACACACACACACCACATATCATTACCTCCGCCATCGAAGATGGACCGGAGGTAACAGGTTTTCACCTCTGTTTGTGTTTGTTAGCAAGATAACTCAAAAAGTTATTTACGAGATTGTGGAGATTGATTACTTATGGGCCAAGGAACAGTTTTTTGGCGCAGATCCACTTTTTGATGTGGCAGAGGTTTGCGTTCTACTGAGTACCTTCTAGTTCATCATTTGAATTATAATCATCATTTTAATGTGTTTAGCTTGAGCTTTATTCAAGTCTCGTTGAGGTTTGGCACCTCTTTTGCAAGAGAGAGCAAGATAATTAGTTTTTCGTTACTTGTCTTATCTTATCATCTTAAGATAAGACAACTTATCATCTTGCCATTTAGGCCACCAGACCCTTCTTGTTGTGTGTTTAGGTCCTGATGCTGATGCAATTGTTGTTTCTCTCCGACAGGGGGAGCCATCAGGTCATGAGGAAGAGGAGGAGGAGGAGGAGGAGGAGGAGGAGGAGGAGGAGGAGGAAGGTCCAGATGAAGCCTCTGTCAGTGTGGTGAAGATGATTGGCTACGATGGGAACATCACAGAGATAACCCTGGGAGAGATCGATGACCAGACGGATACAGTTGGGAACCCCAAACACACACAGTGCTTTGACAGCATCAAGATGCACAATCTGCACAATTCAGTTTCATTAAGGCTTGAACAGACAATAAAACACCAGGTACAACATTAATTACCATTAATGAAAAGTCTTTGTCTGTCTGTCTGTATCTTTTGTCTGTCAGACTGAAGGAGCCAACTCTCAGAACGCCTCTGATTATCTGAGCACAGTGGATCTACTACAGAGAGAACTACAGTAAGGCTACCATGACCTGTCTGTCTGACTAAGTGGCTGTCTGAGCGAGTGTGTCTTAATATTGTCTTTCTATTGTTTTTCTGACGTTTAACGACTCGATATGGGGCCATTATTGTAGCAACTATTTACAAATGTGAGTTGCATTACTTACATTACTTTGAAAAATGTCCTTATGTCCGGCCTGCTCGCACCTTCTATCACCACCTCTGGCTGGTGTGTAGGCTTCTTAGCCCTGCACACAAACATTGGCCAAACTGCTGGCCAATCTATCTCATTACCCAGCAGCCCCCAAATATTTTGGAAACCTACATTGTATCAACCTAGTGTGTGCATAATCAGAATTGTGTGTGTGTGTCAGTGCCTCAGTGGCCCAGCTCCATCTCTGCGAGCAGAGGGCTGTAACGGCGGAGGAGGCCCTGCAGGGGGCACTGCTCAGAATCCTGCACCTTGAGAGACAACTACAGGACCAGACCAGCATGGAGTCAACAGGTACAACGAGAACCAGGGAGGGTCCGGTCAGACCACTGGGTCCGAGAGTGTCCTTAAGGGATGAGTGCTGATATAACTACTACTTTCATCCAAAGCAACCTGGAGTTCATTTTAGATACATGTGTACATGTATGAGCTGGTAGGGGGTCAGGAATCTTGCTCAGGGATGCCCTATTGGTTAGACTGTGGACATTCAAACCCTTGTGGCTTGATGTTGAACACTCTAATTACTAGACAATCTATCACTGTCAACCTGTCAACCTGAATCGTTAATCCATACAATGGACCTGTTTAACCTGCAGTACTTCAAGCAGAACTTTTAATGATTGTTTAGATCATTAAAGGCTAGAAGTCCAGAGTGTTTGTGTATTCAACTTCCATGTCAGTAGTAGACGGGGAAAAAGTAGCTCAGTAGCACGGCAGTAGCTCAGGAGCAGGCAACTGGATGGATGCTGGTTCAATTTCCCCGGCTCCTCCAAGCCAGGTGTTGTGGTGTCCCTGAGCTAGACACCTAACCCTAATTGCTCCTGACCTGCTGGCTGTCACCTTGCATGGCTGACACTGCCGTCGGTGCATGAATGTGAGGCAATCATTTTAATTGTAAAGCGCTTTGGGTAAAATCACTATGTAAATGCAGTCCAGTCAGACGCTGCTGTCTCTGTTGGTTTGTGTTGTGCAGTCGATACTGAAGCAGACCTACAAGAACCAGCCATCTGCTGGTCCTCGGCAGGTACAGAAGAAGATACGGTGCCAGAACTGAGCCCAGCTGCTCCACAGAAACGCTGTTCAAGAACCAAGCTTAGCACCAAGAGATCCAAGAGACACTAATGGAACCACCGAACACCCTATCTTTAAGAACAACTAAACAGACTGAATCTAACATCACATCCTTAGAATCAGTAAAAGATGTGGAAGTATATGTTCTGCACGCCTTCACTCAAAGGCCAATATTAAGAGGCTTTCACTAAGAGGCCATCAAATTTAAGAGCGCAGCTCTCCTGATGTCTATGACCATATATGGACATGTTTTCGGCCACAAACACCCAAGAAGACAGACAGCATCAGCTCACAAGAGCCAATCAGGAGAAGCTTTCCCTTTAAGGTGGAGCGCAAACTTTGAAGAAACAAAATACTATGCACACACAACTTTTGCTTTACACTTGAGACTGACCTTATGTTCACTTATTTGACAATATAACAAATAACTTATTTGTTAAGTTAGAACTTATTTGTTATATTGAATTATCAGAATAAACGAATAAACTTCTAACCGAAGTAAAGACAGTCTTGGGTTTTCCACGACAAAGACGAGAAAGAACATCCACTATACTGTTTATTTTTACAGGTGACTTTAATGATGTATAATAAAGACAGAAATAATCCAGACTTATTATAAGATGGTCATGGATGGAAGCTCTGAGAAACATCTGACAAAATTCAGGTTGACAATTAAAAATACATTTTAATCATTGCTTCTCTTTGCATAAGATGTTTCAGAAGGAAAGAACGAAATGTTCAAAGTGATGTTCAAAGAGAAAAGTGAAAGTATTTTATATATATTGTACTATCTATTTAACATTAAAACTACAGATTCAGTCTCATGTACATGTATCTTATCCTTTAACTAGAGGGCACTCAGAAGAGGGCATACCTCCGCCACACCAAAAAGTCCCCTGGATCCGGATCCAGATCTGTGCCAAAATCGAATCAACTCTTCTCCATAAGTAATCTAAACACCAAATTCCTGTACATAACTTTTTAGAGTTATCTTGGTAACAGACAGAAAGACAAACTGGCCATAACATAACCTCCGGTCAATCTTTGATGGCAGAGGTAATGATGAGCGGAGGGAAGATATTGTCCACTTGTCAGGATTGGTGTGGAGTGTGTGTGGTTGGTTTAAGCAGTCAGACTGATCAGACTCTGGGGATGGTTGATGCTACACAATTCCGGTGCATCAGTGTAATCAAGGGCCACAGATTAAACCAGCCTTTACTCCACACACAAGATACAAGATACAATATTTGTATTGGCCATTTGTGACAAGTACATAGGAATGCTTGCTCCCCATTCCCTCCCACAGTATAAATCTCAAAAACACCATAAAAAAATAAATATATAATAATATATACAATAATATATACAATAAAATAAGAAAGAAATAGCAGCAAAGTGACTTAAATGATATGTACAAGTTTTTTTTAAATTTAATTTAAGATTTTTTAATAATAAAAATTCCGAGAGCAGCGCAGATATGTCAGCACGTACCACCTGCTCTGCTTATTTAAACAGTCTCAAACCATGCAGTTATTCGGTTTACTCATAATACTCATAATTCACCTATCTTTGTCGTCAGGAGGAGCCCAAAGAAGCCATTTCAGTGGCAGGTAGCGGCGTCAACTGCTACAATTGGAAATCCAAATATACAAATCGAAGCTCAAACTAATTGAAGCACAAATTGAAGCTCAAATCTTGCTGGTTGTTTGAGGGTGTTTGACTGTTAAGATTTAGGCATTGTCCCAATGGGCTACATGCACTAAGCTGTGTGAAGTACGTCCGGCTTCAAATCATGCAGTTCAGCCTGTTCCGGTGTATTTGTTTACTTAGCTAACTACAGCTCCTGAGGTACTATTTCGCCATGAATTCCCATAAGAAAATGGGTTTTCAAAAACAGGAGAAGAAATACTCGAACATTGTTGTGTTCCACTTTGTTCGGCATCATCAAAATGTAATTAATGGTATTTAGAGTTTCCATGGCTTTCCAACCCATCCTGACCTGCGAAGAACCCGACACGGACATCCGATTCTATACCAGGTAACGTTAGACCGAAGTTGTGCTATTCAGCTAACTGTTTGACATCGACCAAAGTAAACATCAGTTAAACTATAAAGAATCCTATCGTAAGTCACCATCACCATCATACAAAATAGTTAATGTGCCTACTGCGTGACCGCTGCAGCCTGTCATGCATACGAGATGAGACATTGGCTTAGTTGTTACAGCTAACAGTATTTTGGTGACCGTGTATGATTGTATTTACTTTGTTAATTAATGACTGACATGATGTATATGTCTTTTTGTAAATACATTTCCAAGCTATGACCACCTGATGGCGTTTTGGGGTTTGATTGAGCCTTCAATTTACAAAATGGTTCAGGTCTCCAGAGCCAAGAGCCTCCAGAGCACGTCCATCAACGGTAGGTTATGGTCTGAGCTGCTTTGTAGTAACAGAGGGTGGGATGCCATTGCTTTTACAGAAGGCTACACTAAAGGACTCAGCCCCCTTTAAATACACCAGTGCACTACAGCAACTAAATTTTTCCCCATGGTATGGTACACATAACCATTCTAAAACATTTAGCCAAACAAGAGCACAGCCTTACTAGTTTATAACTTAAAGCAACTTAAAACCTTTTTTTTAACCTTCCAGAGACAGCTGCTCCAGCCAATCGACAAGTTCTTTATTTTCCTCGTCTTCCTGTCGGTTGGTTTGAAGGAGAGGGACGTTTTCTAGCCACTGCACTGGGGTCTCAATGCATCTGGCTCACACCTGCAGAAGTGCAAGCTTACCTCCCTGAGGAATTCGGAGATTTCCCAGACACCCAGGTCATCTTGGACTGCACTGAGTCCTCACCACTCCTGCAAAGTGAGATGTACTCCACCTACACATCTCACTGCACCATGAAAGGGCTTATTGGCAGACGTTTACAGTTGTCAAACTAACAAAACAAGGCATAAGTTAAGGCATGGGTTAAGTAAAGCATTGGTTCAACACCAGGTTTTTGTAATTTAATTTAGTGAATTTATTCCAGTGGCAGATCATTTTGTTAAACATTCTGTAAATGTTATGTACACAAACATTATTAATGTATGCAAACTGAATCATTCATTTGTATAGATTTGTAAAAATGAACATTGTAACATATTGTACATACATCATATTGAACTATTGAACTATATTGGCTAAAAAAACATTATTGAAAAATGAACTGTAATAAAATATTTTATAACATTTTGTCATTCCAATCTTTCATTGAAGAACCTGGGTTTTGCTCATGTTCATTTCTCAAAGACAGGTATCTTGGCATGTATATTTAGAAAAATAAATGGTCAGCTTTTTCTCTAATTGATCTTTGCCTTTGTGGATCCATGTGTAATCGTTGCACACCTGTTTGGAACAGCAATGCCACGATGTGATTGCACACAACACTGCCTGCCACACAGGAGCATTGGCTGTGTCAACCCCACTGGCGATGAATCACAAAGTGGAATCTAAGAATTTCTAATTAGAAATATACCCTCTGCTTCATGGAAAAGTAGGTTATTATGAGTAGTTATTGTTATTGTTACTGAATCATGCTCCTAGACGATGCCTACCCTCCTAAATGCTTAGCTTTACATTCTCTCCCCACTCAAACAAACTTGAATAACCTTCCTTGATAACTATTATGCCTTATATGGTGTATATTAGCAGTGTTAACTTATGTAAATATGTTTCTGATCACCCAAACACGTTTCCTACCTCATCCTCCATTATCTGACCAATGTGCAGGGAGACAGGCAAACATTCAAGTTGGTGAGTCTTTAGGAATAAACTTAACTATAATGCTCCACTCAACGAGGATGAACAACGTTACACAGCTTCCTGCCTCCACTTAAACGGTGTGGTGTCTCACTCTTCCTCATTGTCCTGTAGCACAAGGTGATCATTGTCCTGGTCACCGTGGCCAGGTATGCAGGTCTAACATGTAGGCTTATATGCAGGTCTGGGGGAAAATGTCGAGTTGTACTGTATTTGTATGTATACAGTACACAGTACGTACACCTATGTGTACGTGTGTATTAGTATATTGTATGTATGAACCACAAGTCTGCAAGAAAACAGTGCAATAAACAAATAAACGGTTGTCGTAACATAGAGGCCAGAGCATGGACGTTTTGTAGAAGTAAACTGACTAACGTAAAGGATTACAATTAAGAGGAGAAACAAATGGTGCAGTTACCGTAAACAACCGCTATGTGGCGCTGTTACAAATAACTTTCACTACAATTTAATACAATTCTTAACACAAACTTAACACATACTACAGGCCTAAATTTAAAGAAAAGCGAATGGGTTAGGCCTTAGGGTCTATGCGCGTCCAAAGCAAACAGCAGCGCGACATATGGGCGGCGCCCACGTTGATTGGTACATTCAGTGCAACCAGCCAATAGGGCGCAGCCTTATATTAAATATAACTTAACGTAAGACGTCAGCGTCACAGCAGATATGCGCACAATCAAGGGCGAGAAGCATTGAAACTGGGACAACGTGTGCGCGCGATGTACTCCTTCGTTACACCCGTCCTCGCTGGCCTCGTCATAAAACGGCAATGAAGCAGCACCGGGGGAGGCAGCCATAACCTCTGCCGTACGGAGGGGCAATGTTATTTTGTAATTGTACTCTTTTCCGTCACCGAATAACCCACCCTATGGACTTTCCATTAAAACAAGGATCGATAAACAATGGAAGACCGATGCCTGAGTTTAAGGACCTACTTCAAACTAACGGACAGAAAACAACACGTTAGTTTCCAATGGACCGATACCAAAGAATTTCTCCATTAGACTCGCGAGACACTTTTAAAACGAAGACAAAGAGGACCGCCATCTTTGTACAGAAGGATTGGCGAATGGACGTCCGTTACAAGTAAACATGTAAAGGTAAGACCATGCAATATTTAGGTATTCACATATTGTTTGTGTGTAAGGGGGAGGACATGTCACGTGCCGTCAGCCTTCTCGAACTTTCCACAAGAAACGTAATGCGCGTTCTCGCTTGGCCTATTTTCAAAGACACGTGTCCTCGCTCCTTCTCGCTTTGACTTCGAACTACATTGCAGCATTGTCTTTGTCTCTTATATATATTTTTGCGTTGTATATCGGGGAAGACCTCACCGTTGCGCGGAACAAAGAACAAAAATACGTTGTAAACGGCAATTATATAACATTATACCACGTTGGGATGTTATACAAGCCCTGGTGTGATATAACACAAGCTAAATGACAGCAACGTCATTTGAAATTAATGTTTCGTCTGGAAGTCGATGTAGGCCGCGTGTCATTTGAATGTAAAATGGCTGCAGGCCGCGTGTAGGTTTGATGTAAAATGGCTACATTGACAAAAAATGTGGTTATATACTAGGGGCTGGAGTCCAACTTTATATTTATATATGAATGATATATTTTATTTATTGAATGTACACACAGTAGCTCAGTCTGTTGGTAATTGGCTTGGGAACCGAAAGGTCGCCGGTTCAAGTCCCCGAGACACATGGGCACTGCTGAGGTGCCCTTGAGCAAGGCGCAATACCCCTACACTGCTCCGCAGGCGCTGTATATACACAATATCTGCCCACTGCTCCCAATACTAGGATGGGTTTAATGTAGAGAAACACATTTCACTGTGTATGTCAAATGGCGTCTGTTGGCTTATTAGTCATAAAACATTAGTTTGAATAAATTCAAACTAATGTTTTATGACTAATGATTTGAGCATGGAAACAGTATATTTTACTGTAAGCCCCAATTGTCAATGTACAACCCCACACCGGCTGCTAGGAGCGCGGCGTGGTGTGACACTTGGCGGGGCCTCTCATATTGTCTCGCTACGCTTCCTTTTGGATCCAGGGGCGCCACATGCTTTGTTTGTGTTTCCTTCAGCGTGGGTAGTTAATACAATGTCATTTGCACTTTGTTTGTTGGCTACAGTTAAACAGCTTGTTCATGATTTATTTTCATGATTCAAGAAGATTGACGATTTTGAATTGCCATTTGCAAGTACTTTTTACTCCTCTGCTTATACACAGCAAAAAGTCTAGTGTTGAATTAACTCCCACAGATTCAATTTCAACACTTTTTCGGAGTTGATATAGGTCCACACTCTTCCAAATAGTTAAACATTTAACACTGTTAAGAGTTAATTTTTTAACTCTTTAACCGAGTTAAAGTAACACTAAGGATAAGACAAATAACACTGCTGAGGAGTTTAAAAAACATAAAACCTTTTATTTATTTACTCCCAGTCAAGTCAGTTTTCCACAGTTGTCATTTAAACATAGTAAAGGAAGGTATCACATACCAATTCTCATCTGGAACATTGTATGAGCTCTGAACATCAAACGCTTAGTAGAACTTGAGCTCAGACAATTTAACAATCAAACGTTCTTCACTTTGTGATACTCATAAGGCATAATGATGGTCATCAAAATTCTGTTATTAACTTTTTAGTAAAAAAATTAAATGTGGTCTTCAACCAAAATAATTGCACATATTTGACAAAAGACCGGCGTGTCTTCTTAAATTTCACTGCAAATAACTAGTCCAGCTTTATAATCTCCACCATCCACTTTATCCCAAGTAGTTGAGACAACTTATTTTGAAAAGATTTCCAGATGTTCAGTGTTAACCACATTTTCATCTGAGGGGAAAAAAGGTTTAATTGGCCCGTACTCGTTTTGTTTTAGGTTCAATGTTTCCCAGTGATAAGCAATGGCCATCTGATGCTTTTTAGCCAGTGATTTGGTTATATTTTTGAAAAATTTGAAATAATCTTTAAACATCCTGTGTTTGGCTTCAAACCTCATACACCACATATGTAATAAGGGGCCAATTTTTCTTATAGAAGACGGGTAATGGATCATAAAATGATGCTTACACTGTAAACCCGAATAAGTTAGCAGAACTCAAAACAATTGAGGCAATCAATTGCCTCAATTTTTTTGAGTTGATCAACTCAAAAATCTCAAGTTCTCAGAACTCAAAAATCTCGAGTTCTCAGAACTCAAAAGTTTTGATTAGGTGCTACTTGACTAATTTAAGTTACTATGACTTAAAGTTGCCAGTTTTCAAACTTAAAATCTAAAGTTTTCAGAACTCAAAAGTTTTGATTAGGTGCTACTTGATTATTTTCAGTTACTACGACTTAAAGTTTTCAGTTTTCTATCCGTGGGAATAAGTTAACAGAACTTAAAAAAAGTACACAACCATATTATTTGAACTTAATAAAAAATAGTTTTATGTACACAAGTCAAACATAAATACAATAGAATCACTATAATTAAACAACTTTACAACAGTTAAATATGGCAAATAGAAAAGAAAAACAAATAGAAAAATAGAATTGAAAAAAATGAACAGTGCACATTGTGTAGTAGGCCTATTGATAAATGTGTAGAAAGAAGGATACCCCAGTGAGGTATTATTGAAGGCCTTCTGAATCAAAGTTCTTTGCTTTGGTCACAATAATGCCCTAAAAAATTGCTGTACTACTCTGCAGGTGTTCAGCGTAGTACAGCAACTTCTTAAGGCATTATTGTGACAAAGGGAAAGAACTTTGATTCACAATAATAATACCTCACCCCACATCCTTTCTACACATTTATCATCAAGTCATTCTTGAGTGTCTGCAACCTGGGCGACAGTTTACCAGCTTCTAGACCAAGTACAATCTTCTGAACGAATTCAAAAGTGTTGGTCAGTGCTTTAGGATAGCTGAGGTGTAGTGCATAAATCAGTCCAAACATGACCAGGAAGGCATCACCAAATCTGGGGAGGCTGATCACGATGTCACTTTCGAGGACGACAGAGAATTTCACAGGCTGGTAGTGAACTGGACTTGTGTCATGGTCACTGATGACAGTAAGGAGGGCCACAGCAACATCTTCAAGCTCTGGCTCATCAGGCTCCTGAATGAATGAAAGAGACATACTAATCACAAACTAATCCATGGTTTCTACTAATATAAGAGTTAAATAGAAATATTTTTTACACTATATAGTACTTAATTTATTTTATAACGTTTTTTTGGTTATTGTTGTTGACAAATCATCTCTCCTTATAATTTAAGTACTGCTGGTGCAGCACAAAGCTAAGTACATGGAGTTATGTTTGTAAGTTGTAAGTAAAAACAGAAGATGCGTGTTCTGGACACAGGAATCAGCCGAGTTACCAGAGAATCTAAGTGGCGGGAGATAGACTGATACTAAGCTCAAGAACACATACAGGAAAATGTTTTACTAAACTTCTTATCACTTTGAACAAAACACCAATCCAGTTCATTTGTAGTTGGGTGAAATAAAACAGACCATACCTCTCCAAATCACACAAACTGTATGGATAGACTAAACAAGGGTAAGTCCTAAAACATGTTAGTATTTTGATTAACTGTTCACTTAATATACAGTGGTACTGTTCATTATTTAAGGAGACTCACTGCGCAGGTTCTGAAAAATCCAGAGACTTCCTCGCGCAGATACACAGGAAGTGCATGGAGAACAGTGGTACGCCTGGTGTGGATGTCATGGATTTCCTATTAAGATAAAAACAGAAGTGTATATACTGAAAAGTTTACTGATTTTGACAATGCTGATTTTAAACAGTCCAATCAGAACATATGTCCACAAATAACCTCTACACATCTTTAATATAGACAATATAGACTATATAGACAAATAGCAAACAAAGTGGACTAATTGTAAAATGTAAAAGCTCATTTGAATCATTGAAGCTGTCCAATGTTAGAGGTTCAACCTACGACATGTATAATAATCTATTTACCTGTTCATCGTGGATTCGTAAAATTTCTGCCAACGCAACTGCTGTGGTCCCAGTTTTGGACGCCTTCTGTCGAAATAACGTCATCAGTCTACGAATATGGCGGTCAAGCTCTGCGTAGAAGGTGTGGGGCAGGTTCTGGTTTGTAACCATCTGGAACTCTGCATACACCTACATTTAAAAACAGCATAAGGACAATACATCAACATCAATTAGTCAGTTCAACTTGGAGGATCTCTTAAACTTCTATAACGCAGCAAATAGCCGCCAAATGAGTAAGAACCACAACTTTCACTTTAAACCACACAGAATGTGCAATATGTTAACACAGGAAAAAAATATCCATATTACCACAGACTATTTTAAGAGCAGGCCAGGTCCATGAGCTCGTTCACTGGTGGGCAGGAGTTTACTATGGTCTGTCCGCGCAGGGCAAATGTGGTCTGCATCATCTTGGTAATGAGAGGCAGGTTCTTCTCAGTCTTCTTCAGTTCTTCAGCAATTGTCTGCCTCAACTGCTGAATGACTGAAATGTACCCACACAATCAGTATAGAGGCATGGAAGAGGGCTGTGCTGCAGTCTGTAGTGTTTAAATAACTGTATTCTGGAAGTGAAAGAAGGAGCGCACAACTTACACTGCCAGACCATATCGGAACAAGCCACCTGAAAGGAAAAAAAAAATGACAAAGTTTAGACCTCCATCAACAACCTTCAAACCAGAATTACTTACAACTCAATATAACAAAAAGTTCATTACTATTAGCTTACAAAAACATGACCATGGAATACAGAATACACAATACTGCTGTGCGGTCGGAAACCCAGGCTGTAAAAGCCAGCTGGCTAGCTAATGACCGGCTAGCCATAAGTTATCCCTTACACGTGTTCTAACCACCATGAATGGAAGGAAACCACGTGCTCGAAATGTTAACACCGTTTTGGGCTTCGGTTTGGTTTAGATAGCGAGCAAGTTAGTAACCAGAGTTAGCTCTTAAAAACAAGATTCATTTTCCCATAACCTGAATACATTTACATTACATTTAGGGCATTTGTCAGACATGCGAGACTAGCGATAACAATTGAGCGAAATTATATTTTTAAGTCAGGTAGATTAAATGAGCAGAAATAACTAACTATAATTGGTATAATGTATGTGATGTATCTATTAATTAATACTGAAAGTAACTTACCATGCACCTTGGACAAGATCTTGGAGTTCTTCAACGCGGTTGGGGGGAGGAGAGCAAATGATCGTGGTGGAGCGAATCAAATGGGGGTGGGGGGTGGGTTGAAACCGCCCGTCGAGGGGGGAGAGGGGTGTTGCTGAAACAGTTCATGGAGGGGGGAGGGGGGTGTTGCTGAAACATCGTCTGACCCTCAAGGGGGGCGACTAGACCAATGTGTGCGTTCATGCAGCGTTTCCGCTGGTAAGGTTTCCACGGCTAAAACCTTGCCGCCACACCATACATTTGATAATAAAGAATAGGGCTGTCAAGGTTAATGCGTTACTAACACGTCGCCGTTAACGCCCCCCCGTTCGGACCTGAAGTCCCGCCGCCACCCTCCACCCCCCCCCACCCCCACCGCTGGCCATCGCGACCTGAATCCCCCCCCCGTCTGACACCCATGAGATCAATTCCACAGGAATCACTGCTTCCATGAGTATATACCACACACCCAACCCCAGATAAATGCCAGAAGAACCCATTCCTATGTGGATTAAAGACCAAAGATCGTACCTCTTGTGTTCTGACCGACACGAGTGCGAGTGCGCGCTATATACAGAGTCATCATATACAGTCCTTTAAAGTCCTCCCCAATACCCACTATAATGTTACTGACATCAGACACATGCAGTAATGTTGAAACAATAGAAATCAGTGGAATTTATCATTTTGAATATGTAATTATTTAAATTATTTTATTATTATATTATATTAATAAAATATTATATTATTATTATTTAATTCTCGTGCTTAAGTTATGCTTTTAAGTTATGCTTACTTAATACACAAATAGTTCAAGTCAATCAAGTTAATCAATCAAGTTAAGTTGCAGTTACTCAAAAAAGGACGACAAGTCACACGAACTCAACATTTTTAAGTTCGTAGAACTTTTTTGAAACTTTGAGTACACACTACTTAATCTATTTGATTACTTTGAACATTCGGGTTTACAGTGTAGGTATTAAGTTTCTGGACGGATACAGGTGCTTAAATAGTGTGGTGCTCAACAATTAAATGCTTTAAATAGGTTGTCATACCTAGAGTGACAGAAGGTGAAAAAGCAATGTTCATTATTTGAAGTAACCGTAACAAATTCCAGTTTCCTGCAGGAATAATGTCACCAAACAGTGGGATGTTTTTCACAAGACGCAAAGTCTGAATATAATTCAGACTAATGCCTTTGCCAGCACTATCCAAAATAATATTTGTTGGACGGTTTTTTCGTTCTAAAAATCCGTAATCAAGAGTAAATCCTGGAAAGCAAGTCCTGTTCTGAAATAAAGTTGTGTGCGATATCCAAAAAACAATTGAATCTCTTACTGAGCCACGCCCTCAGGAAGATCATGCATAATATCAAAATGAATAGTTATTGGAAACATTGAAATACTTCAATGAATTAAGTGTAGATTTTTTTTTTCAGACCATATACTGACTTCAACTGTGGGTTTTCCTGGAGAGACTGGCAATGCATTTCAAACATATTTTCCACAAAGGATAACTTTAGGATCTATATATACTGCAGTGCACCGCATCAATTTATTGTTTAAATATGTTAAACTTAATTGCACTTACCATAGAACTGCATGCATGGAAGTTAGAAGAAAATGGCTCCATTTGGCGCTCGAACAAGTGAAAAATGCATGTGTGGGCGGAGCTTGATTACATCTTGGCGGAGCTTTATTACATCTTGGTGGAGTTGGGTAACTCTGATGTGATCAACTCTGTGAAATAACTCCAACTCTGAACACCATTTGAATCCGAAGATGTTAATTTTACACTTTGGGAGTAGAAATCAACTCCGAAATGTTTAACTGACATTTCAACTCAAATCTTTGCTGTGTACTACTGCGCCTCCTTATGCTACTTCTGGTGCTTATCATTGTATCGTGCCTACTTCAAGATTTTTATTTTCAAAGTACAATGGAATGCTTTTACTTCCCATTCACAACCGCAGTATGAATTTTCTAAAACACTACAAAAAAACTGTACACAATAACAATAAAAAGAGCAATTAAGTGACTGATGGATGATATGTACATGTGTTGAATTGTGCAAAAAGCATTTTAGAGGGCCAGTAGTGCAGCAGCATCATGAATACAGTGCAGAATGGTTCAGTAACTGTAATGAGTACAGAAAGTCCTTTGATAGTGTAATGTCCTATGGATGACAAATGTATGATAGTGGTAACACTCCTAGCAAGGCACACACACTGGCAGTAAGGCGCACTGCCTGTGGATAAAAACTATCCATGAACCTGGTAGTCCTTGTACGGATGCTGCGGAACCGGCCCCTGGACTGTATGGTTGAGAAGCGATGGTGCCCAGGGTGGTTGCTCATAATACTACTGCTGGTGATAATTATTAGGGATGTTTCGATCAGGGTTTTTGGGGCCAATCACTGGAATCAGAATCTGCCAATCTTCCATTTATTGTGTATTATATATTTAATTAATATTTAGAGCAATAAAAGTTAACTTTTCTGAAATGCATTGCAGAAATATAATTAAGACCTGAGAAACTATCGTGAATTAATAACGATAATTAATTCATAATAATTAATTAATACGTTTATTTACTGGAAGGCAACATATGCACAGGGTTTCCCACAGTTCTGAAATATACTTCTGCCGGTAGCCGGTGAGGGAACAATACAATATACATACATACAAATAAGCCTGATCTTTTAAGAACATTTATTGAATTTACTCAATATACAGCGTGCACAAAGATGGCACTTGGGGTGCTTCAAGGTAGTTTAACTTCCATGTTTACAATGCTTAGACGGACAGCTGATTCGGTGGTTGCATCGTTTCGAACGGCTCTTTTTCACGTCTTCTTTGATCGATAGAGTAATGCAGTGGGCCTGGCATTTTTCAGCCTGCAAAAGCGTCCTGTTTGCTCGGTACCTAATGTGAGTAATGCGGCTGTAGGAAGCAAAAGCCGAATCCCTGATATTTATAACTAATAAATCCCAAAGTAAATGGGTCCCAAAATAAATCTGATTTTTACCGATGCAAAGATTTAAGATACATCTCTACTCCAGGCAATTGTATCTTGATTTTATGCTGGTGTACCGATGCAAATCGGTTAATCTTACCATCCCTACAGCAGACCGTTCACGTGATAGCCAAGCAAACGGGTACATGAGAAGTAGAGCAAGGGGGTCATTGTGCACTAGTTAATCGATCGCGGATGCCGTCGTGCTCATGGACGAAAAAAATACGAAAAATACTTGGGCGACTGTTAATATATCCGGGCTGCCCGCCCAAGTAAAGTCGGTGTGGGAAACCCT
The DNA here is from genome assembly GCA_027704905.1 of Muraenolepis orangiensis. Lineage (NCBI taxonomy): Eukaryota > Metazoa > Chordata > Actinopteri > Gadiformes > Muraenolepididae > Muraenolepis > Muraenolepis orangiensis. Next base: position 13,997,362 of record CM051004.1, on the reverse strand, counting down.
GTCATGTATTTTGTATCATGTGATCAATCGGTTTCGAGTGAATATTGGCCGATAATGACCAGGGGCCGATCAATCAGAGCATCCCTATTAATTATACTTAAAAAAACAACTAATTATATTAACTACTCCAGCTACTTATTAGACTAGTACCAGACATTAATACTACTTATTTAGCTTACCTATTTTAACTTAACCGATTGTTGATTGTTCAGTCTTCCCATGATCCTTCAACCGCCTCTTATGAAGACATACCAGAGATACCTGCGCATGGTTCTCTCTTAGCCAAAATAACATTATACGTCGACGCCGGCGGTGAAGCTCCAGTTCCTTAAGTTCATAAATTATAATGACTAATAAACAAAACAAAATACGCCTATCTGGGGGCATTTTTAATAATCAATCGATTTCCTTCATATCAACCTCTCAAAACAAAAGCTTCTGGGTGTATTTCCGCGGCTCTGGTCAGAGAGGTGTGTAAACCTTGTTAGAGACTTCACAACGTAGCCAGACGTGATATTGCGCAGCGGCACCGCTTCAGGAAAACGAGTGGAGGCGCACATAATAGTAAACTTTACCGTAAAAAATACGGTTGAACTTGATGTACTATTACGGTTAAAGGATATCAGTACTGCTGATTTTACGGTTAATGTTTGAGTTTTATTCCATATTTTACCATATAAATACAGGTTTTTACCACTGAAAGAAACTTCTTTTTGCCATAAAATGAACATGAAAATACTGTATGAATACCGTCTAAATAAAGTTTTTGCCACTAAATTAGTGTTTTACTGTGCAGTTAACTGTAATATAAAATACTACTTTTCCCCATATAAATTCCCTTAAAATGTCGTACAAGGAAATGCTGTGCTGTGAAATTTGACGGTGCTTTACTGTAAAAATAATCAGTCTGCAAAATACAATACTACTTTTTCTTATATAAATTTCCTTACAAAAGCAGTACAAAAAAAGGTTTTCTCATGAAATTTTTATTGTGAAATGAACAGTATAATGTAATGATTTCACTTCTAATACGTAAAATCCTCTCATGGTCCATAGTCAGACAGAAGTCCAAAGTTTAATTAATTGTCCATTAAAAAGATCAGCAAGCAGTCAAGGGGTTTCCAATGTGTTGCCCTCCTGTAGCTGTTGGGAACAGCATGTGGACATCGAGGGTCCCACCAGGTTGGGTGGAATGGATGGGGAACCCAGGACCTAACACCAGCATCAGGGAGAGATGGGGAACCCAGGACCTAACACCAGCATCAGGGAGAGATGGGGAACCCAGGACCTAACACCAGCATCAGGGAGAGAGCAGAGAAAAATCACTGGATCAAAAGTCGTTTCATTTACACTTAAGTAGTGGTGGGATATATTATATTGCAAAACCTTTAGATCACAATATTTTTATAGTTTTGGACTAACCATATACAGCACATCTTAGTATACTGATTTTTCTGGTAATTCAATTTGAAAATGGTTTATAAATGAAGGGACTCTCAATAACCTATTTACATTTTCACTATAGTAACTGACGGTAACATCCCCCCAACACTCAGTATTACTTAATCTCTACTGGTAGACACATTTCTAAAGAGCACAGTATATACCACTATACTAAAGTCAATATTTACTGAAAGCGTGCATGATAGAAAACCTGTTTGTGTGGAATCACTCATCCTAAATGTCCTGACTGAATGTAGAAACAGGTCCACATTGAAGGATCAGGGAGGAGAACTTCCAGCAGCAGGAGAATGCTGAGTGGAACTTGGTAGTTTGACTGGGACCAGCCCTAATGATGGTGCAGCCCTATCAATGCCCTAACAAGTGAGAAAAGATTAAATTGTAAAATAAACCAAAACAATAATTGACTCTCTCTAGACGTATCTCTTACCTGAAAGGTAATGTCAAGAAGAATCCAGTTGAGGACCACTGAACACGTTTGGCTTGGCCTATTGGAAGGGAAACAATACTTTAGACGCAGAATAAAAATCGGATGTATATATTTTAAATATGCAGCCAACTTACCAGCTCAGTTCTTTAATGATGCCATCAGAGGAAACAGAACTTCTGCCAGACTTGAGTATTTTCATAATAATTTCTTCTAAAACAAATGATAGACTGAACCACCTACACTGTTCAATATTGTAATAGTACAAATAACCAACCCATACATATGTTATACTCTGCATACTTACCAAATGCACATACGCTGTTCATACTCTACAGACAACCCTACATTTGCACTCTTTTGTATATTGTAACTCTCCACTGTCCATCACTGTACATATTGTATAGCATGATTGTGCTGTATTACCTACTGCATTTCATCGGATTTGTACCTGTACTCTGCAATGACAATGAAGGTGAATCTAATCTATTCTAAAGTTTTCTGAGTGCAAATTTATGTTTTTAAATTGCTCATTGTACCTAGCAGCCACAAAAAAATGTCCCATCTCACATTTTAAAATAAAGAAAAGCTTTATTTCATTGCTGTTAAGCAAAGGTTTTGAATTTTACTTTTCACAAAAACGACTACCTCGATGACAGAGTTCCAAATTCCTAGAAATATCAAGTTCGCCTGAACTTGTTTGCAGCACAAAACTATTGACCTCACTCAGTAAAGCTGAACATGTACTGTGACTTTACAAACTATACCAGACACTTTTCCATGGAAAAGTTTACATTGGCTTTCAGAACTTTCAATTCGATACAAATTTAACAAATATCTGCAGTACAGTACACCTTAACACATTGTTCCAAAGCACCCAACTCTAAAGGGTTAGGGTTAGTAGGGTATGTCTATATCCACTCAAGGTCTGCAATCAGAGTGAGGACTCTGGGATTGACTGGGAGTACTTTCTTGTTTTTCTTCCACTCGACTTTGGTTCCTCTCTCAGGATTTATTGAGAAGAAACACCTTCATGAAAAATACATATATTAATTCACAAAACTGTTAAATAAAAACTTGTATTGTTAAATACTATAACAACAAAGAAATTGTACCTTTGGAGGAACTCAAGTGTTGAACGTATTTCCACTGGGTAGTGAATGTTGAAACAGTAGTAACTCCCGAACATCAGGCAGAAGGCAGACGTGAAGGAAGTGATGTGGTCGTTGACAACCTCTTGGTCGATGCTCAACATGAACGTCCCAGCAGCAAAGCAGGACAACCCTGAAAAATTTAAGAATACAAAAAACAAAACAAACACAAACTTCCATAACAAAGGCATCAATGTCAGCCATTGACTAAACATACAATGGTGCTTATTACATTCAACAAGGGCCATCAAAAAACAACCAAAACTGATAACGGAGTTGGTTAAAACCATAATGCTGCCTTGAATTCTGCTATTGGCTGACCTTGTACAATTGTATTTCAGTACAAGGGTACTAGAGGGTTTGGTTGCACTTTTTTGCACGTTTGTTTACTTACCACACACAATAATGCAGGGTGTTGCCGGCAACTTCTCCATCTTAACCTCTTGGGCCAGGCATGTATCCTCGACGAAATGGAACAGGTTCTCCTTTTGCTCACCAAAAAGAGCCAGTAAGAGACATACCATCTGTATGATGTCTTCTGAACAACCATCCGACTGACCTCTCTCAGTCTGAAACTTGATCAGAGCATCCAGGACTTGCTTGTTTTTTGGTGCAGCAACACTTTTGAGGAAGTCTAAGAGGCGTCTACCCTTTTTGTCCACATTGGCAAGGAAGGACTCCATCAGACTCACACCAGTAAGTTCTTGGAAGTGTGCTGCCATACCAACTTCCCTGAACAAAAAGGGCCACTCTTGGCCAAGTGTCTTGATGCTTGTCCCCTTGTTGATGTACTCACGCTGCGTGTAATAGGTGGACTGTACTAATGTTCTCACATCGTCTGTATTGTAGTTTCTCTTCAAACATATTCTTCATCTTTTCTTTTTTTTCTTGCTGACTCCACAGTCTCGGAGAGTGGCAAATGTTTCGGCTCCCAGTTGACGCAGCCATACGTGCCTTGAACACTTGCGTTTCATTATTTTTGGTGTGTTGGGTCGTTTAACATTTTCAATTCGCACTTGGAGTTGCTTTACCAGTGAATGGTATCCAGGTCCAACAACATCACCCTCGATGACATCCTGTAAGGATTTTGGATACTTGGCCACCATTATTTTGCCTATCTTTGTAGTGTTGCGTTTGGCTGGATTATTAGACACCTTCATAATCTCCGAGACCACAATCCTTACCATCTCTCGGCGTAGTCGCGGACTAGGTCTTCTCTGCCTTTCCAAACTCTGCAGTAACTCTTCAGGGTGCTTCTGCCATGGTATTTGGAAATTGTCTACCCAGTTTGGCACAAAAGCGGAACAGGCTCCCGGGGACGAGGTGGTTGTGGATGATGCTAGTGAGGGAAAGGACGAAGTGGAACAGACGGACACCGGAGAGGGACACGCTGAGGTTGGAGTGGTTGAGTCTGTAACAGAAGAACAAAGGAGATTAAAAAACATTAAACCCTGAATGATATGCCTGTCACAATGTGTAGAGCCAAATGCACAACAAAGCAAGTTTTCAAACAAATAAGTATCTTTACTTACAAAACTCAAAAGGGCATAAAAGCAGCCAACCAGGAAGTAACACAAGGGGTGTGAGCAGTGACACAACAAATCACATTGTTAAACAGCAACCAAAATACAGGAAAAGGAAGTCAATAACACACGAGGAACAAGGAAATGAACACACACAAGACTACAAACAAAGTCCTAGAACACAATGAAACTAAGGAAAACAAACCCGAAACCATGACAATGCTACTCTGTTGAAAATGTAATCATTAAATCATTAATTAATCATTAAATAACTATATAGCTTGTGCTCTGGTGTGATGGCAATTTAATGTTATGAAACTGTATTCATTTCAATGTTCTGGGCCCAGGCAGCAACAAGTCTTCTGGATTGGCTTCAGCAGCAGGTCTGCGTCTAATGTACTGCAGATCATCTGTGGTCCCTGCACCGAGTGCCTCCAAAGTATCTACTACTGAATTGAGAACTGCTACAGGAAGATCTGGAAAAACTGCAGTAATGGCACTGCTTATCTTCTGTGTCTCAGCCATATCTATCAGATACATAAAAACAAAAAAGGAATTTGCACCGAGTGCCTCTAAAGTATCTACTACTGAATTGAGAACTGCTACAGAAAGATCTGGAACAACTGCAGTAATGGCACTGCTTATCTTCTGTCTCAGCCATATCTATCAGATACATAAAAACAAAAAAGAATTTGGAAGATCTGGAAAACATCTAACATCTAAGCATCTACTCTGACATTACACAGTGCTTCAATGGGACTATCTGGTATCCATTTTTCATGTAAGATGATGTCACAACCAAAGGTCTAACGACCAAACAAATTACACCTGGACCGGGCTGTTGTGAAGCCAACCCGTCCAGTGAGCGCTTTTAAGCACAGGTCCCGGCAGGAATTTAGACAAAACGTTTGTTACAAGGGTCAATTATATTTATTCACTATGGGGAATCAAACCCACAACAACACAAAAACGCATCGCATCCACACACTGTGGCAAACAGGCAACCTCTAACACTCCACTCTGGTCGGTGGCAATGACACAATGAGGCGCCCGGATGGGTGTCACATGGCAGGCTTTATCCACCCGTCCTAACGAGGCTGATTGCCGACAGCCGCCGCTCATCAGGCAATCAGCGCTCTCTAGAGGAGAGACGGGCGGCACCTGGGAAGGAGAAACAAAAAGGGGGCCAATACAACGGTGACACACATCAAATACAAATAACAAATATAACATACTAACCTGATGTTTACAAACATGATAACAATGTTAATGACCCACCCATGGACGTCACACCTCCCCCCCATAGAAGCGAACCTATTGGGTGAGCAAAACATTGTTACCTATGAATCAACATCCGATTAGTACCCCCAGACCTACCCTCTGGACAAGGCATCGGCCACAACATTGTCCACGCCCTTTTTGTGGCGTATGACAATATTGTAGCCCTGCACCAGTAGGGCCCAACGCATCAATCGCTGATTGCTGTTGTACATCTGGGCCAAAAACACCAACGGATTGTGGTCCGTGTAAACCAACACCGGAATGGAGCTGGACCCCACGTACACCTCAAAATGTTGGAGGGCGAGGAGCATCGCCAGCGTCTCCTTCTCGATGGTGGAATAGTTAAGCTGATGATGCTTGAACTTCACCGAGAAGTAGCAAACCGGGTGATGCACGTCGCCCTCTCCCTCCTGTAACAGCACAGCTCCAGCCCCAGCAGCACTCGCGTCGACCTCCAGCTGAAAAGGACGAGCAAAGTCAGGGGCTGCTAGAACAGGGGCACTGCACAAAAGGGATTTTGCAGTCTCAAAGGCGCACTGACATTCCGTGGTCCACACAAACGGCACAATAGGACTACATAATGA
>CM051004.1:13908411-13989935 GCA_027704905.1 Muraenolepis orangiensis | reverse complement strand
TGTTGAATTATGATTTTGTTTATTTAATACTCTTATAGTAATCACTTCCTGTATTCCCGTGATAAAAGGGGGCGTGCGCAATAAAACATGTGTTCTTCCGGTTGAAGCAAAGCCGACGGTGTATGTGTGTACTTATTCCTTCGTCACGTGAAACTATGTTCACGGTATTCCTGCCCTAAGATCATGGCATCGTTAACAGGTTATGGGCCCAGGAGGGACCATGGAAGCCGGTGGAACCGTTTGTGTTTCGACGGAGATGAGAAGAACTACGAGTTATGGGAGACAAAGTTTTTGGGTCACCTACGACTGCTAGGATTGAAGGCTGCCATCTTAGAGGAGCCAGGTGAGGATGATGAGGATGATGATCAGAAAAACGAAGAAGCCTATGCGGAATTGATCCAGGTACTGGACGATAAAAGCCTTTCACTGATCAACGGAAGAAAAGCATTACAAATATTGAGGAACCACTACGCTGGGAAAGGGAAACCACGGGTGATCAGCCTCTACACTGAACTAACGTCGCTGCAGAAAGCCGCTAATGAGAGCGTCACTGACTATATTATTCGTGCCGAAACGGCAATTACAGCACTGAGAAATGCTGAAGAGACTCTTAGCGACGGGCTGTTGATAGCAATGATTTTAAAGGGACTGCCATTCTGTTATAGGCCGTTTGCCATTCACATTACACAAGGGGATGAGAAGCTAACTTTTGGTGAGTTCAAAACAAAGTTGAGGAGCTATGAAAGCACAGAAAAATACAATGCCAACTTGAGTGAAGAATCTGATAACATTATGAAAGCGAGTGGCTGGGTGAAGTGGAGAGATGGCCCCGATATCACCTGCTACAACTGCGGTCAGAAAGGGCACCGGGCTCGTGAGTGTCGAAGTGTGCGTAGCAGCAACAGCAAAGACCAGAGACAGTGGTGCAGTTTTTGCAAAAATTCCACACATACCGATGCAAACTGCAGACACAAAAAGAAAGACAATGCTAAACAAGCAACTGACGTTGAAGACCACTCATTTGTTTTTAAAGTATGTGACAGTCCAATTACCGGAGTTACACATAAAGGGCTGATGGTCGACACCGGAGCAACGTCACACATAATAACGAACATCGACAAGTTTAAAAGGTTCGATGAAACTTTTCAACCGAAAGACCACTTCGTTGAATTGGCTGATGGGACCAGAACAAGTGGTGTCGCTCTGAAGAAAGGGGAGGAGGAGGTCTGCCTGCAAGACACGGAGGGACGACGAGTGACAGCGACGCTGAAGGACGCGCTCTCCATACCGTCCTATCCACAAGATATTTTCTCTGTTAAAGCAGCGACAGCCAACGGAGCATCAGTGAACTTTCGTCAGGGTTGTAACCAGCTGATTCACCAGAAAGGTAAAATATTTGACATCAAGGAATATGATAGACTTTATTTTTTAAACACTGTGGACTGTGAAGCTAAGGACGATGCATGTTATGGATGTTATGACATTCAAACATACTTGGTCACTGTAACTATGATGATGTGTCACAACTGGAAAAAGTTACTGAGGGGATGAAAATTAAGGGTGGGATTGATAAATCTAACCTTAACTGTGAAGTGTGTACTCGAGGTAAATTTGCTCAGAGTAGGAACAGACAACCAGATGCAAGAGCTAAAGCAGCGCTAAATCTTGTGCACACTGATTTAGCAGGTCCCATTGAGCCAGAGGCTAAGGAGGGATTCAGATACACATTGGCTTTTACAGATGACTTTTCAGGGGCAGTATTTGTGTATTTCCTAAAAGCTAAAAGTGATACTTTCAAAGCCACAGAGAAATTCATTGCTGATGTCGCACCTTACGGTAAAATCAAATGTATAAGGTCCGATAACGGTACAGAATTCACCGGGACAAACTTCCAATCGCTCCTTATACAACATGCAATACGACATGAAACTTCAGCACCTTACTCACCCCATCAAAATGGGACAGCTGAGAGAAACTGGAGAACACTTTTTGAAATGGCAAGATGCATGCTTCTTGAGAGCAATTTACCAAAGAAGCTATGGACATATGCCGTCATGACTGCAGCTGTAATACGTAACAGATGTTACAACAGACGTGTAGGACAGACGCCTTATTATATGCTGACAGGACGTAAACCTAATCTCTCGAAAATGAATGTATTTGGATCTGTATGCTATGCATACAAGCAGGAAAAGAAAAGGTTAGACTCGAGGTGTGAGAAGAGTATCTTTGTAGGGTATGATAAAAACAGCCCAGCATACCTAGTCTACAACCCAGACACAGGTAGTGTTCGAAAACACAGGCAAGTGAAGTTTGTCACAAAAAGTGTAGTCGAGCGACATACACAGACTGATTTTGAGGCAAGTGATGACGATTTTTATGAGAAAAGGTTTGTATCCATCAAGCCAGAAACCCAGGGGACTGACCCGTGTCCAAAAGAGACACAGGAGGCTCGAACTGAGACAGATGACACTAACACTCAGACAGGAAAGGGAGCAGAAGGTCAAAATAGATGCTATCCCCAAAGAGAAAGGAAGAGACCTCAGTATTTAGGGGACTACGAATGTAAAGTACAGTGTGACGACCAGAAGTATGTAAATATTAACTACTGCTACAGAGTAATGTGTAATGTACCAAACACCTTTAAAGAGGCCATGAATTCAGCAGTCAAAACTCTGGACTGATGCTATGCAGGAGGAAATTAATTCTCTTAAGGAAAATGACACATTCACATTGACCACACTACCAGAGGGCAAAAATGCAGTGGGGGGTAGATGGGTCTATACAATCAAAGAAAACGCAGAAAAGACTGAGATATATAAAGCCAGATATGTTGCAAAGGGATATAGTCAAGTGGCAGGAATCGACTATAAGGAGACATTTTCCCCGACTGCAAACATGACATCAGTAAGAAGCTTGATGCAACTGGCAGCTCAACATGACTTACACCTACATCAAATGGATGTTAAAACTGCATATTTACATGCTCCAATTGATTGTGAGCTGTATGTACAGCAACCTGAAGGTTTTGAGGTCAAGTCAGACACAGATGAAAAGCTAGTCTGCAAGCTGAATAAATCACTGTATGGGTTAAAACAATCTGGAAGAAACTGGAATAAAATGTTGCATGATCATCTCTGTGAGAACGGTTTTGCACAAAACCCAGCTGATCACTGTGTCTACAGTAAAGGAATAGAAAATGAGAGGATCATTTTGATTATTTGGGTGGATGACATAGTCATCGCAGCTAACGATATTCACACAATTAATACTGTGAAAGAAATGTTGAGCACAAAATTCAAAATGAAGGATCTTGGGAAACTTAAACATTTCCTAGGCATTGACTTTACTCAGGAAAAAGGAGAAATAAGGATGAGTCAAAAGAAATTCATAACAAAAATACTGGAAAAGTTTGGTATGAATGACTGTAAGCCAAGGTCCACCCCATGTGAACAGAAACAATGATGATGGTGAAGCTGTTGATGCAACACAATATCGTGAAGTGGTAGGCAGCTTAATATATTTAATGACATCTACACGGCCTGACCTAAGTTGTAAACTCAGTATTGTAAACTGTCAGTAAACTGTCACAGTATTTTTCAGAGCCAAAAGAACAACACTGGTTAACTGCTAAACATGTATTGAGGTACTTAAAGGGCACAATTAATCAGGAGCTATGTTTTAAACAACAAGATTAAAAACTGAAACTTGTTGCATACTGTGATGCGGATTGGGCAACAGATCAAAATGACAGACGGAGTATAACAGGGTACTGTTTTAGTCTAACTAGCAATGGGCCTGTTATTTCTTGGAGATCAAAGAAACAGCAAACAGTAGCTTTGTCGACATGTGAGGCAGAGTACATGGCACTGGCTGCCACAGCACAAGAGAGTTTGTATCTTGTGCAGCTAATAGAGAGCATGGACAGTGAGGGTCAATATACTATCTTTGAAGATAACCAGGGTGCAATTGCTCTATCCCAGAACCCAGTATGTCGTCAACGATGTAAACATGTGGATATCAAGTATCATTTTGTTCGAACTGTACTGAGTGATAATATGATAACCATTGAGTATTGCCCTACAGCTGATATGGTTGCTGATATTTTCACTAAGCCTGCAACAAAGGTCAAAAGTGAGAAATTTGTAAAGTATTTGTTTAGAATGTAAATAACCCCAGAAGTTTAAAACACTGTTACTGTGCAAGTGTACAAGGTGTTTACATTTGAATTCATGTTGAGAAATTGTGCAGTATAAGAGTAAGTGGGGGTGTTGAATTATGATTTTGTTTATTTAATACTAATCACTTCCTGTATTCCCGCGATAAAAGGGGCGTGGGCAATAAAACATGTGTTCTTCCGGTTGAAGCAAAGCCGACGGTGTATGTGTGTACTTATTCCTCCGTCACGTTAAACTATGTATTCCTGCCCTAAGATCATGGCATCGTTAACAGGATATATTGTGATATCTAGAACACCGTTTTTAAGTTGGTATTGGATCAATGTAATATGCTACTGGATCAACCTGATTTTAAGTATTGGTATTGTGTCCTTGTATTCACTGCCAAAGTTCATTGTAGAGTATAAAAAAAGTAATTTAAAAACATCAATGTTATATGCTGATAATAACCATACTCAGACACTGAGTTACAACATGCGACTGTCTTTACTGAAGGCTTAGTCAGAACAGCTTTACGGCACCATGTCGCAACACAGGTACATCGTAATGCATAACATGTGTCACGTTAGTTGTGACAGCATACACAACAATCAACTCTAAGAATTATTTAATGGAAGCTATGCATACCAAATATTAGTTTAAACTGTGAGGTTTATTTTATAATTCAAAAAAAGTGTGTTACATATTTTTTATGCTGTATCTAATAACTTAACTACAACTACAGTTGGGCCCTGTGTTCATCCAAAGAATATGTCTGACAGAGAATATTCCATTACATTGCATTACAGTCATTTAGCAGACCCTTTCATCCAAAGCGACTTACAATAGTGTGTTTCAACAAAGGAAGGTAAGAGAACAACTCGTCACCAGAAGTCAAAAGTGCATTTCATTTCTAACAAGTCTCCAAGAACTGAACCAGTGCCAGTGACGTGCTGTCAGGGGAGGCAGGGGAGGCAGTGCCTCCCCTGTCATCATGATATGTAAAAAAATGAATAATGATTAAAAACAAATAAATAAATATTTGTCCACTGATCTGTGATATAAATGTAATTGTTGTATGATTCCAATCATTCCAATCATTTTTATAGTCAATATCGCTGAATTTGTGTATTTTCCTGTTCAAATACGAAGGAAAGACGCAAAGGGAGGCAGCGACGAGCTGAGCCTCCTCTCAGATTGCGCAATCCCTCACAAACTGGGCTGAGCGCATACAGTTGATCTCTCTGTATGTCACCAATGGCTGTACAGCACGCAGGTGCAGGTGATCGCAGACACACGCAGAGTAAATTCGGAAATTTTGAACATGTTCAATAATTCTCTGTGAATGCCTGCGATCAATTTATACGCAACAGGGACGCAACAGGTACGCTACGCACGCAACACGATCGCAACAGGTACGCTACGCACGCAACACGATCGCAACAGGTACGCAACTCATAAGTTATGAACGCAGGTCCAAATTTGAGGTATCTGGTCAGGTTTTGGGGTCATTTTTATCTGATTTCTTTGTAGCTTTCCCCATGTTGACTCTTCGATGACCAAATCAGAAGGAAACACTGAATGGGCTCCGCTTTTATAGTGTTGAACTTTCCTGACTAGCTTCCAGACCGTAGTCAAGGAATACAGGGATATTCATCCAGGGCCGAAGCACAGGCTTCGGGTTCAGTAACCCACTTAATGAACAGACAGGCAGGGTTTACTTCCGAGAGGGTTGGATTTATTAACTTATTCTAGACAGGTGTACATTGCTACTACTCCCGTTCACTTCCAGACACACACAGACACTCACTCATTCACATCACGCTCCCCCACACACACGCCACGCCCCCCTCTCTCTTAAAGGGGTAGGCAGCCTTGCCCTACATGAACCTACTGGTATAACAATAGGTTTTTATCACGTGACCGATATTTGCAAATACCACGCAACTAGCACGCAGGTCAAACGCAACTTGTAAGTTTTGAACGCAACTCACACGCAACCCACACGCAACTCACACGCAACCCACACGCAACTCACACGCAACCCATAGGTCGAATAGGTTACAAATTGACAAAATTGTTTATTTTGGTTGCGTTTGGTGCGTATACAAATACTTTATAAATATATCCTCCGCCTGAGGAGACCAGCCTGCTGTACATCTCGAAGGCGGATGTGCGCCGCACCTTCAAGCTGTTGAACATCCGTAAGGCGGCAGGCCCCGACAACATCCCGGGCCGCGTCCTCCGAGCATGCGCAGACCAGTTGGCAGGAGTCTTTGCAGACATCTTCGTGGACTACAGGAAGCAGAGAGGAGAGCACAGCCCTATCTCCATCGACGGTGTTGCAGTAGAGAGGGTCAGCAGCTTCAAGTTCCTCGGCGTGCACATCTCCGAGGACCTCACATGGTCCACGCACACCACACACGTGGTGAAAAGGGCCCAACAACGCCTGTATTTCCTCAGGCGTCTGAGGAAAGTCAGCATGGGCCCCCGCATCCTGAGAACATTCTATACCGGCACCATCGAGAGTGTTCTTACAGGGTGTATCACCGCCTGATTCGGGAACTGCACCGCACTCGAGCGCAGAGCGCTTTAAAGGGTGGTGCGGACGGCCCAGTATATTGTTGGAGGTGAGCTCCCCTCCCTCCTGGATATATACAACCAGCGGTGCGTGGCCAAGGCCAAACGTATCATAAAAGACAATGCCCACCCCAGCCACGAACTGTATTCACTTTTACCGTCAGGCAGGCGATACCGCAGTATCAAGTGCCGTACAAGTGCCGTACTTATTTTTATAACTGCTGTCTGTCGTCGGGTATTGCACATAAGACTTTCACTCACTGCTTTATACTGTGAAGTGACAATAAACTTGACTTGACTTGACTTGACCAGGAGAAGTTTGACAGAGAATGTCCAGAGAGGACAGGGTAGCGAGAAGAAGGTCAGTGGCAATATCAGGGGGTAGAACAGAGAACAAATTAGGAGGAAGGAGGGCAGAGAGAACAGTTGAGGAGAGATCAGCAGGGGTGAGTGTGCGGAGATTGCGACGGGACGTCACCATCTGGGTAAAGGGAGAGTGGGAGGGGAGGGAGGAAGAGGGAGAAGGACATGAAGAAGTGGTCGGATAGATGGAGAGTAGTAACTGAAAGGTTAACTGTATCGCAGTGTCTGGTGAAGATGAGGTCCAGCTGGTTGGCGGCCTTGTGGGTCAGAGGAGACGGGCGGCGGGAAAGGTTGAAGGAGGCGAGGAAGGAGAGAAGAGGCTCCAACTTTGCAGTCAAGATGTTGAAGTCGCCAAGAAGGATGAGGTCGGAACCATCATATATATTTATATATGTATATGTATATATATATACATATATATATTAAATATTACTAACAGCTATATTCAGAATGCTGGAGTGAAATGGGAGTAAGCATTCCATTGTACTTGCTACACATGGCAAATAAAAACATCTTGAATCTTTATATATATATCTTTAATTATATATTTTATTAGGTCCATCACATTTTTTTCTGGTGGTTAAAGCTATGCTTTTAACCACCTGTGTTAGTCTGGTTATCTGTTTTGGTCTACGCCCTGCATAACATTTTATTCAGAGACTAATGAGACGGCTTGATGCTAAAGGAAGAGACTGAAGTCCTCTAAACAAACTGACTGAATATTTTGAGATAACTGGACTAGAGATCGGCAACACAGCCAGCCTAATTGCCAAAGCTCCTAGTTAGGCAATGCAATCTGCATTTCCTAGAAAAGGAGTATGAAGGAAAAGGTGGAACCTCAGCAAAGGATCCTATTCTTATATTTCAGAATGCATCAAGCTCTGTAACATGTAATTGTTTTGTAAGCTCTGTAATTAAAAAATATATACAATTGGCCCCAGGCTCTGAATCCTTCAGCCATAGTTTAATCAGAAAAGATTAATTTGACACTGCAGAATATACAAACATTATGGAAGAGATCATTACAAAAGGTTATACCAAATTCAAGGTTATTTTATCTTTGTAACAAGTGCAATGGAATGCTTACTCCCCATTCAATCCCGCTTTCTGAATTTCTACAACACTATGCTTTACTATACGATAAGCAACACTAAACAAGAACATTAATATTGATTGACAAGGTTATGGTAGTAGCAGCACTCCTAACAGTTCAGTAGGGGGAGACACTGCCTGTGGGAATAAACTATCCTTGCACCATCGTGTCAGCAGGAAAACCTCATCTATGTATTCGCTCGTCGTTGTCTGGTGTAGTCTGCAAACTTAATTGTCTGGTAGTTGCTGTACGGTCATGTGTGTGCAAAGAGTATAGCCGGGGGCTGAGGTAGCAGCCTTGACCACAAATCCAACTACTATAAACCGTTACCATTGGTGGCATTTCACTGCTCATCCTTACATACTCCTTCAAGGCTGATCTGGTCAAAACACTCAGTTGTGTATTGCTCAAGTTTCACATGCTGTAATTTAAGTAAGAATAAAGTGTGTGAAGAGCACAACTTCCTTATATGAAATGGCCAGAAGAAAACCAAAGTGATGGACCACAGAATGAGAAGTCATCCAAGTGGCACTGTCATTAAGTTGCATCCACTTGGCATTGTAAAACATATCCATGATACATTAACTGGCCCAAGCCAATGACCACAGACTGAGCTGCGACAGCCCTACACTACTTACTTCTTTGCCTGATGGATGCAAAGCCCAACAGATGAGCAATTTGACCAGGACAAAAGTTGCTTGAGGAAATCACTGGCATGCCAGTGTGAGAGTCATCTTTGAGGCAGAAAAAAAAAAAAAAATCTTGTGGGAAACATCATAACATTTATACCAAGTGTCAGCCAAAAGCCATAATAGGCCCATTGATTAGTCAACCATTAACAGAATAGTAACAAAATAATTCAACCTGTAATTGCATTTATTTTTTAATTGAAGTGCACGAGTAGGACAGTTACATCTCAGACATCTGTAGTTTTAGTCCTCAACATGGTTGCTAAAAAGGTGCCCACTTCTTATTGGCCTCCTCATATACAGGCTCTTCCTGGTCTTCAGGTCCAGAATTTAGACCCGGCAGCTGGAAGCTCTGATCAGAGGTGCTTGGAAAGGTCTGGAACTGCTGCTCCTCCTGAGGGCTGGCGGGATAGTCGTATCCGAGGTAGTGGTTCTCCTGCCAGTCATCTCTACCACGCTCCAGGCTACTGCTGACGTGAGTGTAGGTTCCTGGAGGGTACTGACCTGTCAGCAGCCTCCAGTCATACGGATAGAAACACCCAAAAGAGCCCCCCATGGGCATGAGGGCTTGTGGTCCAGCATCTGGGCATGAGGGCTTGTGGTCCAGCATCTTCTACATAAGCCCCATAAGGAGATGGTGGAGGAAAGCCCCTTTCTTGAGTCTCCGACTCATAGCCTCCATCCTCAAGCGTTCTCTCCAAGCGGGACAGTTCTCCTGGGACAAACTGTGGTTCAGGAGGAGGCATACTGTAGCCGGCATAACTGCTCGATGGACGGGCATCTCCAGCAGAGAACATGCCTGGAGGGGAAAGTGCCCAGGAGACACGTAGAAATAAATGAGCAGAGGGTAGGTCAAGAAACATCTCTACGTGTTTAGAAGAACTGCACGAAGTTTACAACTTCATTAGTTTGTTGGGAGAAAAAAAAGGACATGCATGCAATAACCGACTGATATTCTGCTGATTATGCATTGATTTGACACCTGCTTATTTAAAGTAATTTGAATAAGAGTTTACAGATGAGCTGGCAGCCCTGCCCCTTAATGAAACCAGAAACTTGTTGATTAAGGCAGGGTCAAGACGTTGGTTCTCTTTCAACAGATTGCATTCCTCTAAAGATTGGACAGAAAAACCTATAATATCCATTAAGGCACCAACTTGCAACTTACCTGGAGATGAGGCAGGTGGCAAACCGTCACTGGTTCCAGGGGGAGGATAAATACCCTCTACAGCAGAGCCTTTCTGGTCTCCAGGGCCAGACAGGAAGCTAGTGCCATCATAGCCAGGGTCTGCTTGCTCAGGTTGGTAGACAGCCGCAGCTTTAGAAGAACCACCTTTATACATGGGGGCCATACCCAAGCACAGATCAGCCACCATTAAGAATGTCAACGCCATTATGTGAATTTAAACCAAAAAACTAATTTTTATAAGACAAACCTTTTTTTACAGGACTACAGTGGATATCCGACAGCAGGACAGCTTGGAGAAAGACCCTAAAACAGAAATTCTAATAATTTATAACAATAAATATGATCATCAATGATGAAAATTTACACCAGCAAACCAGTGCCACTTACCATGTGCCGATCATTGAAGCCATTTTCCCCCAAATGGACATAACCGCATGAAGACAAAAGGTTGCGTGGAAGGTTTTTAAATGTTGCCAGGCCACCAACCACCCAATCAGAGCTTGATGAGTTGATGATGCGCAGCTGCCACTAAATGGTTGTGTTGCAGGTGGGCATTGAAATGCAGTCTGTGACACAAAGGAAACATAAAGGGTACACACACACAAACACACACACAAACTGTACTGAAAGTAGTGTTCACTAAAACCACAAAAACAGCTCTAACCTTTTTTTATATTTCCCTTTTTGTGCAGCTGGAAGACAGCAGGAAACCACACACACACACACACACACACACACACTTTATTTTAACCGCCAGATTCCCCTTTTTTACTGCTTGTCACAATCTGCTGCTAACCAACACGGTTCCAATGTGATTGCTCCCACAATGTCTTAAAATACACATATTTAGGTCACTGTAGTCCTGGATATAGGCTTAAAAGCATGCTATTTTAAATATACCATACAGTTAAACCTGACCAACCCCTACGCCTGTACCCAGATAAATAACAGTTGCATGATTACACAGATTTTCCGTTATATGGTAGTTTTAATGGTAGCTTATGGGAGGCAGAAGGCAAATGGTCAGGGGTGCATTTCCCGAAGCCTTCTTAACGCTACGTCGTTCGTAAGTTATACCTTAAGCTGTACCTTAACGTTTCGCCGTGTTTCCCGAAATGTTCTTAGCTAAGTATACCTTCCGTAAGTGACACTTTCGTAAGGTAGGTCTGGACCTCTCTTAACTATACCTTATCGATGTTGTCAGCTCACTCCGCTAGTGGCCACCACTGTTCCGACCCGCAAGCCTCTGAAATCAGCTGAAATCTGACCTAGTTTCATTTCAATCTGTGAATCAATATGTACACTTATAATTCTACAGTTGTAGTTCATAACGGGAATAATATACAACAAAAATACCACATTAATGGGAATGTTTTCATGCAGAAATTGTACATTACGGTGGATACATTTTGCACTTTATTGAACATGAAATCGCCTCTTAAACTCCTAAAACTCGAAAACAGTGCTTCACGATTCAGCGCCACCTCATCCAGCATGACCTCCATCTCCACATTGGTGAAGCTGGCGGACCGCTTTTTGCGCTGTTTTTTCATTTCTTGTTGGTGCGCTTTTATTGAAATTGTCAGCCAATCAGAGAGAATTGTGAACTACACCAGTTATGTGATGGGGCTGCTGGTTAATCAACCCTAATTGCAAAGTTATTTAAGGCACCATGATAATGATATAAAAAATATTTAAATCAACCTTTTCTTGCCAAATAAGGTGTACTGGTAGGTGGCGTAATTTGCTGAGGTGGTGTAGCGGGAAGAGGCTTGATATCACAGTGGCGGGCTCGTGCCACCTTTAGGCAATCATTATATTTACGGTTTGATAATTGAGTTTGTAAGTTTTAAATTCTATGAATATGTTCTCAGTCATGATAAATGACTTCACTAAGGTCAACCAAACATCGCTCGTCCAAAACCCAGCTCTTCACGGCTCTGGCCCCACAGTGGTGGAATGAACTCCCGTCTCATGTCAGGACGGCAGAGTCCCTCGCCAGCTTCCGCAAGAGACTCAAGACCCACCTGTTCAGAGTCCACCTGGACTCTCCTTTGTGAAACCCCTAAACTTGCTTAAGTCCTGACATTAATAGCTCTTAGCATGTTGTATATGTTAGCAAGTGTATGTCCTTAATGTTGTTAACACGCTCTTATCACAGCTACTTAAGCAGGTGACCTAGCAGTACGAAATTGTGTTATTCATCTTGTCAATATGAATACTTGTGAACTGCTGTATTTATATGTTTGCGTACCCCAGTGTTATGCTATTGTCTGCTTCAACTAATGTACACCTTGTAAGTCGCTTTGGATAAAAGCGTCTGCCAAATGCCCTAAATGTAAATGTAAATGTAAATAAATGCAATCTTTTTTAGTATTCCTGCAGTGTTTTATTGATAAAGAACAGTAAGAAGGTATACCTTAAGCAACCTCCTAAGGGATAGTTTGGGGAACACACGTAGAACAGTAAACAACTTTAGTAAGGTATACCTTTCAAGTCTTCGTAACACGCTAAGAGACAACGTTATCGGGAAACGCACCCCAGGTCTCTCCCCTCTTCACCATCACAGCATTGCAATTTGGCATGATTCAATGAAAACCTGGAGGAACTCGTCACAATATTCCTGGTTTGCTCTGCACTTGGATATACTTTTATATTAAATTTCATTATTAAAGTATGACAGAAGTGAGAGGTGCTCAAAAACATTACAGCTGACAGAAGAAAGATCATCACATGGCAACAATTCAGTTAGAAATTGTTTCCAGTTACAAGTTGTTTTCAGTTAGAAAATGTTTTCAATTACAAGTTGTTTTCAGTTACAAATAGTTTTCAGTTACAAATAGTTTTCAGTTATTAACTGTATTCCTTTAGGACGTGTTTTCAGTTACAAAGTGTTTTCAGCCATGAAGTGTTTTCAGTTAGGAAGTGTTGTCAGTTAGAAATTGTTGCCAGATGAAATGTTTCACTAGTGATCCCAGAGGATTGGTTTGAGTGGTATGAAGCAAAAATAGGAACAGGAACATTGGCAGCTTTATATTAAAGCCAAATATTGAACTTTATTCATCTCAGATTTGGTTATATCTCTTTTTTTATTTACAATTAAAAAAACATGACAGTGTAGACATACAAACACTGCTCCACAGTGACATGGCGACTGTTGTACTGGGGTTCACCTGGATTTTCTCATCATCCTAATGTTTTCATAACATGTTTTCATTTCAGTTCCAAATGAGCAATTTTCTAAAATAAGTGTAACGGACGGCAGCAGGTGGTGCTGTGCAGTGGTAAACCTCACTTCCCGACGCCTAAATAGACATTCTAGCGATGAAGTTAGGGCCCATGGGTTTTTAGCTCTCACGTTAGAACGTCGCCTCTCATCGTCGTCAGTTTGAGCACAGTGCGGGACGCTGACTGTTAACATAATCATGGAGGACTATGGATCCAGAAGTGATAGCCAGACACTGAGACCTAAATCAACAACTAGTTGGAATACATTAGATTATCCAAATCTTAAAGAGGATCCTATTTTTTACTTTTGCAGAATAACAACTGGGGTCAGAAATATATTGATATCTATTAATTTTCCATTAAAAAAATATGATAAAAAATATCAAGTAACCTTCCGTTTAACATGTTTAATATGGCTTCTGGTATTCATTTTATAAGGGATATATTGTGACATCAAGACACTGTTTTTTAGGTTGGTATTGGATCAATGTAATATGCTACTGGATAAACCTGATTTTAGGTATTGGTATTGTCTGCTTGTATTCACTGCCAAAGTTCATTGTAGAGTTGAAAACAAAGTAATTAAAAAACATCAACTCTAAGAATTATTTAATGGAAGCTATGCATACCAATTATGCTTTTCATGTGAATACAAATATTAGTTGTAACTGTGAGGTTTATTTTATAATTCACAAAAAGTGTGTTACATCTTTTTTATGCTGTATCTAATAATTTGGTACAACTACAGTTGGGCCCTGTGTTCAACCAAAGAATATGGCTGACATAGAATATTAAATATACATGGTAAAAAAATATTACTAGCAGCTCTATGCACACCCCATGTTGGAAAACAATGATGATTTGTGCTAATAAAAAAGTATACATGAATTGTAAACAAGAGCCATTAAAACATACAATAATATTACAAGGTATATAATCACAGGAACAGTGGCAGAAAGCCAAAAGTGTTTTGTTTGAGGGAACATCTTTTGGATAGTTGGTCAGAGTGGCAGAGTACTAACATGTGACAGGTTTCTGTTGTGGAAGGGGGGGGAAGGGGAGTGTAGGGTTGCAACAAGCATGCCCCTTCTAACCAGTCCACGAAGAGTGGAAAGTCAGACATACGTTCTTCCACTCTCAACATCTGGAGTCCCTCTCTCAGTCCTTGTCTTATTATATCCCATAGTGATCAAAGCTTCCCAGGTATTCCAGGGCTGCCCTGTAACAAAGCTGGTACTGGTCCTGGAAAACAAGATACAAACGTTCAAAAATGTTAAGAGGAAGCCAAGGAACACTTAGAACTGTTACGTATTTATTTAAGATTAAGATTAAGATTGTGTAAGAAAATGACCACAATCAAAAAATGCATGCTGCTTGGCAGCGATCGTACACAAGAAGCTGAACATATGGCAGATATAAATGTATGGAAATTTGAAACAAATGTATAAAAACATAAGACTATGGTGACTATGGTGTCGCTGTCCTATGCATTTAAATTAAAATAATGTTCAGCAAACATTTCACTCAAGTCAAAGCTTTCATGCCTGCACTTTTGCTGTCCAACAATGTTTTCATATTAAAGATGGTGAATAACCCTAACCCTAACTCTGAGCCCTGTCCTGATGAGGAACCAGGAGAGCCTTTGCTCACTCTTTACCTCTGTCTGCACCATGGCGGGCCTCTGAGTCCTGAGCGTCTTGATGGTCTGAAAGAGGTCCACCACGCCCTCATATCTCATCCTCTCCAGCACAATGCTCAGAGCGATGAACACACCTGTCCGTCCGACACCGGCGCTGACGAGCGATCCGCACATGAACATATGAAAGAGTCAGCAAAAACGACACAATCCACTCAAAGAAACTGTAGTATTTCTTTGGATTTGGTTTTGGATTGCTAGTATAAAAAAGTGTTCTTGTAGTTTGAGTGTTCCTGTAGTTTGAGTGTTCCTGTAGTTTGAGTGTCCCTGTAGTTTGAGTGTTCCTTTAGTCTGAGTGCTCCTCCAGTCTGAGTGTTCCTGTAGTTTGAGTGTTCCTGTAGTTTAAGTGTCACTGTAATTTGAGTGTTCCTGTAGTATGAGTGTTCCTGTAGTTTGAGTGTCCCTGTAGTTTGAGTGTTCCTGTAGTTTAAGTGTCACTGTAATTTGAGTGTTCCTGTAGTATGAGTGTCCCTGTAGTTTGAATGTGCCTGTAGTTTGAGTGTCCCTGTAGTTTGAGTGTTCCTGTAGTTTAAGTGTCACTGTAATTTGAGTGTTCCTGTAGTTTGAGTGTCCCTGTAGTTTGAATGTGCCTGTAGTATGAGTGTTCCTGTAGTTTGAGTGTTCCTGAAGTTTGAGTGTTCCTGTAGTCTGATTGGTTACTTTCAATATGAAGACATGAGAGTTACCTGCAGTGAACGGTGATTGGTCCATCTTGGCCAAACTGCTCTTTGGTTTTATGAACCTGGCCAATAAAGTCAATGAAGCCCTCTCCGGTTTTTGGTACGCCTTGCTCCGGCCAGTCAGTGAACTGAAACTGCCTAATGGTCCTAGACTGGCCATCCTAGATGGGAAAAAATAATAATGAATACATTATTAATACCATTTAATAAAGCCAAAGTAACGCAAATCCACAAATATGCAGTACTGCAGTAAATACAAAAGACAGAAGTATTTTGGCCTTAGTCTCAGATAACATGGAACATGGAATAAAATACTACATGTTTTCTCATTATTCAATAAACAATATGTTGTTGTGCCCCCACGCTCTAATCGATCCCAGGTGTTGCCCATCGTAATCGGGCCAGCTGAGGCCAATGAACACCTGGAATCTACCCTTCTTAAGGCTGCCGAAGACCAACGTCGGGGCTTGATCATTGTGAACCTTACTGAGAACCCTCCTGACGAAGACCGAGGGGCGAGTTCACTGAGAACCATATGGCTCCCTCCAACTTGAGAACCTGTGTCTCCAGCTCCGACTACGTCACGTCCCCGTCCCCCCCCGCTCCAAGGACCCTCTCCGCATTCCACCCTCTGGACCATCTCCCCATGTTGACCATACCTCGTAACCTATCAACCCTACCCTGTTGTTTTTGTGGTTTTGGATTTTTCAGTAAAGACATTATCCGTTGTTTTGGGTGTCCTGTCTTTTCTTCTGGGTTCTCTGGCACATTTGGCTCGCCAGTCTCGTTGGGTCTTAACATATGTAATGGATAGTGTGAATGTGGATATGTAACCAAGACAACAGATTAGCCTCATCTTAATGTGAGGGAAGTATTCTGGCCAGGGTCCAAAGTTAACTTTTCAAATGTTGTCTTTTTGTACCTGCCATAGTGGGAAAATCTGCCGACCAAGCAATAGTTTTAACATATAACCCTGATGTGTTTGACCTGCCAAATGGTCTGACCACCTGCCTTTGGCTGGTGGTAATTTGGACTCTGACTCTGGCGAGTGATGGAGCTGAGGGGTACGTACCCGGGCGTCGGTAACCTTGAACTCTCGGAGGATGTACTGGGGCATGTTGTACTCCGCCATGGGGTCCACCACAAAGTACTGGTACCGGGCTGACCGCTCAGCCGGCCAGTACTGATGACACTTTTCCTACAACGACAGGATAGTTTATTCAGATTGACTGTGTAGCACATACACCCTTTTGAAAGTCAAGTTATGTATATTTCCAAACACAGTCAACACACTCAAAGGGCTTCAACAAACATGCTTTTAAATATTTTTGCACAATTCAAAACATGTACATATCATCCATCAGTCACTTAATTGTTCTTTTTATGTTCATTTTTATTGTTTATAGTATTCTTATAGTATTGTTTTATAAATTCATAATGCGGGAGGGTATGGGGAGTAAGCATTAGATTGTACTTTTTGCAAATGGCCAATAAAAATATTGTATCTTGTATCTTGTAAAAATTATTGAAAATATGCAAGAATGATTCTGCTATGATGACCAGTTTAATTAAGATGATTAATTTAAGATGATTAAACTATAATAAGTGAAAGTTGTTTGATGTTGTTTGATGTCACTGCGGGAGGTAATATAAACTAACTAAACTGAGCATTTAAGTTCAAATTTTGAACGTGTGTATAATGTTTGCTTTTGTGTTGTGTTGCCGGTGGCTCTTCTGTCCATGGTCCATGTGTGCGTCACCTACCCTCCCCATCTCGCACAGTTTGGTGAGCATGACCACGATGGTGGAGTTGTGTTCCCACAGCATCCGCCAGAAGTCTTCCATCGTCTCGGCCAGGGGGCCCTGTGTCGCCATATAGGCTTTCTGCTGCCTGGAGGAAGGGAACAACAAGTTATTATTATTTTCCAATGTATTCCAACAATTGTCAATTAATTGTGAATTTTTAAATATTTTATTAAGTTTATTATTATTTATCAGTTTTTATTTATTTGTGACTACCCATACAATATAGTTATGCCAGTTATGCCCAACGTCCACCCGGGAGCATTGTTTAATGAGAATAATATATACAGTATTTCACTGTTTATTATTAATATTATTCTTATGATTATTATTCTTATGATTATTATTATTCTTTTTTTGTTGTTGTTGTTGTTATTATTATAATAGTTATAAGTAACGTAATTATTATTATTATTATTAGTAGTAGTAGTAGTAATAGTAGTATTACTATTATTATTATATGAATGACTTGTGTCCGTGTCATTTATATAATAAGAGTCCAATTAAAAGGACTTGATGATTATTATCCTTATGATTATTATTCTTATGATTATTCTTATAATTATTCTTATGTTGTTGTGATTATTATTATTAATATTGTTATTAGTATCATTATTATTATTATTATTATTACTATTATTATTATTATTATTACTATTATTATTATATAAATGACTTGTGTCCGTGTCATTTATATCTAATGAGTCCAATTAAAAAGTCCTTGCAGCCATGTGTCCTGTGGTAAGTTAGAAGTGTCTCACCTGTAGCCGTCGATTAAGCTGGCGTTGATGTAGTCTGAGCCCTCCACGCCTCGGATGGGCTGCAGGCAGACACGGCTGGACTCGAAAGGCATGATGTTCACCAGGCGGTTCTTGAACTTGTTGCATGGCAGGTTGGCACTGATAAATCTTGAGGTATGCGCTTTGGAGTTGGCCAACTTCTGCACCACGGGAGGGAGACCAGAGGATTTCATTTTTAGTAAATGTCTGTGCTTAAATTATTAGGAAAAATTTTAATTGTTCAGTTAATTGTTCCCATCAAAGATGGGAGGAGGTTATGTCAGTTTGACTGTCTGTCTGTTAGCAAGATAACTACAACTTATAAACTTAAAGTAATGTACGTAATTGGACAAAACTTGGTGGTTAGATTACTTATGGGCCAAGGAACAGTTACATTTTGACACACATCCGGATCGGAATCCGGATCGAGGGGACTTTTTGGTGTGGCGAAGGTACCTCTTAAAATACATTTGAAATCTCATTAAAAGTCTCCAGTTTTAACAAAATCTCTATATGTTAGAAGTGGGACAAGGTAAATGAAAAGTGAAAGTCAGACGTCTCATGTGACCATCTAAAGAAGTCAACCAGTGTGCTCAACCCGTTTGATAATATTTGGACAGAATCATCCACCGGCACTTCTTCCCTGTGTGACCTGGTGTATTTGATGTCTCTTCTTCTCTTTCAATATTTATTATTTAGCTTTTTAATTGCTCTTTGCGGTGGAAAAAAGACAAAAGGAGCTAAAGAAGGTGATGGGTTTACCTTGAACTCCAGCTCCATGAGCGTGAGCGTCTCCCCAGGTGCACTCTGGGTAAGTTTCTGGATGTGGCCATACAGACCGCGGGCGGGGACCTCGGTGCAGCCGCAGGCGGTGGCCTCCAGCAGGGCTTGGTGGACGAACACGTACTGGTCCTCCGTTTGGACCATGTAGTTCCTGGCGGCGCGGAGGCACGTCACGTGACCGTACACGTCCACCGTCTTCTCGTACTTGATCCTCTCCAGCATGGCGTCGATGACCACGAAGCAGCCGGTCCGCCCCACGCCGGCGCTAGTAACACACACACACACAGCAGAATACAGTACAGTACATCCGGGGAAAATGGTTCCCTAAGAAGAAGGGAAACAGGGCCTTAAAGCACTGAGCGGCGGCCCTCTTGGTCCTGAACACTGGGCTTGGTGGGGGAAAATGAAAATGGTGATTATGGGCCACTACAGAGGTTTCCATACTTGGACCATCACATTACATTACGATAAGTCATTTAGCAGACACTTTTGTCCAAAGCTACTTACAATAAGGTGATTCAACAGGTAGGCAAGAGAACGACTAGTCACCAGAAGTCATAAGTGCATCTCCTTCCTAACAAGACTCCAAGAGCAGAACCAGTGCTCAGGTACAAGTGCAATAAGTTGGCTCCCTAGATTTTAGAAGTACATCAAACAGGGGCAATGACAAATAGTGAAGCCATTACCAGCTATGATAACCCAAATCAAGCCCCTTTTTAATTCAATGATTCAATTTTTTGATTGTTGTACTTGCACCCACATATGGGTGGTGGTCAATGGCCATACAACATAAACAACTACAACGTTCACCAGAGAGTCAAAGCTGTGGTCACTGCTAGTCCAGTATACAGTATAATATTAAAGGGAGAACCTGCAGTGGACCACCATCGGGCCAGCGTCTAGCGGGTTGCTGGCTTTCACCCTGCGGAGGAAGGCCAGGGTGGGAGTGGGGTGCTCGGGGACCCCGTGGTCCGGCCAGCCCAGGAACTGGAACTGTCTCACCTCCCTCCTCTCACTGCAGCCACTCTGCAACACAAATACACGAGTACTTCATGAGTACTTCAATATTTTTTAAAGATTTTTATTTGCCATATGCAACAAGTACAATTGAATGCTTTCTCCCCATTCCCTCCCGCAGTATGAATTTCCTATCATTTACCACAATGCTCACTATGCTATACTATACTATACACATATGCTATACAATGCTATTCTATGTACTATAGTATATTCATCAATGTGTTACTGGTTCCAGTATTAATAAAGAGTAGTTTATCAATGTGTTAAGTATTAATTCAACAGTACTTTATCAATGTGTTAAGTAATAATAAAAAGTACTTTATCAATGTGTTAAGTATTAATTAAACAATACGTGTTCGGTTTCAGTATTAATACAGATTATTTTTGTTCATAAGAGAACTGTTCTGTACAATTGCTCCGAATACAATTAGAAATAAACACAATCTTACTAACATCATATTCCTATTTTGTATTTATACATTGCACCAGATTGACCATTCCATGTTAATCCTTAATGCTTGGTGCTAAGCATTGTTCTTCTCATATAACAATTGTAAGAACAATTTCAACGCGCTTATTGACCTTAAACAGGGCGAAGGTACGGAGGACGTAGGACGCTAGTTCCACCGTGTCCAGCATCGTGACCTGGATCAGCCCATATGTCTCCGTGCCTCGGCTGGGCCAGTACTGGTCACACTTCACCTGTGGAGTACACACTGGTTATTCAAGCACATCGGTTCACTTCATCTTCATTGTCCTGTGAGGGATGCTAACTTTACAGCAGGACACAACACTATAGAAGCAACGCACATTTTAACATCACACACGTGATGATATACGTATATAATGACTCCGGAAGAAACACACAGCAGAAGGAGTGGTAGTGTTGACACAGAGTCGGATGTGAGATAAAGTCCAACATTCTAATTATTGTTTATAATTAGACTTATGGCACATAAAAAAGGTTAGAATGAAATGATGCCATCTCTTGTCTAATGGGAAAATCAAAATGCGTTGCTTGGTCTGATTTGAATCTTCCTTAGATGCCCGTTTGTTTGATTAGTTCAGCATGTGTTCAACCAAAAATAGCACATTTTTTATCAACGTTAAAAGAGTCACAAGCTCATAAAAAGCAGGCGTGCAACATGTAGACACTCCTCCACCACTTTTTGTGTTTAGTGTTTGTTGAGTTAGAAGGAATAGAAAGGGCAATGTTAGCGTGTTGAAGACAGACTGGAGAGGCAGAGCCCAGAGGTGAGACAAGGAAAGCTTAATGAAGAGTTGTGGGACACACAAGAAGAGCGGAGCGCTTGGGAAGTGGTGCGCACGGTCGCTCCGCTGGAAGATGAACCCCGGGAAGCGAGGGCCACGCCTCAGGGCCGCTGACAGATGGGAGGGCATCTGCTCCAGATCGGCTGATTGACCCGAGGAGGGAGCAGGGGTGATGGGGCAGATGTCCCGGCTGTTACGTTCACACCACTGGTCAGAGAGACGTGAAAGGGCCTACGAGACTCGTGTGGATGGCTGGTCACCACCGCGTGGCTGGCACCATGCACACTGACTTAACGGCAAGCAAAGATTTGTTTCCCCCTCTAACTTTAATTAGTAGTGGAATACCGAACAGGGAGGGGGAGGGAAGATAAGCCATGGAAGTTCAAGTTCTATATTGTCGCTAAAAGGCACAGCCCAGAACACGCCCCCCGGGGTGGCGCTACTTCTTCATCCTCTCATCGGACTGAGGAAAGACCGGACGCTGCAGTAAAGGTGCCTCTTGTTGTTCAAAGCGGTGTTACGAGACACAATATATACATATATAATATATACTCTGGCATAATGTCAAAACTGTTGTTTTTTCCCAATTCTGTTGATAGAGGTTATGTTTGTTTGTAACTGTTATGTACGGAATTAGACAAAACGTGGTGGTTAGATAACTTATGGACCAAAGAACAGTTGATTAGAGTTTGGCACAGATCTGGATCCCAATCTGGATCCCAATCTGGATCCAAGGGACGTTGTGGTGTGGCGGAGGTATGCGCTCTACTGGGTGCCTGCTAGTATTTTTAACTTTTTAAACGAATAATGTTACACATTGCATCTAACCATTTTTACACATGTTACACATGTTATCAACTTGTTTCTGGTTCCAGGATAAATAAGTTATTATTAAAACGAACACATCAATGTGTTAGTATTAATAAAGAGTACTTCATCAATGTGTTTGATGATTGTAGTATATCTTTTTTGGAATGTTTTAAACAAATAACCGTACACACTGCAGCGGTAATGTGTGTGTAGTATGTGTGTGTGTGTGTGTGTGTGTGTGTGTGTGTGTGTGTGTGTGTGTGTGTGTGTGTGTGTGTGTGTGTGTGTGTGTTTAATACCCTTGACTTCTCCTCCAGGCGTGTCACCATGACGACGGTGCTGGTCTGCTGCTCCCACACCATCCTCCAGAAGTCCCCCAGCGTCTCTGGCAGCGGGCCCTGCGTGGCAATGTAGGCGTTGTGCTTCCTGTAGCCGTCCATGTAGTTGGCGTTGACGTAGTCGCTGCCTGGAATCCCTGAGGTGGTGGTGGGACGCGGTAGTTAAAGACCAACGCTACGCTAAGCACAAGCATTTGAGGCTGTGTACCCAATCACTCACTACTCACTATACAGTGCACTATAGGAGTGATAATCACTCTCTACTCAAAACATAGTGCACTATATAGCGACTTCGCCATTTTGCAGTGCTGTGTGTATTGTGAGAATTATTATACCCTATATTGTGCTCATTGTATCCCACAAACTGGAGACACTTTATTTTTTCAGTTAGGGGCAAGTTAGGGGCATCTAGGAGCAGTAGTTATTGCCATCTCCAAATGCGTGATGCGATTTCTTCTTTTTAAGTAAACACAGCAACTGTAGGACCGTTATTAAGAAGAAAAAAATGTAAGTTTTATTAATCACAGCATCTCGCGTATAAATATTGTGCCGAGTCAAACTCTAACCAATCAAAGGAATCTATCAAACTCTATCAGAGTTTGTTTCTTTGTTGTCTTAGTTGTGTATAACACATCTTCTATCCACCACCACCAAGAGATCTTTGTGGATTTCAATCAAACATCTCAACCAGGACCCCTCCACAGCACTACAACTATGTAACCCTCTGCATCACTTCTCATCTAACACAAGCAGCTCGAAGGTCTCACCCTCCAGCGGGCTGAGGACCACCCTGGAGTGGTCGTAGGCGATGACGTTAGCGTAGCGGTTCTTTGGTTTGTTAACCTCCAGGTTGGACTGCTCCCACGTTGACTGCTGCCCAGCATCTATAGACTGAGTGAGAGAGAGAGAGAGAGAGAGAGAGAGAGAGAGAGAGAGAGAGAGAGAGAGAGAGAGAGAGAGAGAGAGAGAGAGAGAGAGAGAGAGAGAGAGAGAGAGAGAGAGAGAGAGAGAGACACACAGACAGACACACACACAGACAGACAGACAGACAGACAGGCAGAGAGGGTGAATTCTGAACTTATTTTCTGATATTTTAACCGTCTACTGGCCTATCTTGCACAATGTAACCAAAACAAATAGATATAGTGCATTTTAGCACTCGCATCTAGTAATAATTATTCAATAGCTTTCATTCAACGTTCGACAGTTAAATAACATTCATGAAGTGGCTATCATGGGGCTCTTAAACCACAGCTGTCTTCTATAATCATCACAGTCATTACAAACATTTTAGTCATTTTAGTCATAACCTATTGACTTAATTAATACATCAGTTTCAGATTATTGACCATGAATTACTAATGTCTCTTTTGTAGACGCGGGGAAAATAATGCCAGTAAGTAAACGAGTTACCTCATATTCCTGGGAGAAGTGCAGGCCATCGTTGGCTCTGAGCCTCTCGATGTGGTCCGCCAGGTCACAGGTGGCCACAGGAGGGTGCTCCCGCATCCCTGCAGAGAACCCACCCGTCTTTAAATGCGCTTCACAGGTTTTACATATGTAACATGGTTAACATGCTTTATGTTTAAGGATGCTCATGGGTTGGTAGTGGTGGTTGAGGGAATTGTAGAGTAGAGTGGTCTCAAGTACAGTAGTGTGGTCTCAAGTACAGTAGTGTGGTCAAGGTACAGTAGTGTGGTCTAGGGTACAGTAGTGTGGTCTAGGGTACAGTAGTGTGGTCTAGGATCTAGTGTACAGTAGTGTGGTCTAGGGTACAGTAGAGTGGTCTAGGGTACAGTAGTGTGGTCTAGGGTACAGTAGTGTGGTCTAGGGTACAGTAGTGTGGTCTCGAGTACAGTAGTGTGGTCTAGGGTACAGTAGTGTGGTCTAGGGTACAGTAGTGTGGTCTAGGATCTAGTGTACAGTAGTGTGGTCTAGGGTACAGTAGTGTGGTCTAGGGTACAGTAGTGTGGTCTAGGATCTAGGGTACAGTAGTGTGGTCTAGGGTACAGTAGAGTGGTCTAGGGTACACTAGTGTGGTCTAAGGTACAGAAAAGTGGTCTAGGTCCGGGTACAGTAGTGTGGTCTAGGGTACAGTAGTGTGGTCTAGGGTACAGAAGAGTGGTCTAGGGCAGGGGTTCCCAACCGCCGGGCCGCGGACCGGTACCGGGCCGTGGAGGTGTTACTGCCGGGCCGCGAAACAGCTGTGTGTTTATCATCATATTTGACTCAAATAATTTGAGTATAGGTGAACAGCGGCCGGTATAATCTATATATAGAGATTATATATATATAGTATAATCTATATATATAGATTATATAGTGGTAGTCAAGTCAAACAGAGATCAACACAATATGTTGATGACGATGCTATAGATGTTCCTACCGGAACAACAATGCTAAATACTAAATACTATAGTTCTTACAAAGTGCAAATAATCAACAATTATAGTGAGAAAACCCTATAATATAACAACAATATTACTGTGCAGAATGTTACTGTATTAATTCCCCATGTGTAATACATCTGCGTAAATGCATATTGCAGTGACATTGTGAACATACAAATGGTATACATTTTGAATGCACAACAAAACGGAAACACGCACAAAACATTGCAAAATAAGAGATCCCGAGAAACACTTAACAAAAGATGAAGTCCCATTAGCAATCACCTCGTATCGGTGTGATCACATTCTCAGTCTAAACAATGATCTGCCAGTCATACAGTGGGGGTCTGTAAGTTAAACAGTGGGGGTCTGCCAGTCATACAGTGGGGATCTGTCAGTCATGCAGTGTAGACATGGTGGGGGTCTGCCAGTCATACAGCGGAGATCTGTGTGTCATACAGGGAAGGTATGTCAGTCATAAAGTGGAGATACAGTGGGGATCTGCCAGTCATACAGAGGGGATCTGCTAGTCATATTGTGGAGATACGGTGGGGGTCTGCCAGTCATACAGCGGCGTTCTGCCAGTCATACAGTGGCGATCTGCCAGTCATACAGTGGCGATCTGTCAGTCATACAGTGGCGATCTGTCAGTCATACAGTGGCGATCTGTCAGTCATACAGTGGGGATCTTCAGATCAGAATCTGAATGCCTCTGTTGTCATTGTACAAGTACAACGAAATTCAAGTCATACACTGGGGATCTGTTAGTCACACAGTGGGGATCTGTTAGTCACACAGTGGGGATCTGTTAGTCACACAGTGGGGATCTGTTAGTCACACAGTGGGGATCTGCTAGTCACGCAGTGGGGATCTGTTAGTCACACAGTGGGGATCTGTTAGTCACACAGTGGGGATCTGCTAGTCACACAGTGGGGATCTGCTAGTTATACAGTGGGGATCTGCTAGTCATACAGTGGGGATCTGCTAGTCATACAGTGGGGATCTGCCAGTCATACAAAGGGGCTAGCTAGTCCAGGGATTGTAAAATAAATGCAATTTGCAAGACTAAAGCTCAATGGCTTTGATTGGGTGAATCAAAGTAATTCCTCACTTCTCAGGTGTGTGAACTTGATCTTGTTTTGACCTGTGTGGTCATTGTATGTTTGCAATTACTGGAAGCATTTTATATTATATTATTCTATAACCCTCCATATCAATAACAGATGTCAAAGGTAGAAACTAACTTGTCGTATTTGGGCATTTGGGGAGTCTGGAACCTGCCAGGGAGTGAGAGACACATGATTACAATCAAGCATAAAAAAAGATAATACAGTGTGTGTGTGTGTGTGTGTGTGTGTGTGTGTGTGTGTGTGTGTGTGTGTGTGTGTGTGTGTGTGTGTGTGTGTGTGTGTCACCATGCCTTGTGTCTGGCAGTTGAGTCTCCTCATCTCTACAGGGTCTGAGGAGTGAGGCAGCAGGGAGTCCTTGACCCCAGCCACCAGGTACTCATCCTTGGCCGTCAGCGAGCCACGTTTACTGAGGAAAGAGGTGTTAAAAAGACAAAGATAAGAAGACAGCCACATCTAGGGCAAACACACTCCTCATACTCAGTCACACACACTTCACAGTGTTAATACAGCTCAGTCACACACTACTCACAGTGTTAATATGGTAAATGGTCACCCATTCACGCATACCCACACCCACACCCACACCTACACCCAAACCTACACACACACACATACACACACACACACAAACACAAACACACAAACACACACACACACACACACACACACACACACACACACACCACGACATAGCTAGGAGGAGCCGGTGGATCACACCAGCCACCTTCCGGCTGCCAGACAACCCGCTCTACCTCCTGAGAAACTGCCACCACCACGTCCAGCTTAGTCAGTGGCAGACACGTAGACGAGTAGCTTTGTAGCTTTGTCATATTTCATATTTCACATGTCCCCAAGTACCACATGTCCAGATGCACCATGGGTAATTGTGACTACAGCAAATATCAGATGTGAGCACACAAGCAAAACACACACACACACACACACACATGTTGGACGAGGATGGGAACATGTGGCAATAAATTCAGTTTACCAAAGAGTCTTATATGTGGGCGGTGCTTTTGGCTGTGTTTGCCTTTTCTAAATGGAGTGAAAACCACTGGCAGCCATCTGATGAAGGCTTTATATGATGGGGAGGAGATCATAGTGTGATACATTAGCAAAAAATTAATCAGCCGTAGAGGTTAACATGTGTATGAAAATATATATTGCATCTAAAAAAACAACTCACCTCTCTTGTTTGCTGTGTCCACGGACCGGAGGTCAGAGGTCAGGTGAAAGGTAAAGAAAGATTAGACGTTAGACGTTTTATCATCATAAAGCATCACCTGCTTAGAAAGAAGGTACAAGAACAGCACTAGGACCAGCCTCAAACATTCACATTCATTAAGATGCCCCACAATTGCATTTTTATATGTTTAACTTGTGCAGTTTTGTACTTTTTTACTTATTTTTATCCTATTCAGTTTTTTTTTAACTGCTGTCTGTCATCGGGTATTGCACATAAGATTTTCACTCATTGCTTATACTTGTGTAAACTGTGAAGTGACAATAAACTTGACTTGACTTGACTTGACAACAACGACTTACTGAGACAATAGCTTCTAATGTGGCTCATACAGTTTTTATGACAGGAAGTCAACGATGATTGATGATGATGACTGTATCCCCCTCACCTCTTTAGCAGGAGGATAGCGATAACCGTGACGACGATAAGGACGACGGCCAGGACGGGGCCCATTACCCAGAGCATCTCCGGGTCCTCTGAGTGCCATGCCATGGTTTGGGACACCAGCGCAACCGGCTCAGAGAATGGGCTGGCCACAAATACCTTCTGCTGCTGCTGCAGCACAGGTACAGACAAAGAGTAAGTAAGGTATTGTTTATGGCAATCTATCAATATCAATAAATGTGGTGACAGCTAAAATGGATTCCTGTTGTCTGTGGAACTAAATACATCATTTAGAAATACTTCTATAGCTGCACATTCTACATATAAAACAACTGTCTGACATTTGAGGCCCACGTTCTATTTTCTGAACTATTGCTTAAGTCAAACAATGACTACTCCCGGAGTAAAAACAACCTCAACTAAACTAATCTTAATAAAGTTTAAACAGCCTTGTCTAAAATAATCTTAGGAAAGGTTGAACAACCTTAACTAAAGCAATCCTAATAATGGTTAAACAACCTTAACTAAACCAATCCTAAGAAAGGTTGATCAACATTGTTGATGGTCTTCATAATCACCATTGAGTTTCCCTCAATGCCTTAACAGCATGGTATTGCCACCACTTCAGCTCATGTGAACAGTTTGTTGCCCGCAGTGATTCCCACTCACAGCGTCGTGGTCTTGGAGCTCGGCAAGGACAAAGCAGAGGCACAGCAGCTGCTGCTGGGCCGGCAGGGCCCGGTTGTGGTAGCGGCTGTAGCGCTTCTCGTCCCCCAGGGTGAAGGAGTCGGGCAAAGTCTCCAGCTGGGCGGCGACGTAGGGCTGGGGAACGTCCTGGCTCCGTCTCCGCCGCCGGGACTCGCTAGCGATGACGCCGTCCTCCAGGAGCTGTGAGAGGAGGGAAGGGGGAGAGGAGGACATCCGTTTCATCACACTAGCCTGACAATTCAATCATGAATTTGTATTTCGGTTTTTTGAGTCGTTTTTGGAGGTGCGGGCAGGCTTGCTTCCAGCTTTTCTGATTAAACCAATCACAAAAATCTGATAACATCTCTGCGAGAGACTGATTTTGAGAAACTATTTCTGGAGGGTTTATTTTCAAAGTTTTAATAGCAGAATCCATAGACGTTAAAAATACAGTGTGTAGTTCTCTGTTGTTATTTAACCATAGAAAGTGTCATTTAATACACTACTCCAAGAAAAGGAAAAGCAGACACATAAAAATCACAGAATTGTAACGGAACATTTGACAATGTCAAACTAAACACCGCTATATCATAGTGGTATCAGGGGTGCAAACTCATCATGGATAAAAAAGGTGACAAGGTTCGAACCCCCTAGGGGGGTCCGGGGGTCAGCTTCCCCGGAAGATTTTTTTGAATTATCAGCTTTAAAATGTGGATTTACAGGCAATTTTAGCAATCAGAACAACAAAAAGAGCAGTGGTAATAATAAGAAAAACACAGAATTTCCATTTGTAATATAACAATGCATTTATTTTGTAGAGCCGTACCACTATCTAACACAATTTGCAACTATAGAGTTGAGTCATATCACAGGTGCTAACGTTTTTAGCGCCACAAACCGAAAGGGAAATTCTTCTTTCTGCCAAGAATTCACTTTTTCATTTAAGAAAGGGGAGCATTTTAAACCTCTGCACTGAAACACAACAATATTAAGAGTGAGAAGACAAAGTGGTCTTGCAATGAGTGTGTCAGGAGGAATAATTCAATGTGTTGCAGAAAATATCATTAACACACATCAGTGGACGGTGTAAACTCAGTTAGCGGTAGCCTTTTTTCAACACTATAATTGTCTAATTTAGCCAATTTTACAGAGAACATCAGCAGCACACTTTACTGCTTGTGCTCTACTTTGAAAGAGTGCCATGTCCTCTCTGAGAGGAATCAGCATTAACGTGACTGCACAATCATACTTGTTGAATCGTTGCTTCATGAAATAATAGAAAAACAGGCCTTGCACATGTTGGATTGGGACTGAAATGTGAGCGATGCTACTGTGCC
The DNA here is from genome assembly GCA_027704905.1 of Muraenolepis orangiensis. NCBI lineage: Eukaryota > Metazoa > Chordata > Actinopteri > Gadiformes > Muraenolepididae > Muraenolepis > Muraenolepis orangiensis. The sequence continues at coordinate 13,960,281 of CM051004.1, read as the reverse complement.
CTTCACAGCTTGCAGCAACACAATAATAATTTCCCTCTGTCTGTCTGGGTCAAAATGTCTCGGTAACGTTCACTTCCTCACACGTACTTCTCATTTCAAGGGTAAAGACAGTTTTACTATTCTGTAAAGGTAAAAGTAAAGAGAAAGGCAGAAGACAGTGACTCTGACACTTCTTGCGGCACACCTTCCTTTTTCATCCAGATGATTTCTAAAGGGACAAAAGGGAAACAATTTGTTAGCAGCAGTTCCCTGTTGAACATTTAGAAAACGTATGAGAAAGGAGTACTTCTAATCCACCTCTGATTTGTATAGCACATTTCATACACAATGGCAATAAAAAGCTATATTATAAAACAGCAAAGGAATAAAAGGACATTTAAAGAGTCCTTGGCGGTCTCCATCACCCTGAAGTGACACATTTTTGATATTATATTATGTTATTTGAAGATGGAACATTTATTTTTTAATTTAAAAAGAACAAAAGAAAATATTTTACTTTACCTATGGCGCGAAAATATCTTATATTATGTACATATATAATAATATATACATTTTTGATATATTATATGATGTTATTTCAAGATGGATTATTATTATTTTTTAATAAAAAACGAAAGAAAATATGTTCACATCTGGTAGCTACAGGTGTAGTCAATAAGCCCTTGGCTAACAATAGCTTCGCTAGCTCCCTTGGTAAGCTAAAAAACACATCAGCAGCTAACCTTAACTAACTCATAATAACTTAAATAACAGATAGCTTACCTTGAGAGCGTGTTCCACGTTCTGCGACAGGAATGTAGGCTCGTAGGTAGCTTCCTGTAGCTAGGTTTTACGGCTATCGACTCCGGCGCAGTGAAGTCCGAGAAGCGTAGTTCCTAGAAAGCCGACAGGAAGACTCGCGCGCACAGCTCAGCTCGCGCGCTAGCTGTCATGATGGATTGAGATGACAGCTCCCGGGAGGAGTGTCATCTGCGCCCGGGAGCTGTCATTAATCTCAATCCATCTCAAGACCCAAACTCGCAGTCGCAGATGACCCCCCCCCCCCCCCCCCAAATATTTTTATTGCAGATCTACACGAACCACACAAACGACCTATTTTGGTTTCAAAACGGCGAATTTCGCCGAAAGGTGACAAGTTTGCAGCCCTGGGTATGAGGGACTGCCACATACTGTATGTGTTGGTCAAAGAGTGCTGATATGGATGAATTGGATCAATGTCCTTTTGTTGTTGGCTGGTCATATACAAGCACACACCTCGTTTACATCCATGTCCTCAGGGCTTCCCCATGTCTGCAGAGAAGCCGGCGTGACGAGGACCACCGCTACATAGTACCACCTGTATTCAAAACACAGAGCCTTGTCACAGCAGTGGACCGGCCTTCAGCGCACATCTTACTTACCGTAATACAATAGTTTAGATTGATTTGATGTTCGAATAGTAGTGGACAAACCGCACTTGCCAGCCACAGTACAATCTCAGTACAAACTCAATATCATATTGAAAGTAAAAGTGAAACGGGCCACAAGTTTCCACAAGTCGCACTACAAAGTTGTCACTAAGGTCTAGCAAACAAACGACTCAACAAAGAAGAAAACACCAGAGCTAGTCTTCGAGACGTGGCAACGCCGACCTGACGGAGACTCCGGCAGGAACCCTGGGCAGACTGAAGGTGAGTTTTCCGGCCTCCTCCGGGTTCTGCTGGAGGTGCCGGGGCTTGGTGTTCAGCATGTCAGGAGCGGTCCGGGTGGAGACCCGCTGATGGAGGTCACCGGCGTTGTCTCCACCACCCGTCAGCACGAAGGAGTAGTCGGTGTCCGGCAGCAGACCCCGGATCAGCTTCTTGTTGAGGCGAGGATCGACCTCCACGCTCTGCTGGTTGTACAGGACCTACGGGGGAGCGGAGGTTTAGTGAAACTAGCTACAAAGATACTGTGGTATGGTAGATAAAGTAGAGGAATCTCTGCCATATCATCATCTTCAGCCTCTGTGCTCTAAACAACATGAAGTTTAGTCGGAACCCATATAGACAAAAAGAGATGTAAAGAAAAGGCAGTACAAATCGGTATTACAGTTCTGCAGCCTTTAGCGTTTCATTTAAACTAATTTCATGCATTACTTTTCTTAATTTCTTCCCATAGTGTACATTATTGGTTTCCTTGAACATCGGACTTGGCGGCGTAACAAACACATTGACATACCCTCCTCAAGAAGACCACTTTAACTTACATCTCAGTAACAGTATTCAAATAATGATTTAATGATTAGCTTTGGATTGCTGCCGAGATGCCGTGTACATAGAAACACACATGCACATGCATAAACACTATACACACGTCAAACACACATTATATTATATAAGGGCATACACATGAGTAGAGTCTATGCTCTACACTTCACCTTGAAAGGAACCTGAGATTGATATGTTTCCGGAACCTCCCAGGTTAACAAGACAGAGGTTTTTGTCACTGCTTTAACGCCAAACTGTTTGGTGAATTCTGGAGAAGAAAGAAAATAAAAACATATAGAGAGAGCAGAAAAGTCACAAACACACAAACACAAACAATGCTAAAACACTAACACGCCTAAAACGTGTCGATAGAGAGAGACACAACCTGGCTTCTAAGATTGAAGAGTGTTCAGTCTCCAACGTTTAATCAATACCTTTTGTGAGAATCAACTATATATAACTAATAGTATTAATGCCAGAGAACTACAAATTAATTCATCAGATGCACTGGTAAATATGATTTAACAATCCCCACATTCACCAGGGGTCTGAACCAGAATCTAGTGGTACAAGGAGGTGGAGGAGGACAGGGTGTCACCTGGTGAAATGGAGGCAGACGTGGTCCTGCTCTGGACACTGGGACTGAGGGGCCCGCTGCCCTTGCTGGTGAATGCCCGCACGCGGATGTCGTAGGTGGTGTCCGGTCGCAAGCCCCGGACGGTCATCCGGGTGTCCGTGGTGGTGTTGGAGGCATCGTGCTGGCTGTTGATGTCCCGGTACATCACCAGGTAGCGGACAATCCGCCCGTTCCTCTCGGCCAGCGGTGGGGGGGCCCAGGACAGCGTGGTGGACGTGGCGGTCAGGTCCACCACGCTCAGGTTCTGCGGGTAGCTGCCCGGCACGTCTTCCGGTGTGCTCACCGCCTTGACGTACTCCTCGCCGTTGCCGGCACGGTTCTTGGCGCACAGCCGGAACACGTAGGTGGCGCCCTTGTAGAGGCCAGTGACCGTGAAGTGGTCATCCATCTTCTTGAAGTCCTTTGCGGTGAACGCCGCCTCCTCGGCCCTCTTGTACTGCAGCCGGTAGCCCGTGTGCTCACCCACCATCTCCTTGGGTGGCTGCCACTGGATCAGCGCCGTGTTTCCGATGGTCGTGCTAATCATCATGGTGGGCTTGCCGGGGACTGGAGGGGGAATAGATGAGGAACAAACCCATCAAGCCCACGCGTGTTTTTCGTGAGTTCATTATTATTATTATTATTATTTTTAAAAAGCCAAAAGAGGAAATGCGGATGCAGAGTGTGTGTGTGGTGGGTTTCAGGTTAAAGCAGCCTCACCTGTCCCCAGTCAGACTGATTAGAGTCTGGTTCTGGTCATCATAGTACTACAAAACAATAAACCGGTTTCCTCATCCCACTGTGTCCTTGTAATCGGGATGTGCCTAAAGAGGCCATTTTAATGGCTTTTGGCATCATTGTCCGCTACAGTGGACTAAATAATTAAATCCTAAAAGTCCTCTGAATGTGACTACCTTTAATGTACATCTCGCCAGCATGTTCACAAAGTCAGCAACTGTTCACCGTTAAACATTAGGTAAAGGTTTAATTGCCAATTTTGTCCTTTAAGATTATATGGGGATTTTACTGTGGAGTTCCCCTGATAGTTTAATTGTAACTTGTGCTGGATGTTGTGTATGCAGTCCCAACTGCAAACACACCCCAAGAAGCACCCACCAGCTCCTGTCGTGGTGACCACCTTGGCTTTGCTGCGGGCACCATCTCCCTTGGTGGTGTAGGCTGCCACCGTCACAGAGTAGCTTTTCTCCGGGAGGAGGCCAATGACGGTGGTCTCCTGGAGTAGAGGGAACATTAATCAGATGAGGGAAGAAGATGTTTGAAAGAGCAGAAGGAGACAAGACAGAGACAACTTTAATTTTCCTTGCTCTTCAGTCATTCATCAAAAGAGTTAAATGCAGCCGCGGAGGTCATGTTCCAGCTAAAAGCAGAATGCAGAATGTTTGTTCCTTTTGTGTTACAAACAGCAGGCGTGCTTCTACAAAGATTTGCTATGCTTGTGTTGTTCTAGGATATGAGAAATGACAGAATAACAGAGTTTTCCTTAAATAAATGGTTTTGTAAGTGGAAATCTTAAATCTTAAGTCTAAATGGGTGCCGATGGGAGAAACTAAACATATAAAAGGTGAAGCTCTGAGAAGCTTGGGTTAAACCCACACACACACACAAACACACACACACACACACATATACACACATGAGGTGTGTTTGTGCTTGTCTGCGTGCCTGCATGGATGCATGTGTGAGTTTATTTGAACTGTGAGAAGGGAGAACAAGAGTGTAGAATACAAAACAAAGACGAGCGTAAGAGAGAGGGTATGAGCGTGTTTTATCTGGCCCGCTGCCACGCAAGATAAGACAGGAATGCACATCAAAAAATTAATACCAGGAGCCCTGTCTGCTAGACAGAGGGGAGGAGAGAGGAGATGAGACACACAGATTAACCCTTCCATAGGTAACCACCATTAAGTAATCTAGTATACCCGTAACCACCATCAACTAATATAACCTCTGAGATATGAGTCAAACAAAACATTTTAATTCCTTATTATATGCATCATATGCTTTTATTAGTACTGTAGTCCTTAAAGACATATATTTTAGTGGCTGATATTGATTATTATATAATCTAAGTATTCCGAAAAACGTAATATTTAATACACCCACAAAACAATTATTTAATAATATATATAGTTATTTAACTAATTTAATGTCATGCCACGCATTACCATTTTAGTCTAGAAATGCGTCATCCCCATTGCAAAGAATTCTCCACTCCTCGTGTGAACTCGTGGTGACAAGTCTCTGACAAGGCGAGGGAGTGTGTTTCTGTTTCCGGGAGGTTCATTCAACAAAGCGTGTCGGATGCCCTGCTATCTCCCACTCCCCAAGAAGGCGTGCTGGCACACATAGATGCTTTGAAGAACTGAAGGGTTGCCTGGCAGAGACCGAGACAAGCTTCCACACGCAGAATCCACTGTGATTCATACCTGCACACCACACACGTACTGCACACCCTACCGCAGACCAGGTCCCATTAAACCAAGTCTGTCTTGTACCAGGTCCTATAGATCAGGTCTGTATTGTACCAAGTCCCATTAAACCAGGTCTGTCTTGTACCAGGTCCTATAGATCAGGTCTGTATTGTACCAGGTCCCATTAAACCAGGTCTGTATTGTACCAGGTCCTATAGATCAGGTCTGTATTGTACACACGAGTGCAGACCAGGTTTTACAGAAAAACAATCAGTATATCAATGTTTCCTACACATATATCCATTAGGATTTTTTTTGTGGAGGTTTTACTACCAAACTAAACTTTCACTGTTCTGCTGACAACACTCAACTTGACATGCATATTGGATCAAACAACCACGTTTCGGTTTAATCTTGCCCAACTGCAATTAAAAGATGGATGTCCCAAAATTACTAAACGCAGGGAAAATGGAGCTGATAATCATCGTCCCGAAGCAACAACTCACAACACAATTTGAAGACGTCATACTGTGTTTTGAGGGCTCTGCTATCTCTCAAGGTCAAATATGTTGGTGGCTTGTTCGACCTGATGCTTTCTTTTGATCAACATGGAGAAAGTATTAACAGAAAACTGCTTTCTTTCATCTTAGAAACACATACAGAGACACTCATCCATGCATTTATATCATCTAGACTAGATAATGCACTGTTCTCTGGTTTAACAAACACTATGAAAAGCCTCTGCTAGACTCCTAACAAGAACCAGAGCATTTGATCACACTCCATCCTATTCTTTCCAGCTGACACTGGCTTCCGATCAACGGCAGGTCTGATTTAATGGCGCTATTACTTACTCATAAAATCCTACAATGAGTAGCACCTTCCTAACCTGAAGTCACCCATTATTCCCTATTGTCCTTCTCGGCCCCTCCGGTCGTCAGGAGCTGGCCTACTATCAACTCCACATCCTCCCACAACATTCAAAAGAGCTCAGCAGGAAGCAGAGTGTTCTCTTACAGAGTCTCCCAAGTGCAATCAGGGAAGCTGAAAGTGACTCTTTAGGCAACACAATTTTGGCTTCCAATGATGGGAAAAGGTCGGCTACCTGGACCTCAGGGAGGGACACGTCGATGATGAGAGGCTGGCCGTGGGGCTCCCCATGTTCCAGCCGGTTGTAGACCACTTGGTACCCTCGGACCTGGCCGTGCTGCTTCAGCGCCAGGGGGGGCTTCCAGGTCACCCTGAAGGCAGTGGAGTTCAAGGCGTAGGCTTCCACCTTCCGGGGAGGAGCTCCAGGCACTGGGACAAACACAACAAAGAACTGTGTTTAATGATCATAGCTGTCCTGGATTGCTCTGCCCTTGAGAGTGGAAATAATGTGTAATGGTTTCTTAACTGTAGTGCATCTTAGTTAATTGTCTCACTTAGTTTCTCAAACAAACCTGACAAACAAACAAAAATGAATCTTTTAAATTAGAAATAGATATGGATAAAAGTGTGCACATATTTGAGTTTATGGGCTGATAAATAACAACCCACAGGAATTCCCTGTGTGATGATGACAGGGTAAGGTCACACGCAAAGTAAAGGCTGTTGGTTCTCTTTGATGCCGAAGCACATCAAGAGGAGACTGGAAGCGGCGCTCTTTCTGGCAAACGCTTACCAGGGAGGATGATTAAAAGGAAAAAAAGGGAGAAAAAAGACGAGGATCAGTCCGTTTCTGAAACGATTGAAGAGCAGGAGACGAGAAAGAGAAAGTGAGAAGCAGGAGTAGCAGGAAGGGCTGGGTATCTCCAGGCCAAGAGAGGTCCAAGCGAAGCCTTCGCCACAACATACCGTCTTCTTGTGTTCTGGCACGGACCGCAGGACACTCAGGGCCCGGCCCGCTGTCTGTGTGAGCCCTCAACTGCACCACGTACTCTGTCCACTTCTCCAGGTGGTCCAGCAGGTAGCTGCTCACGTCGGCTCCGATCCCACTAACCACCCGACGTCCGACCTCTTCCCCGGTGACTGCCTGATAGGCCAGCGAGTAGGATGCTACATTCCTGTGACGACCGGTTGCTGCAGGGGGAGCTACCCAACTCACCTGGATGCTGGTGGAGCTAAGGCTTATCAGGTGTAGCTCCAGGGGCAGAGCTGGGGGGAAGGTGGGAGGGTCAAGGATCAAGCAAAGCTCCACTTGGAGCTGCGGGTCTGCACAGACCCCAGACAATCTGACCTGGTGGGGCCTGGTGAGGCTGCTTTAACCAGACTCTAAACATACATTTTTGATTATTTATATAAACAACCCGCTCTACCTCCTGAGCTACTGCTGCCCCTGCTGCATCTCACAAGACGTGTTCAGGACTACCCATGGGTGAGGTATGATGATAATACTCACTGGACTGGGCTGTTCTGGCCTCGATGGGCGGAGTGAACACCCCTACACCCAGCTCTGAGCGTGCTGCTAAAGAGAAGATGTACAGTGTGTCTGGCTTCAGACTGTCGACAGCATAGGATCCCATTGGCTCCAGCGTGATCTGGTACTGTAGAGAAGAGAACAGAAAAAAATGGGTCCACAATCGATTATTAAAGCTGTTTTTGAAGGACAAATTGTTAGAAAAATTACGCTTTGGATAAAATGTTGGGTTCTCCAATGTCTGGACGGTACTTTCAAAGATAGGTGTGAGGGAAAGGGAGCATAGCCCGGAGGACCATCTCTCAGACAGAATACAATTCATTACATTACATTACAGTCATTTAGAAGACGCTTTTGTCCAAAGCAACTTACAATACGTGCCTTCAATCATCAGACAAGAGAAATACTAGGCACCAGAAGTCATAAGTGCATTTCTTTCCTAACATGCCTCCAAGAGCAGAACCACTGCTCAGGTAAAAGCACAATAAGTCAGCTAACAGAAGATCTAACAATCCATAACCTTTATAACAATGAGTACTTACTTTATTAGCCAAGTCACTGGCTTCCCAATAAATTAGTTCTAAGTTGACGATCTGGTCCTCGACGGGCCACTGCCATGACAACATGATGCGTGTATCCAGTTCGGCCTCGGCCTCAAAACCAGTCAGCTGAGCGGGAACTTAAGACAGAGGTAAAAACAAATAAGAAATCCCAAAGATGTGGATCACCTCAATGGTTACATTGGTGTATTTTAAAGGACTTTTCCTACGTACAAATGTGTTTTTGAAATGTGTTTTAATCATGTGCATGCGTACGTGATTTTGGCTACCAGCTAGACCATCTAGCTAATCACAAAAAAATATCGAAAAAGGGGCAGCAGTAGTTCAGTCTGTTGGGACTTGGCTTGGGAACTGGAAGGTTGCAGGTTCAAGTCCCCGAAAAGGACCAAGTACGGAGTGAGAACTGGTAACTGGTACTGGAAAAAGGTGCCAGTTCATCTCCTGGGCACTGCCGAGGTGCCCTTGAGCAGGCCCCAGACCCCAACACTGCCGCCTGGGCGCTGTATATACAATAGCTGCCCACTGGTCCTAATACTAGGATGGGTTAAATGCAGAGAAACACATTTAACTGTGTATACATGTATGTGACCAATATGAGGTATGTAGGATTGAGTATGAGGATTCAATCCTCCAGATTTTGATTTTGATTTAGAAGGCACTGTGAGTGTTTCCCACCTCCCTGCTGAGTCTTGACCAGCAGCACCTCAGAGAGGGGCCCGTCCCCCTGGGAGGTGAACCCCAGCACCCTTAGGCCATAGGTGGTGTCCGCGATGAGGCCCGAGATGCTGGTCATCTCCCCGTCGTCGTCGCCCGTGTCGTGCTGGATCCAGGAGCCTAGCGGTGCGTCGCTTCTGGGGCTGTAGTACACCCGGTAGCCCCGGATTCGGCCGTTGGGCTCCTCGGGCGGCTCCCACGTGACCCGCACGGCGCCGGGGCTGAGCACGCGGGCTTGCACGTGCCACGGTGGCGAGGAGGGCGCCCGCTCGCCGGTGCGGGCGTCCACGGCGGCGCTGGCGGGGCCGCGGCCCACATTGTTCACGGCAACCACGCGGAACTCATACTCCGAGTCGGGGCCGAGCCCGCCGACGCTGTAGCGCGTGGTCGCCACGCCGTCCACTTCCTGGAAGCCGTTGAGGGACAGCTTGGAGCGGTACTGGACGACATAGTAGAAGACGGGCTCCGAGTTCCCCGAGTCCCAGGTCAGCGTGGCGCTGGTGGCGGTGGTCTCGGTCACAAGGACTGAAGCAGGGGGCTTGGGAAGCGCTGTGAAGGATGGAGGAGCTATTGAAGCGATTGAACGATCACAGCTTACTCAAATTTAACTATTTATATCCTCCGCCATCGAAAGTGGGAGGAGGTTATGTTTCCACCTGTTTGTTTGTTTGTCTTTGCAAGATAATTCAAAACGTTATGTAAGAAATTGGACAACACTTGGTTGTAAGATTACAAATGGGTCCACACTATTTAGAGTGGCGGAGGTATACGCTCTACTGAGGGTCCTCTAGTGTTTACACTGTAAATCGCATTATACAGACTGTAATCAGGTTATAAGTGTCCGTAAAAACACACACTTATTTTGGCCATTCTATGAATGGGCTAATTATACAGAAAAAGCTTAGCTCTGTTAGATACATCTGTATGTGAAATATACTTGTTTACATTCAGTATACATTCAATATACATCCTTTGTTTCAAAAGTCTTACTATTATGGATGATGCCAATACAGACTTTCTCAACATAATGACTATATAATAATGGCTATATAATAAAGACTATAGAATACTGACTATAGAAAAATGACTATATAATAACGACCATATAATAATGACTATACAATGCTGAATTTATAATAACGACTATATAATAATGACTATATAATACTGACTATATAATACTGACTATATCATTCTGACTATATCATAACGACTATAACACTGACGGTATAATAACGACTGCATAGTAATGACTAATAACATTAGTCACATTAGTCACACAGTAACATTAATAACTCATTACACTAATACTAAATACTAACTGAACTTATAACTACTACTACTACTACTAATAATAACTATGACTATATATGTCCCGCCCACCTCTGACGGTGATCTGTGCCGTGGTGTCTATCATGCCCAGCGAGGACACGGCCACGCAGGTGTAGTTGGCCGACTCCCGCACGTCGGTGAGCTCCAGGATGTTGCGTCCCACAGGCGTGTCGTCCTCGGGGGTGAGCTCCAGCCCGCCGCTGGTCCACCTGACGTAGGGCATGGGGGCGCCGACCGCAACACAGGTCAGGTTCACCCCGCCGCCTGGCATCACCTCCTGGTCCGTGGGCGGGATGGAGAACCGCGGGGGCACGCGGCGCACTGCGGACGGAAGAGGAGGAGGAGGAGGAAGAGGAGGAGGATGATGAGGAGGAAGAGAGAGGCGTGAGACGGTGTGTGCTATTAAGCTGTGTTCATATTGGAGGTCTTATTATATATGAATATCTAGCCTTTTTATTTATCTCCCAAAACACAACAGGTGTCTTTTGGTACGGCCTCAAAAAAACATGGCCGTCGCAGCTTCTTCTGTTTACCGGAAGCAGGGAAAAGTGCTCTGACTGGAGCTAATTTGAGAATGCATCTTATATAAATATATATATACACTGTATACATATATATATATATATATATATATATATATATATATATATATATATATATATATATATATATATATATATACTGTATATATATACTGAATATATATGTGAATAAAATGAGACACCTTTGTATGTTGGAAGATAATAACAATGCAATGCTCTGCAGGAGTTTTAAACCCCCTGTGTGAAATGGGGCTGGATGGTATGGTCAGGCATTAGTTAATATCGAATAGTCCTATGATACACCACGGTACAGTCGTGTTAAACAAGTGTCGTGCCAACAAAAGAAAGGCAATATGTACACATACTATTTAACTGAACAAACACCTTAAAATAATTATTTTTTTAATATTGTATATTGTGCTGAATCAACTGGACTTAAAGGAACAACAGTTCCAATCCTTAATGTGTGCGTCAACATGCTGGCCAACACCGGGACACCGATGACAAACATGAGATAAACCCTAAGGATGGAGATGAGTTGCACTATTAATAGTGAGCACACATAAGCTTATTATTAATATTAATGCTTTGTCAATGCCAGGAGTGACAGCAGACAACAGACTATTTTCACAGAGGAGTCGTCGTAGGACAACCACAGGTGTGGCTCCTAACACCAATTATGGCTCTGCTCCTTGTATGTACCGGGACACGGGTAGTGTACTAGTGAAGACAACACACACACACACACTTGACCATGGACCCATGTGCCCTGGTACATAAAAGTAGTGGTACATAGAGTATGTGTATTTGTCCAACTAGGGTGAAAGGGGTTTTGTTTTTTCTGAAAAGCAGCAAGAGGATTTGTGGTACCTCGTTCCTATACATTCTGTGTGTCTTGTACGGCATGCCAGAAACAGAGGACTAGACGAGGAACAGGGAGTGACGGGGAAGCTGACGCAGCCATGCACAACACAGTGGGGCTCGTGTCCTGTGGTGTGAACATTCCCCGGTGAAGCAGCACACTCTAAAGACACGGACTCAATGCTATTAGTAACATGAAGTCGACCTGACTTTAAAAGCTCTGGTGCTTTGGTCTCCAAATTTGAAATGATTGAATTTTACTTATCTTATCTTTGATTGTATTATTATTTTGTAATTTCTATTTCTATTTCTAATTATCTGGTGAATATCTACTCAATAAGCTAGTAGAGGATACTTGAATACGTTTATGACAGTGTTCATTTGAACTCAATGGATAGAAACTCTGACCATTGTTTTGCCTGAGCGTTTTAACACACTTTGGAACACATGTCACTGTATTTGTCTACAATGATCTAGATGTAATATCCATAGAACAAAACAAATACACCCATCACTATCTCAGTAGCATAGAGAGGCAGCACAAGCAAAACAGGCCATGGATCAAATAGGGTAGTTCATATTTCAAATCTAAAATTATTAGGTAATATTATAACTTCCGCCATCAAAGATGGGAGGAGGTTATGTTTTCAGTTTTTTTGTCAAAAAAACTCAAAAAGTGATGTACGGTTTGGTTACTTATGGGCCAAGGAACAGTTGATTTGGGCGCAGCTCCAGATCTGAATCCGGATCACAGGGGAAATGCTGGTGTGGCGTGAGGTATGCACTCTACTGAGGACCCTCAAGTATTACTGTGTTACTGTGTGTCACGTAATAATACTCTTTCAGGGTGACGCTCACAGGTAGAGTGTCCTTCTTAAGGTTATTATCATACAGCACAACCACCTTACGAGTGTCCCCATCAGTTCATACCCAGCGGCCCGCTTGTTAATCAAGTCAAAAGTATTAAAACAACAACAAACACAAGAACGCCATGACGAAGCACACAGACGAGTACATTGTGTGATCTACGATCAAACAGAGACACATGCAGACGGGGGGGAGCCGGTGGGCAAGGCATCCATGCCAGACACACACACACACACACACACACACACACACACACACACGCGCGCGGCTGACAAGCAGCATCACAGCATGGGGTGCGGCTTTGGATCAGAGACATGTAAACATGGACGCCGTGTTGGTCTCCGTTTGTACATCAACGCTGTCACCGCCATATTGGAGAGGTCTAAACTGTTAATACAAACAACTATAAGGGGGAACTGCATTTTTTTTCTGAATAAAAAGCAATATAATGATAATATATTTATATATATACAGTATATACTGTATATAAAGCTCTATCTACAATATATAATAATAAAATATATAACAACATATTTTATATAAACCCTTGAATATAAAACCAACTCTAGTGCTTTTTATATCCAGAACAACCGGTTTACTTCTATATATTTACAGGCCAGCCTTGCAGGCTTGACCTCTCCAATGTGGCGGTGACAACGGGCCGAAGGGGTCAATGCGGCATCTATGTGTTTATATGTCTATGGTTCAGAGGTATCAGGAGGAAGAGGAGGAGGAGGAGGAGGGGTCCTGATAGCGGCCGCGACGGGCCTGAGGCGCCCGGCGAGTTGCCTGCGCAGCACGGCTCCAGTCTGCCAGGCCTGAGCTCTAAAGGAGGGGAGAGAGAGAGAGAGGAGAAACGGAACCAACCTTCTCGCTGATCTGAGAGGTGACATTTTGTCGTTTTAATAACGGCAGGGGACAAATGGAAACGTTGGGAAGGCGGACATTTTGAGAAAAAAAAAGTAAAAGAAATAAAGAATATACCGGAAACAAACCAAAAAAGCAACAGGAAGAAGAAGAAGAAGAAGAAGAAGAAGAAGACGGGAAGAAATACAGAGTAAAATAGGCCCCAATATCGGATTATTAACCCTGTTAAAATAAAATAATGTATACACACGGCACATAATGCACAAACTGTTCATATTCAAAATACCACAAACACAACTGAAAACATAAAAGTAAGGAGACAATTATAGGACTAAGAAGGACAAACACACTCACACACACATACACACATACACACAGACACACACACACAGACAGTCTCAGCTTGCGTTATGTACCCATGGACATAAAAGAAGCCACACATCCCGGCATGCTCAAACCCACATATTACATAATTAAAGCCCTAGTATTATGAACAATGTGAAAATCAATATAATGCTATTCGACACTAGCATTAGGGTTCCCAGATCTGTAGCCCAGCTTCGGTACAGAGGACAGACACAGTGGCTCGGTTTACACGCAAAAACACATCACAACCAAACAACAACCCAGGCTTACGAGACAAGACACAGACAAGACCCGGTGAGACACAAGTGAACAAACAGAAGACAGAACTCTTATTTTGTTGTTGTTGTTGTTGTTGTTGTTGTTGTTGTTGTTGTTGTTGTTGTTGTGCGACCACGCTAGAAATATGTGCGTGTACGATGGTATCAAACATCAGGAGTGAATGTGGGAGTGTTTTGGAACGTTTTGGGAACCTGAGCATGGAGGTGAGGTGACAGAGACAAGACTGGTATGAGAAAGTGATATCAGTGTCACGGTTACGGTGGTTGACAGGGGGCGTGGCCAAGCCGCGGGCTTTGGCGGCACACACACACACACCTGTCGGAAATTGCCGAGGCCGATTATGATAATCAACGCACCTGGGGGTATATATACCCTGCCGTCCCGTCACTTCGGGGCTAGGTCGTACTTTGTACTTACTACTTTGTACTTTGTACATTCTGGACGGAAACGTTAAGCCGATGTCCCGGTATCCAGACCCCTCGCCTGTCCCGGACTACTCGTCTGTCTAGTACCTGTCGCTAATCCGACCTCCCGGTATCCAGACCCCTCGCCTGTCCCGGACTACTCGTCTGTCTAGTACCTGTCGCTAATCCGACCTCCCGGTATCCAGACCCCTCGCCTGTCCCGGACTACTCGTCTGTCTAGTACCTGTCGCTACTTCGACCTCCCGGTATCCAGACTCCTCGCCCGTCCCGGACTACTCGCCGGTCTACTACCTGCCGGTACTCTGCGGATCGACCTCCCGGTATCCAGACCCCTGGCCTGTCCACGTTCACTCTCTGTTGTCTTTTGCAATAAAGCTTCACGTTACTGCTTCATTGTGTCTTGGTCTGCGTTCTGGGTCCCACCAAACTATCCCCTTGTGACAATCAGGGGTGAGGATTGAAAGATGAACTGCAGCAAATTCAGCCATCCAACGGTTGAATGAATTCACGCACAATTGAGCACACACACACAAACACGCGGACACATGACACACGCACACACACACACACACTCATCCCCACCATGCCACACAGGTTCCAACACAACTTCCAAAGGAACAAGAGTTTAACTGAACCACTGGTCACAACATCCAGGGCTTGAGAGGGACCGTCCGCCACCATGGTGATCATGGCGGTCACCACGGTGGCCATAACCACAATGGCCATGTTTGTAGTTCATTCACTGGACTACCAGTAAGTGACTGAATTACTTTTCTCCCTGTTACATATGTTGTTCAAACTATGTGTCATTAAATCTGTGTCGTATTCCTCCAGGACACTTCAGAAGTACACATTACAAACAGCACCTTTAAATACCTTTAAAAACACCTTTACAACTGTAAAGATGCGTGTGTGTGTGTGTGTGTGTGTGTGTGTGTGTGTGTGTGTGTGTGTGTGTGTGTGTGTGTGTGTGTGTGTGTGTGTGTGTGTGTGTGTGTGTGTGTGTGTGTGTGTGTGTGTGTGTGTGTGTGTGTGTGTGTGTGTGTGTGATGTTACCTCGCACATAGAGGTTGGCTGGAGCGGAGTACCGGGTGCCTGCGTTGTTCACAGCCACACACTCATACTTCCCCTGGTCAGCCTCCTCACTGAGCTCAATCTGGAGGGCTCCTGGGGGGGAGGGGTCCACAACAGACAGACAGTCAGAAAGACAGACAGAAAGACAGAAAGACAGTGAGACAGACGGACAGACAGACGGACAGACAGAGAGACAGACAGACAAGCACACAGTGAGAGGCAGACGCAACACCTTAACACCATCAGACATGTTCCTTGTGTGCTCTTTCACACACACACACACACACACACACACACACACACACACACACACACACACACACACACACACACACACACACACACACACACACACACACACACACACACACACACACACACACACACACACACACACAAACACACCCATGCATGCACACACACACACACACACACACACACACACACACACACACACACACACACACACACATGCACACACACGGCAGTTTGGGCCTCATTAGTAGGATTAAACCACTGACACTCGGGCCGGTCAGCGGGTGGTGCAGGGCGGTGTGAGGGTGCAGCGGAGGGCAGAGGTGGAGGAAGTGGTCATTACGGGGGGTTAAGTGGAAGTGAAGCGAGGTGGCGGCCGATGGAAATGGAAAGAAGGGCGGAGCGTTCTTACCTCTGATTGGTGTACCACCTGGCGAGGTGACCACAAACAGGATTAAAGACAAGCGTTAGTAGAACCATCATGGGGTGTGAGTGCCATGTGTGTGTGTGTGTGTGTGTGTATGTGCATGCATGCATGTGTGTGTGCGCGTGTGCACGAGCGTGTGTGTGTGTGTGTGTATATGTGTGTGTGTATGTGTGCATGCATGGTTGTGTGTGTGGGTGTGTGTATGAGTGTGTGCATGCATGTCTGTGTGTGTAACTGTGTTTGTATGGATGTGCATGTGTGTGTGGTCGTGCATGTGTGTGTTTGTGCATGCATACATGTGGGTGTGTGTGTGTGTGTGTGTGTGGCTTTGTGTGTGTGTGTGTGTGTGTATGTGTGCATGCATGGTTGTGTGTGTGTGGGTGTGTGTGTGGTTGTGCATGTTTGTGTTGTCGTGCATGTGTGTGTCTGTGTGTGTGCGTGTCAGAGAAGGTAAGAGAAAGCAGAAATCAAAAGAGAAGTCCTGTTCTCTAAGAATATATATTTAATAATATCCTCAATAATATATTCAATAATAATAATAATTATTATTATTATAGTAATAATAAAGAATGGACTTGAGTACAATTTGAAACGTTCTATGAATTTGCGCTTAACAGTTTTGAATGTTTTATGTGTTTTATGTGATTATCTGCATGCAGGGATGTGGTCTATTTGTTTGTATTTGATATTATTGATATTAAATGATATTATATGATATTTTTATATCATATAAAAATATCAATATCAATCTATATTTTTATATAGATTGATATTGATATTATTATATATCCTCCAAATGGAGACGCTGATGTGCTACTTTCCAGATGCCAGGACTCTGGATGGCAGCCCAGTGAGAATATGGAGGGTCGGAGGGTGTGAGGGGGCAGTGGAAGCTGTGATGTCTCTTACTGCCTCCCAGCACAGTAAGAGAACATCAGAAGCTTTCCAGAAGGAACCTGACTCCTGCCAGGCTAAGCCGTTAGCATGCCCATTGCATGCTAACAAGGGACCCCTTTGTTAGCATGTGTACACATGGGGCTTCATGGTCGGTTGTTGTGAAACATTTCTTTCACAACGTGTCAAGGTAGAAGAGGTACCGGTACACTGTTTAATACATTGAGTTCAAAGATATTGACGTGGAATCAGTTCATGCGCGCACCAGTGGGGACAACAAAAACAGGGGCCTTGTCTCCAGAGAACTCCAGATGTTTGCCGACTGCATGGCATGGGGCTCACGCACACCACTGCTTCCAGGGGGCCACTGCTCCACAGTGTGTCTCGGGCAAGCTTTCGCCTGCACCGCACCAGCAGGAGAAAAAAAACACGGACGTGGTCCGGAACGTTACCTGAACGGAGCTGCTTGATGCGCCCGTTGCTGCTGTCGATGTCCACGGGGACGAAGTCCTTGAACCAGAAGATGTCGGGGTCCGGGTTCCCGCTGGCGGCGCACAGCATGGTGGCGGTGCGGGTCCGCTCCACCACCTTCAGCTGGGGGCCCATGTCTATGGTGGGGAAGCCGTGGGGGACCTGGTCCTCTGGGACGAACACAGAGCACAAAGCAGAGCAGGCGCTGTGAGATAAGCGCTTTGGCTCACTTGGGATCGTACCCGTATGTGCCATTGTTGTCGTTTAGCCGAGCGTGTAGAAAAATAAATCGAATCCTAGAAATAACAAATAAAATGATGTCCATGGAAAATAGTAGAATCCTATTTCTCTTGTGTCACGCGAGGTAAAAGTTGTGAAAAACCTCTCAAAAAGCATCTCAGTCCACCGAGAGAATCACGCAAGAGGAAAGCCAAAGGTGTGAAAGATTTGACCCAACATCCTCCCAAAAACAATATCTTAGTCCACCGAGGAGAATCATGAGGTGGCAGAAAATGTAGGTTTTTTTTATATATAATGTGTTAAAATAAGGTTTTGAAAACACCCAAGATTGGGCAATGTTTTTTACCAGCATCAGCAAAGCAAGAGGAATCAATTCCTCAGTTTCCGTGTGACCTCAGCCAAACGTATATAATTTTCACTGCATAACTACTCCCAATGTGGTTTTCTCCTTGTCAGGCTTAAGAGAAAGCAGAAGATGATTTTATGTCGATATTTACCCGTTCATTTGGATTTCTCCCAGGGACATTGTGTTTTAGATATGGTACATTGGACAACAACTCAGCCATAGCTTGCTGAAACATCTGGATAATAATAGAGCAAACGGCTTTGGATATCAAAGTCATTTACATATTGCACATTAATTTGCATGCATGATTCTGTAGGGACCGTCCACAAAGGCAGCGGCATTTCAAACAGCAATAACTTCAGTGAATCAACCAATTCATTGTATTGTTTTCATTCCTGAAACATAATTAACAATGGAAATAAGCAGAGACAGCAGAGAGGAGAAACACAAGACACCCACAAAGAGACACACATTAGTAAAATATTATACTATTGTATTTCATTGTATCATCATAGCACAATGTTCCTACTTGTGAACTACTGATAAAATCACCGCAGTGATGATATTTTTCTTGGCACATGGTCATAGAATCTGACAAGCTAAAATAGACCGAGGACAGACACACCAACCTTGAAACTTTATAACCCCATTCTCATCTCAAATGACCGGCTCCCAGCTGACAACACCAGAGCACTAAATTAAAGGCATGTCCCACACAAAAGACAAAACTAGCTGGTTACTTAAGGAGGCCTCTCGGGGGAAACACGATATCTGTGTAAAAAATATGTAAATATAAAGGTTCCCAGGACTAGCATTTGAATGATTGTTCTTTTAAAATTCATCATGACTGATTCATTGCCACAAATAAAATCATTCTTGTGCAGGAAGTTGGTGGACAACTTGCTCAACAATACCAGCATGCTCTTTAAGGGAGGTGATCCCAGTGACCCAAACCGGGTATAGACGACACAACTAATAGAACTGTCAATCACTTGTAACAAAAACTCACAGGTCAACCGAGTCACTTGTTAAAAAATAGTCAAATGTAATACAAAATCAAATGTAGCCACTAGTTAGTAAAAGGTAAGGGGAACTTTGATGCTGTTTCTACCTCAAAGTAGAAATTGATTATGGTGTGTTCTAAAAAAAAGAGTATGTGTGTGTGCGTGTGTGGGAGGGGGGGGGCTTGTGCAACCTGACATGCCAGATCATTTATCACTAAGGAGTTTCCCAAACCAAAACGTGGCTGGAAGGGAATATTTTGCACATGAAACACGACTGGTGTGTGAATGAGAGTGACTGAGAGAGTGAATGAGAGACTAATCTAGCTCCCTTGTCGTATAACGTTCCCTCGGGTAGCGATTGGAGAGGGATGGGTGAAATGTGAAAAAGACCTCTTCACATGCTGCATTTCTAGTGTGAAAAGGATGGTTCATAACAAAAAGGCTACTTCTACTCTTAATAATAATCATTTTTTCCGGTGTTTTGGGCGTCGTGTATTTGTAGTTTCTGAGAGTACAGAAGAAAACCTTTAGAAATGTTGTTATTTTAGGTGGGTTTAGACCATTGTGAGACAGGTTTGTTTTACACTACTGGTGATGTGTTGTTGCAATAGTGCCATGAGCTCTGTACCATCTACCCCCAGAAGTTCTGCTATAACACAGTAAGACTGCTGGATCAGAAGTTATGCTATAATACAGTAGGATCGCTGGATAGTAAGTTCTACTAGGACACAGTAGGACTGCTGGATCAGAAGTTCTACTATAACACAGCAGGACTGCTTTTTGTCAAACGTTTGTGTCATCTGAGACAGTAGCACTACTTGGGCTGCACCAGTTGGGCTTTGGAGAAGTCTGATAAGAGAAAAGACAGTGTTTAGCCGTTCCACTGGGGCTCTACTGGGGCTCTAGGCTTCTCAACAAAAGTGTTCAGACTTGGTAATTCCTCTGGAACATTCCGGAAAAGGACGCCCCGCTGCCTGGGGTCTAATAAGAGGAAGGAGGGGGTGGTTGATCTCTGTCTGGAGGGGGAAGACACAGGAGGGAGCGTGGATCTCGGGACCAGGCGAGGTGAGAGGCGGGTGAGCGAGCGGCATAGTGAGAGGTGTTTTTGACTCATCTCTCGTCTTGTCCTTTAAGAGCACAGCAGTGGCTGGGCAACAACACTGTGGACAGCAGCTTTATCAGTTGAGATTTATAGATTTTTTTCAAGGCCTAAGAGTGTCCACTTCTATGTGTACATTTCTGCTTACAAAATAGACCCGAGTCCTGTCCGAGTCTTTGTGTGAAAGACCGCTAAACCACCTCCGTCTGTGTACTGTGCTGCATTTGTGTTGCATTTATGTTACAGCTAAGAATGACATTATGTGTGTCTACCAAGACACCAAGATTTGTATTACATTACAGTCATTAGCAGGCGCTTCTGTCCAAAGTGACTTACAATACGGTCATTCAACATAGGTAGGCAAGAGAACTACTCATCACCAGCAGTCAAAAAAGTGCATTTTCTTCCTAACAAGCCCCCAAGAGCAGAACCAGTGCTCAGGTCAAAGTACCTACAATAGAGCTTCTAACAACAGTTGCATCATCTTGCGAACATAGCAAGACAGAGCAAGAGCGAGACATCCTACGGACAGAGTCGGTCGGTACCTTCCAGAACCGTGAGCCTCACACTGGTGCTGATCTCCCCCAGGATGTTGGCGGCCGTGCATTCGTACACCGCCTCGTCCCGGTGCGTCCGCAGGGGTTGGATGCGTAAAACTGAGCCGTTGTCGAACTCAATCACCTGGCGAGAGAACAACACTTAGTCGTAATTATTGAATGGCCTTCCTTCAAAAGATGAAACCGGGTCATCAGGAGTCTAGTACCAGTCAAGTACCAGTAAACTATGCAAAATGTGTTATTTTGCTCTTTCAAGCTAACACTGATACAATTTCTGCATCAAAAGATTTTAGAGTTTGATCAGCACATCAGCACAACATGAGTTCTTCGTCTTGAAATACGGCAAATAAAAAGTAAAACATAATAATTTCACTCAATTTGACAATTTGACAATTTGGACAACAATTGGGGAATCTATTTACTGTTGTTGTTACAAGATACAAGAAGATACAAGATATTTGTATTGGCCAATTGCAATAGGTACATTGGAATGCTTACTCCCCATTCCCTCCCGCAGTATACATGTCCAAAACAATACCATACAAATATAAATCATATATACAATACAAATAAACAAAAAAAGAGCAGCAAAGTGACTGTTAAATGATATGTACATGTGTTGAATGTACATATAATTACAAAAATCATCATGAATACAGGGCAGTAACTGTGATGAGTCCAGAAAGTCCAGAAAGTATGTAAGTTTAATGTTAATGACAATGTTATGAAAGTAAAAGTAGCATCACTCCTAGAAGTTCAGTAGGCGCACTGCCTGTGTATAAAAACTATCCATAAACCTGGTAGTCCTTGTACGGATGCTGCGCAAACGGCGACCGGACGGTAGGGGGGGAGAAGACATGGTGCCCAGGGTGGTTGCAGTCCTTTATGATGGACATGGCCTTCTTCTGACATCTGGTCCTACAGATCTCCTCAATGCATGGAAGTGCACACCCCATGATCTTCTCTGCCGTCCTCACGACCCTCTGGATGGCTTTCTTGTCCTGTGCAGTGGTGTTGCCATACCACACAGTGACGCCACTCGTCAGGACGCTCTCTACGGTGCCACGGTAGGCAGTTCACTAGCCACCTCTGGCCTATTCCGCCTTTTCTGAGGCACCGCAGAAAAAGCGGTGTTTATCTCAACTCGTTGTTTTACTGCGGTGTTACGCTGCTCTATGTCCCCTTTGTTTTGGATTTTACAGCATTCCTTCTTTTTATTTTACTGTTGAGAATAAATATTTGTTGAGAATACATTTTTTTAACATTTTCTCTGTAACAGCTTGCTAGTGTGAGAGATGAGGTGTGTATTATTGATGTGCCTCCATAAGGCCCTGACACCAACACAACACAGTTATTATGATGTAATGTTTTGATTCCTTCAAAGGGTGAACCCGGGTCATGGGGAGTGTGGTACCGTGTTGGAGGGTGAGGTGAATACGAGGTCTGGATGTACGATAAGGACCGGGCTACCGGGCAGTACTCCCTTTGACATTGTAATCTTTATCTCGCTCAGAAAAGGTCAATTTTGTCATCTTCTCATCCCTTTCCAACTTTCAAAAATTTGGGGGAAGAAAAAATAAATCCTAATTTAAGTTCAGATAAAAAATGTTTTGCAGAGTTACTTATATCCTTATGATGATGTTTCTATTAATTCTAACTATTGCTTTGATAAAGATGTTGACATACATGACATGACTACTCCCTGAGTGTTCCTACTTGGGTTCTGTTTCAGAAAGACCATGAATACCTTAACCCTTCTGTCATATTGTAATATCTAATGTCGTCTTGTTATATATATAATGTCATATTGTTATATCCAATGTCAATTAAGGTTTCATGTCAAAAATAACTAACTCACGGTTGAACGGGAGAACTACCTCGTCATTAACATCGTCTCAACATGACTCCGTCTGTGTGATACGCCTGAGTGAGTAGCGGATATTTGAGTGGGGGGGGGGGGGGGGCAGGGACCCAGCCGTGGGGTCAGCCGTGCCTCTTTAGTGTGTGAGGAGTGAGGACCCAAGGAAGCACATTCTGACTCTAATGAAGGAGGAGGGGGCACGTTCAACCGCTTCCTGTCTAGAAATGGTGGGGTTGAAGACACGACCACTCTCCCTCTCCACACATAAACGCACATGCGTACACGCACACACACACGCACACACACAAATACACACACACGCACACAGACATGCGCATACACACACACACAAACACACACAAACGCACACGCACAAAGACACGCACCCACACGCGCACACACACACACGCACACACAGACACACACACACAGACACGCACACACACACAGGCCCGCACGCACACACACGCACACATACACACACACACACACACACACACACACACACACACAAACGCGCACATTTGAAGCCTGCCAAGCAGACAGGTGGAAAGCCGTTCTTTGTGGCACATATTGATGTCGGCAGGCATCTTTGTGCTACTTGTGTAGGGCTAGCAGCTAATGAGACCTCCTGCTGGCTGGGAAATATGCAGCTGGACACCATGTAGCTGGACATCATGTAGCTAGCTGTAACTCATGTAGTACCTTGAGCAGTACCTTGGCTGTGACTTCACACATCTTTTTTTAGCATTTACATAGCGCTTTTACCCAAAGCGCTTTACAATTATTGCTTCACATTCACCCGTTAACACACACACCGACAGCGGTGTCAGCCATCCAAGGAGAGAGCCAGCCAGTCAGGAGCAGTTAGGGTGTCTCGTGAACGATGTGGCTCTCGGCGACGAGCAAGACAGTCTTTCTCAGAAATGCCACAGAACTATTAATTATCTCCTGAGTCTTTGATCGCTATATCCACCCTGCAGACAGCATATCACACACACACTAAGACACACACACACGCACGCACGCACGCACGCACACACACACACACACACACACACACACACACACACACACACACACACACACACACACACACACACACACACACACACACACACACACACACACACACTCACACACAGGGGCAGCAGTAGCTCAGTCTGTTGGGACTTGGCTTGGGAACCAGTAGGTTGCCAGTTCAACATCCCAAAACACCTGGCCACTGCCGAGGTGCTCTTGAGCAAGTCACCAGCCCGTACTCTGCATCGCCGGCGCTTTATATAAAAAAGCTGGCTCCTTATACTAGGATGGGTTAAATGCAGAGAAACACATTTCACTGTGTGTGTACAGGAATGTGACCAATAGAGAGGATTCAATCCTCCAGATTTAGATTTAGACATACGTTACCTCAAAACGCTGAGAGCTAACTTTCTTCCCTTTCTTCATCCAGGTGATGCGGGGTCTGGGCTCCCCCAGCGCCTGACACACGAAGGAGGCCACCCCGCCCGCCAGCCCTGTCTGGTGGGCTGGCGCTCGGAGGAAGCTGGGCATGCCTTCCAGAGAAGAGGGGGACACACACGATAAGGGAGTCACGGAAGAAGATACACCGGGAGAGACGGTGGCTCCGACCGATAGAACCGAAAACTAAATTATAAATGAAGCAAATGTTTCTTCTAAGGCTACAATAATTACCGTATACAATATCCGTATCTTAAAGCAAACATTTGAGATTTGGATCAGAACAACCCATAGACCCATGGGTTATTTGGCAAATAATAAATAATACATTTTAATTTGACTCAATGGACAACAACTGGGGAATGTATTTGCTGTTCTTGTTCATCACGACTCGTTGTTAAACTATAGTGTTTTACTGCTCTCGGCCATCCCTTTTGTTTAGGCTTTTACAACATTGCGTATTTTTATTTTATTTTGTTACGGTGCACAAGTGGAAAATAAATATTTGATAAAGTTGATAACAGCTTGCTAATGTTAGAGATGGTGTGTATTGAACTGGTGTGCCTCCATAACCCCGTGACACCTTTTTCACAC
The DNA here is from genome assembly GCA_027704905.1 of Muraenolepis orangiensis. Taxonomy (NCBI): domain Eukaryota; kingdom Metazoa; phylum Chordata; class Actinopteri; order Gadiformes; family Muraenolepididae; genus Muraenolepis; species Muraenolepis orangiensis. The sequence continues at coordinate 13,935,511 of CM051004.1, read as the reverse complement.
GCTGCAACTAAAGTGAGGAATGACATGCTATCCCATCATATTATATTATGTATATTATATTATATATATTATATTATATATATTATACAGTATTATATATATATATATATATATATATAACGGCCAGAGACTGTGTACTGTAGTCTCTCTCTCTCTCTCTGTACTTCCACCAGATTGCTTTTCACGTGAACGATGTGTTTAATAACACGTGAAGCCAATAATTATCTTGTACCTGGTTTACAAAACTATACAAAAAAATGATCATTTTTAAACAACAAGTACAACCATTAAACCCATTAAATCCATTCAAAAGGTGTGTGATGTGTGTAGGCATGTGCTGTTAAATAACATCACAGAAAATGTACAGTGCACCGTGGCTCCAGCAGAACACTGCACACTGCACACAGCACCCGGTACACATCACACTGCACACTGGACACTGGACACAGCACACAGCACAATACACACTGCACAAAGCACACTGCACACTGCACACTGCAAGATGCACACAGCACACTGCACACTGCATACTGCACACTGCATACTGCACACTGCAAGATGCACACAGCACACTGCACAATGGACACAGCACAATGCACACTGCACACAACACACTGCACACAGCACACTGCTAACTGGACACTGCACACTGCACACTGCACACAGCACACTGCACACTGCACACTGCACACTGCACAATCCAATCATGTCACGTAACACCACATATTGGAATGCATTTTGTGGATTTTGAGTTTGACGTTGTAGTAATAGAAAAGTATAGTTATGAATACATAGATACATCTATAGTTTTCACATTATGGGTATTGTTCAAATACATATCAGACATGTCATATAATTCCATCTTCAGGCAGTCTTCACCACATATTAATTAAACCCTGCACAGACCTGGTAAGGTATAGGATTTATATTTTGGTATGATTTGTATGATTTATTTGATTTATATGTGTTTAATTTATAAGATTTGTATGATTTATTAGATTTATATGATGTGTATGATTTACCGGTATATGATTTATATGATGTATAGGATTTATATATATACATTATATATGTATAAATGTAAATATAAATGCAGGCAAAGCCAGATCAGAATATACAATATACAATATAGCAATAAATAACATTTTTATGAACATCTGTTGGTCCCTGGGGCCACAAGGCTTTCTAGCTTCTAGCTTTGTGGCCTTCTGGCTAACACTCTCCAGAGACTTTGCTTCTCATGGTAAACAACCAACTGTCTTAGTTTGTGCAAGCTTGTGTGTTTGTGTGAGCGTAATGTAAATACATGAAGTGTGATGGACATGAAGATTCGTAGATTGACAAAGTCATATAAACCTTATTTGAAAAAAATAAGCTTGGATCGCTCTTTTTGGAATGTGGAGGTTATCATTGATTTCCACACAAAGGCTCAACAACTGGGTTGTTTTTAGTACAGCTTCTGAAACCATATGGTTAAATTTCAACCATTCACCGTTTAACATGAACAGCGTTGTGACCTCTACTAAAAGTAAGGTTAAATATATGACATTGTCTCACACGTCTGTGTTCATACCGGTATACATGTTTGTAGTATTGTAGTGTAGTGTAGTAGTGATGTAAAACTCACTCTCTGCATGGGTCAGCGTCATCAGCCCGGCTAGCAGCACGCAGAGAGGAGCCCAGGGTCCAGGGGCCCAGAGACCAGGGGCCCACATCCGTCTGAGACCAGACTGCATGTGTGCACTTCCTGCCGGTCCAAACTGCAGCAGATTGGCTATGAGCTCAGCGGGTCCGAGAGCGGCACCTGGTGAAGAGTAAAAATCAGCCATGTAAGTGGTTGACGTGTACGTGATGTAGGAGTGGGAATCTTTCGTTATCTCAAAATTTGATTCTGGAGCTGCTACCTCCGCTACCCGACCCGGATAAGCGGTAGACAATGGATGGATGGACGATTCGATTCTTGGGGTTGATTCAGTACATAGAGGTACTAATTTTAAGTTTCAAAATTATGAAGGTTTTAAATTAAAACAGGTTCATCAACTGATCAACGGCAATAATGTCACACAAAGTAGTGCATTAAGTACATTAGTACATTATTTTAGATTATTTTTTGGGTTTGATATTTGACAAATAAGAAAAGCATTGACATTCTGCAAGATTCAAGGATTGACAGTGGGTGGATCTGGGTGGATAGTGGTTCCCACAGGCTTTAAGAGGAATAAATAAAGTATAAATAAATAAAGTCTCTTGAATCTTGAATCTTGAAGAATGGGGTAACTGATGGCCATTTTGTTTGGCTGTTTGTGATTATTAGTGAAGGCATTTTCCATGTTTGCAATGCATGGTTATCACCACATTTGATGGTGCAATGTATGGTTATTACCAAAACATTATTATTAGTTATAACAAATAACCCTAACCCTAACCCAAACACCTTTATTTAAACAGTCCAATATTGTGAGATTGTCCGAATGGTTTTGCAGTAGAGTTGGCGGTAGCTCTAAAAATAGGTTGACTGCAAGGGCGTCTGCATCATGGAAGGTGTGGTCGCGTGCGTTCCAGCCCCCGGATGATAAGTTCTAGCCCCACCACCACCACTGCCACTACTACTATCACCACCACATCACCACACCACCATATCACCACACTACCACCACCCCATTACCACCACGACAGACTATGACAGATATATCCAAGCTGCAGCACAAAGTGTGAGCACTGGACTTGACAACTGAGACATAGGACCATAAGAAGTAGAAAAATGTATGCAATGTTGTTTTGACTTGTATTAGCGTTATTAATTAAGGTAAACACATATCAAGGAGGTCTATTAAGGGTAGGGGTATGGATTATGAAATGGCCCCCGCTTATGAAAAAAAAATGTCTAAAAAAGTTTGCTTGTTACTTAACATCGAACAAGAGACATAAAATTACAGGACAACTTTCCACATGATATTGTAGACGTGGGGTGGTATCATATGGAGGTCTGGTGAAGGCACAAGAACAGTAAAATATATCGGGGTGTGTCTGTGAGATAGATTACTTCCTCATCAATAGGGATTTCCCATTGCGGCTGTCATGTTGACAGCCAGTTGAGTAAAAAACCTTCTAGTCTTCAATACTTCCTCCTCACAGAATATGCCCACAAGCAGCTTAAACACAGACCACCGGCTACACAAAGGCTGGATTAGCACCATTAGTGAAAGGAGGCAATTAACCTGGGCTGCCTTGAGCAAAGCCCTTTCTCAGATTCCAGCATATGGCGCCAGCAGATGGATGGGGAGTATAGGAGAGACCTGAGGAGCAGTGGGCAGTGGAGGCCCCCTCCACGGGTAACGCATCTGATGCATGAGGAGCAACACGTGGGAAGACGACCATCAGAAATGCACTTTGGAAGGAACACATTACTGTGCTTCATCATCTCTTCTAATTAAATAACAAGGCCGACATTCACCACATGCGCACCCTCCAGACAACCAGGGCCATGAATGACCTTGAGAGACGGCTACAGACTTGGTATTGACATGTCGATAACTGAGCTCCTGACACTCATAAGGAAGTTATTAAGATGTAGCACACCGAGATTCAGAGATGCTCATTGATGACCTCGTTGACGCCAGCCTTTTGAATCTCTCATCAATGGATTCCCGAACACGGGTTGGGAGATTGGGCCACAAACAGAGATGTCGCCTCAATCCGAAGAGGTGAGAACGGTTGCACAAGAGATGTAAGACAACCGTTGTGGAAACCACCTCTGGAGGTCTTGAATCCGGTCCTGTGCTTAGCTCACAGGTCCCTGGTCGCTAACCAATATAAAGCAAGGGGGCATTAAATGCACATTTAATTTAATCATTACTTTAGTTTGACACACTTTGTATAAGAATTTCTGCAGAGAGTAAGTACTTACCAAAATCATGACTCATTCAGGACTATGGAATCCCATGGCAATAAAGGATTCTTGTCTTTCTGAAGTTCTTCCAAGTAATGTCATGGAGCTCCATATAATATCCCCGGGCCAAGAGAAGAAGAAGGAGGAGGTTTTTGACCTGTAGGTTCACCTACAGGTCAAGCTGACTACAAAAAGCGGGAAAGCAGATCTTGCCGGTGTGAATGGTCCAAGTGAGCCATGGCCACCTTCTAGCTGTCAGGTCAACCGTACACTGGGTCCTCGGCCAGGGAGTGTTGGTAGCAGTGCAAAGCCCCACAACATTGTGTGGTGGCGGGGTAAGCAAGAAAGACCCTTGTGTCTGCACTCATGATATCACAGGTGTTGGGTTTCACCTGAGGCAAGGGGGGGGGGGGGAAGCCTTGGAAGGCGGGCCTTCATTTTGTCTGAGGCGAGGCAGGTTTTGAACGTGTTCACTTCAGAACCTGCTCCTGATTACTTTACACACAGAATCATACTCAGCTGTGTGTGAATACATTTGTTTTAATGTATTCCACCCAAACTGGGATTTAGCAATAAACCCACGGACAGTGGAAAGGTTTAACTAGCCAACACTGGAACAATTAGCATGACAATAACAATAACAGATGAACATCAACAGCGTTCATGTTAGATTTGTTGTAGGTGGCTCGAGAAAATAATGGAATAACAAACTATATGTGGCTTCAAGCAACAGACAACATGCAAGAAGCAGACCAATGTGCAGTCTCTCTAAGAAGACTTCAGCTATGAGACAAACGAGCACCAGCCACTGTGGTCTCCAAAAAGCAGTCCAAAAAAAGAAACAGTATAGTGTAGTATATTGTGGAGTATTTTTTATACAGAAGACCAGCCTTTGTCAGAATGTAACAAAGGGGCCTATTGAGACACAGGTGAACATGATATTGTTGTGTTATCCCTTTAGTGTGCGATGTACGTGTTGTACGTGATTTCCTCAAGATCTGAACAAGGTCTGCAAAGGGAGCATTTTCAGAGCCATCAAACAAACACAACAAAGCTGAAATCTGCCCGGGAAGGAAATGAACATCCGGTAGAGCACAACACCTTGCCTCTAATTTAGTTTCAACATGAGGGCAGAGGAAGAGCGCTTAACCGAACACACCATCATCTTCTCACAACCCTGAGACTCACACACATTCTAGCTCAGTCAGAAGGGACTTTCTGACTTGGGAACCGGAAAGTCGCCGGTTCAAGTCCCCGAAACACCTGGGCACTGCCGAGGTGCCCTTGAGCAAGGCACCAGACCCATACACTGCTCCCCGGGTATATACAATAGCTGCCTACTGCTCCTAATACTAGAATTGGTTAAATGCAGAGAAACTAATTTAACTGTGTCTGTGTGTGTGCCATGTATGTGACCAAAAAGAAGGATTCAATCCTCCAGATTTCGATTTAGAGATTTGGTGGTGGCAAACAGTCAGCTAAAGAGTGGAGTATATGAGTGGGTGGAGGCAAACCATGGCCGTAACGTGTGAAATATATTAAGATAAATAAAAATGTATTCACAGTTGTCAACTTTCTGCTAGTTCATTTCAAATGGTCCTTTTTTCTTTTTATGTCTAGTAAACTGTTTTTACATCTTATTTAACCACTGTACATTATATATTACCACGCACTTTATTGTAACATTTTCACTTCAAATTATTTTTGATGTACTGTACTTGTGCTGTGCAATGACAATACATTTAACTGTAATCTAATCTTACGCAATCTAATTAGCTTGCAAATTAACTATGATTGAATTTTTATTAAATGTTATTTATTAAATTTTAGTCCATTTTTTTAAATAACAAAATAGACTCAATAATACATTGAGAAAACATCATTCCATAAAACTTTTAATTCTGAATCTAAACTGTGGTCATCAAATGCCACAATGTTCAGCTGTTTGGTGAGCATATAAACACGCCATGCTGCAATACTGTGCATTAACGATCAACACATTGAATTACTTATAATCCGATTAAGTCCGATTCAATTGAGTGAATTTAACAGAATAGTAGTGCACAACAGTCACACCTCACACCTGTTGTTCCACCAGCTGACCGGTTCAACCAAAACAGCCAGGCGGCACCATGACTTGGGTATAGAGAGAGATATTGTACATACACACGGCAACACAACCCCTATTTAACAGTATTAAAGCAGTGCTAAAGCTGTTGCTGGTAAGATTGGTAGACACAGCTGTAGTGGAGTTATGACAACGCTGTGATGGGTTATGATAACACTGTTTGCGTGATCGAAAGGCAAACTGTATTCCCCAAACCAATCGGGGAAGAAATGAATGCCCTGGAAGTAAGTAAGTAAACCTTTAGTTTAACCAGATGAGACTCATTGAGATTAACATCTTGTTGTCAAGATCGACCTGGCAGCAAGTAATCAGCCTAAAACAGAGTTACTTACATAAGACATAGGGTTAAATCAACACAGATGAAAGAGACAACACAAAACATTCAGAAGCATACAGGAACCTCCGGTGGAAGCAGAACTATGAATATGTTCATGCGAACAGTTTAGGTTTTAGGGCACAGACTTAGCAAAGAACTGTCAAGTTCCAAATTCCTGCTGGACAGAGACAACCAATTGCAGACAGAGAGGGCTACTGAGTATTTAGAAAAGCGCTATATAAACTGAATATATAATTATTATTATTACTGGTTGAAGGAAGCCACAGCCAGTAACACATGATCACAGCTTCCAATGGCTATTCCCAAAATATCCCTTCAAAAAAGGACATACCGAGTGACAGGTGAGCACATATGGCACATAGGCAATATCCACACAATTAAGAGGCTGAGATTGGAATTTTAAAACACGTGAAATCAGAGCTCAGGGAAATTAGAAAAAAATTCAATTGAATGCGGCCTTTTTGGGGGAAGGGAAAATCTCACTGGGCCTGAGAGCGGTCCAAGAGAGCAGCAGATTGCTGGGATCCCAGACTCTGCCAGACACAGTAGGGGACATCCCCTCAGAGTGGGCGCCTACAAGGCCCCATTCCTGTCTAATGTCCCTCTCACAGTCAGGTCTGGTGTGAGGTTCTGTCACACTCATAGAAAAACACACTCGACGGCGTTCCAAGTCACAGCGGCGCACAGCCTGGACATATGTCGATGATTCATGTATCCTCTACTTCATGTTGTCGTAAAGCTTCATATACTGAAATAGTCCTTAAACATCCGATCACAATGTAGTCAAGACAGGGTCGACTGTGCAGTAATAGCACACATCACGTTGTACATTATGATGATTATGATGATATGATTATAAGATTTGGATTCTTAATTAATGTTTGTGTGTAGTTATAAAGACCAAACGGCCATAATGTTTCCAACATATGTTGAAGACTAGATGGCTCTCAGTAGAGCGCATACCTCAGCCACAACAAAAATACTTTTTGGCCCATGAGTAATCTTACCACCAAGTTGTGTCCAATTCCGTACAGAAATTTGTCACAGACAAACAGACATGCACATGTCTGCACATGAAAACATAACTTCCTCCCATCCTCGATGGCGAAGGTAATAATTGGTGTCAACCAACGAATCGTATTCATATCATCATTTAGTGTAGTAAACAAATAAGATAATTGTGTGTAAACTCTCTCTAGAGACGGCTCCCATCCTCTCCACCACCGAAAGGTGTCATATCATCTTACGTGTGTTGTCTTTGTGTGGCCTGGAGACTGTGGATCTGAAGTCTGCATCCTTTGTGCTGTCAACATGGTCACACCTCTGAGACACAGCTCCACTTTTTGACGTTTTCCCATGAGAATCATGTATATTCATGGTTTCAACTGAAGATGCTTTTACATTTACATTACAGTAATTTAGGAGATGCTTTATCCAAAGTGATGTACAATATTGCTTGGTAGATAATGCTGCTTGTGTGTTGATGCCAAACGTGCCCTGCTCAAGGCTGATAGGAGCATGCAAGAAGCCCTTTTCCATTCAGAAGTAACAAAAGTTTGTGATTATAAATATGCTACGTCGGAGATGAGGTTTGTTGCAACGCAGCATAATTATAATAGTATTGTAACAATTTGATTAATTGTTCATCATTTATTGTATTGCTTACCAGCAAGGTACCATCAAACCCCTGGAAACGAACACAGACGTTTTTTTTTCCCTTTAGACAATTACCAACAAACAATTTCAACCACCCGAAAATGAACTTTGCATTAGGCTATTGGAAAACAATATATTTGGAAAGCTTTGGACAACTTCCATAGGCTTATATGCAAATCCGATATGAATCAAAAATAAATAAAACACGGTTTGATAACATTTTGCTTGTATTTATGAGTTGATTTCAATCGTTCAACTTTGCTTCCACTGAACTTTATGATACACTTCATGACAATAATTCATTATTGTGCGTGCGTGCGTGCGTGCGTGCGTGCGTGTGTGCGTGCGTGCGTGCGTGCGTGTGTGTGTGCGTGTGTGTGTGTGTGTGTGTGTGTGTGTGTGTGTGTGTGTGTGTGTGTGTGTGTGTGTGTGTGTGTGTGTGTGTGTGTGTGTATACGCAGCCTTTTTTCCAAACATTAAACATACAACGTGGTAATAAACACGGCCTCACCATCTCGACGGTCTCCCGGAGGATCTCTTCGCGGGACGTGTCTCCAGACGCCGGTACTTTCCTCTCCACCAACAAGTCTCTCACGGTTCCTTATCGTTCACCGAACGCTCGTTCAACAACCTTTATACGTCCATAAAAAAACACCACAATCCTAATCCCTTGATAGTAGATCCGAATTTTAGAAACGCTTAATTGTAGTAGTAGTAGTAGTAGTAGTAGTAGTAGCAGTAGTAGTAGTAGTAGTAGTAGTAGTAGTAGTAGTAGTAGTAGTAGTAGTAGTAGCAGTAGTAGTAGGAAGCGTCGCAAGCGCACACACGTGTGTGCCGAGTGCGCGTCCCTGGCGCATAGTGCGTAAGGTTGTAGTGCGCACCCCGCTCAGTTTCATCACCAGCATCCTCACCAAAGGAGACCGCCTTTTTTTTGTAATCTCGTGACTCTTCGGTTATCTTCGCCCGCACTGCAATGGACACTGGACACACACACAACTGTTCAAGTCATTGAAGTCAGCTCGATATGATCGATAATACACCTTGTACACTCTGGTGATCACCTCACCAGTATGTGAACTAGTCGAGGCTGATTGGTTGATCGTCACAAATCTCTCTCACACAAAAGGTGACACACTAACGAACTAGCTTGCTAGTCAACTTCTCTCCTACAATTCGGGCCAGTTATGAACCTACGTTGAAATATAATCATCAAATTATGTTCGGAAAAGCTGAAAGTCTGATTTGCTGTGGTCTGAATTATTGTGTTACACGGTTAAAGGTCACTTGCAAAGTTGCAATCATACAACATATATTCACAAATTAAAAGTCGGGGTCACTATTGTGACGAACACTGTTTATCTAATAGTTAGCTACAATCTGACAGAGAGAAAACAGTGAGATGTGTTCTGTGAGATTTCCCATGATTGGCAAAGTCTGAGGGTTGTGAATGGTCACATCGATATTAATTAAACACTGAAGCAGCTCAGCTGTCCCAATCGCCCAAAATTCCACATTACATAAGGTTCAAAGTCAGGGTTCGCCAGAGTGACCCATCTGACACCTCAGACAGCCATGACTCAGACATAAGATGAGCCTAATTTAGTTGACTTAGTTACATTAGTTGTTGTTGGTACTTTTATAGTATAGTGTTGTATAGTAAGTATAGTACATAGTATGATATATAGTGTTAAATTGTAGAAAATTCATACTGCGGGAGGGAATAGGGAGTAAGCATTCCATTGTACTATGGCAATGGCAAATAAAACTCTTGAATCTTGAATCTTGAATAATGTAGAGCTAACCTGACGCGCCCGGAGAAGAGTGTCTAGAGCAGAGTGTCAAGACGCAGCATCTCTATTTGGTCCATTGGTTCATATGGCTCCGTAGCAAAGGCCCGAAGACCAATTGAAGTGTGCCGCTCAGAGCATGGTAAATTAGCTTTTACTTATTAGCTCTGTGGGTCTAATGGCTTCACTATTTGTCATTGCCCCTGTTTGATGGTTAGAATATAGGGAGCCAACTTATTGTACTTCTACTTGAGCACTCGTTCTGGTTGTGAGTATTTCTGAATAGTGTTTTTTGTCTACCTATGCTGAATGCGCAAATTGGACAACAGTGCCTGCTTAATGACTGAAATTAAAATGTAATGGTTCAGCCGAGGCGATTCAAGTTTTGGAGTGTCTCCTGTACCTGAGGGCTCAAGATCTGCCTGACCCACAGTTACAGGGCTGCAGGTTTTGGATGTGAGATCTGCCCGCACACTCGCAATTGGAGGTCTGTCCGGATTGGTTAAGAAAAGGGACTCCCCGACACCGGCTGACAAAGGTCTGCAAACCAAGGTCTGCCTGGCCACATACATGGCCCTGAGGGACCAGGGGCCTGAACCTGATCTGGTGCAGCTCCAAACGGGATCCGTGGGAAAGCATACAATAGACATGGCCATTCTTGAGATGAGTGCATCCATGCCCAGACTGCTTAGTTTTGCAGCGAACGAGACCTGCAACTAACAGTGAATTAATGGACCTGTGTAGAACGTTTTGCGTGGCAGTATAGGACGGTTAACCGGATCGTTCTTCAGGTGTCCTTATGTCTGTGCCATCCACACCTGTCTGCATTGTAGTCAAGGCCATAGAATAGCCCAATGTCTCTGGGAGCTGGGATTTCCTTTAAAGCAGTCTCCACCCAACTGTTTAGTGTCATTATCCTCTAGGCCTGTGGTCTTCCGAAAGGCCGCCGGCAGGATTCAAACATGATTTCCCATCCGGGCTGCTCTTGTCGTGAAGTAAGTATGACAGACTGGTCTCTCCTGTCACCCTCTTTACCTGGGGAAGCACCACAGCCTACTAGGCCATATACAGTATGTGTGAAATTCATCCGTACAAGGGCTCTCTTTCTGTGGTGCTCTAGCATATTCGGATGATGTTGTCTTCCTTGCACCCAGCAAGTCTGTGTGATAAAAACAGCCAGTGGCTTGTTTAAGAGATAAATGGGACAAAGGTCTCAGTATCCTGTTCTTAAAGCAAAGGGACCCAGTGCCTTTGACTGTTGAGTGAGTGAGTCTGCATCGCAGCACAGAGAAGGTTTAGGTAACTTGATCCGTACGGATGTGAGAGAGGCCTCCATCAACAAAGCTGTGCATGACGGAGTCTCAACTAATGTGTTGATGTCACCTTTTTCTTTCAGCCGATTTCAGACATTGCCTGTTTCGTCATACTACTGGATGTTTACACAGTACAAGGGACGAAGAAGAAGAATAACATTCTCCTTAGCTGTACACATCTTACAGTCCAAGAGATAGAGTGTGGTCTCTAGTTCACTAGCGCCAGAGAACGATTTTATTAAAATAACAGTCAGGGTTTTCTAATCAACGTGCTTTTGGTTGCTATCGCCCACTTATCACCACCAATTACATAGGGGGGGGGGGGGGGCTATACGTGAATGTGCTATTGGCCATTGGAGTACACGGTGATAAAATTATGATGAATATGCTGTGTGTTCATTGAATTTATCTGTTCTTGGCTTCTTTTTTTTCTAAATAAATGTAAAATTGTAGAATGAGTACAACCATTGAGATTAGTTTAAGTCAGTTTAAGGGCATTTTAATATTTTAAAAGGAGAGGGCTCCCTAAGATGGAGGTGCACACAAAATTAAAGAAAACAGTTCATCAATTCGGAAATTAATGTTGAACCAAGAAACAAGATGAGAATATAATGTAACGTCGACGTACGACAATTTGTAAGTCCTATATGTTCAAGATTTACGATTCTTTATTTTGCCGTATGTAACACGTACAATGGAATGCTTACTCCCCATTCACTCCTGCAGTATGAATTGTTTCAACAATTACAGTTGAAGTTAACCTACTACACAATAGGTAAACATATTAATAGTTACAAATTAATATTTATTAAACTACTCAACAATAAGTAAAATAAAATAAAAATAGTCACAAATTAAAAATATAAATAGTTAAAAAATACAAATATTTATACTGGTATGAATAGTTATGTTATGTGTGTATGTTGTGTATGAATTTAAGCACAACGGTTTGACGGTGAATCACTGCACATTTTAGGGGACATTTTAGGAGTCAAACCGGATTAGGGCTTGACATGATGTTGTCGTACCAAATCGGAACTTCCGTCCAGCAGGTGGCGGTAGAGCAAACATTAACTTTGGAAACCAATAGCCACCACATTAAGAAGAGAAGAAGCAGCAGCGAGCGGTACCGCCCACCGGGTGAATGAACCCCAGTATGTTTACCTCTACAGGTAGTGATCACCGGGACTCGAACATGCCGCGTTTACCATTACAATTCTGCGCTAATATCTCCTGGATGTTCACGGAGTTGCCCGAATTGACGCAGAGAATATACGCCGCTGCGTCCGCTGGCTTCAGGGCTGTGGAGGCGGCGTGGCCGTACGACACACCGGCGGAGCACCTCCACAGAGCCAGCAGGGACTCCGGGGTCAGGGTGGTGCTTATCAACACCCCACCAGGTAGGGGGTGCGTGCTAGTGATGTGTCGGTCGCGAACGAGCCGGCTCGCGGGAGCCGGCTCGCACCCGCGAACGAGCCGTTATTGATTTGTTACGGGTGCTCCGCGTACATGCAGTGACTGAATGTCACGCGCATGCTGTGCATCACGTGAGGATAGATAAGGAGGAGGGGCGGCGTGGGCTCAGTGCTGGTTGCTAACAGAGCGAGAGGAGAACACACGGGGAAGTGTCAGTTTGCGTCGCGCATATAAGATGAGTGAAAGTAGGAAAAGAAGCAGCATTTGGCTGCATTTTAACAATTGTGCAAACACAAAGGCAGAATGCAGAATTTGCAACATGAAGCTCTCATATAGAACAGGGTCCACAAACCACCTCCACAGGCACTTTTTTATATACTGAAATAGAGCCCTGCTGTTTTGTTAGGGCTTTTTGTTTAAATACAAATGTCAAATATACAAAAATACAGTAGCTGTCCTTTTTTAAATGTCTATGCTTAAGTTGTTCTAGGTGTTGCTATCTGCTGTGTGTAGCGTGGTTCTACAAGCAAGTCAGTGCATTCATTGGGTGGTATCAGTTAGAATGGTCTGTAAATGCAATGAAAACAATTGGCCACAGCGAATCATTTATATTAACATTTTAATTTTTACTTTTGAATACTTCAGTACAAAGGATGTATTGAATAATTTAAGTGATATATGTGTACACATATAAATAATTAGTCAAAATAGGGCAACATTTGATTGAATTATAAAAGGTATATGTGGTAAAATAGAAGAGCCGTTTGAGAGCCGAAAGAGCCGGCTCTTCTTGGTGAGCCGAGCCAAATGAGCCGGCTCACTCAAAAGAGCCGGAATTCCCATCACTAGTGCGTGCGTGCGTGCGTGCGTGCGTGCGTGCGTGCGTGCGTGCGTGTGCGTGCGTGCGTGCGTGCGTGTGATCCTGATAAGTGTCACTATACACAACAGGTGATGTAAAGGCAGGTGTGTGTGTGTGTGTGTGACTAATCCTGAGGAGTTTCACTATACACGACAGGTGATGTGAAGGCAGGTGACCTGGGCCTTGCAGCGGTGCCTGGACGGGAGGCAGAGTTCAGACAGGGCCTCCACCTGGCTCTGGAATACGCCAACGCACTGGACTGCAAGAGGTGGGGAAGTAATACAGTATAGTAATGAAGTGTGTGTGTCAGGAGTCTCCAACAATGTCTTTATTATTATGTATACCTGTATATCCTCAGGATCCATCTGATGGCAGGCCGGGTGCCAGCCGGGTGCGACAGAGCCCACGTTGCCAGTGAGATGGAGTCGACGTTCGTACTGAACCTAAAGTACGCTGCAGATCTCCTCCTGAAGGTCCGGGAAAAACCTGCACTGTGTCTCTTCTCTACCACCGCTGTTGAATTCCGTTAAAACATATCTGAACTGGAACGTTCCTCAGGAGTAAAACGTCCACCAGTAAATTCATCGAGGGAATTATTTAGCTATAAATCATTGACAATAATCGTTGTCAATCGTTGTAGTATTATTATTATTATTATTGCTTTTGTGGTAACATTAACAATACAAACTATCAGCAGCACAACATAAAAAAGCTACTAAAAATACTTTAAGGAACTCCTAATGTGCTTCATGAACATTTTGGTTCTACACGTTCAGGAAGGAGTGACTGGTCTGATTGAACCCATCAATACACGGATCACAGATCCAAGATACTTCCTGGACTCTCCACACCATGGTGAACATGACTCTTTAGCTCGGTGAAATAGTACATGCATGGCTGGTAGACAGAAATGACTGAGATATTATTATCTATGATGTAGTATTGTTATTAATCAGTTTAGGCCCCACTTGATTGGCCAATTATAAATGCCAATCATAAAATCTTAATCGCTCTTTCTATAAAGGTAAATCAATTCTCACTTCACAGAACTCCAATTAGAATCTTTTACGTCAAATTGACAAATATATTCACTGTCAACTTTTAAGAAGAATCTCGTGAGAAACCTTTAATGACGTTGAACAAATGTTTTGCTCCACTGTAGCTGCTGGAATAATAGAGAAGGTGGGGAAACCCAATATCAAGCTGCAAATGGTAAGAAATCACGGCTACTACCACTTTTCATGAAATAAATCATGGTATCTTTCTGTCTGTCTGTATGTATGTATATGTATGCGTGCATGTTTAATACTTTATTTCTCTAGGATGTTTTTCATTGGCAAATAATGGATGGAAATCTCACACAAAACCTGAAGAAATATTTCCCCTTAATCGGTACGTACAGCACATGTTTCCGTTCACTGAGTCAAGGACAGACACAAAGACATTCAAGATGTTTTTTATTTGTAATGTAATGTAAATTTGCCATATGCAACAAGTACAATGGAATGCTTACTGGGGAGTAAGCATTATATTGTACTTGTTCCCTCCTGCAGTATGAATTTCCTACTATTCAACTCTATATACTATACTATGTACTATACAACACTATACTATAACAAAGCATTTAAAGCCTCAGTAGTGCAGCAACATCACAAAAACAGTGCAGTAACTGTAATGAGTCCAGAAAGTCCAGCAAAAGTATGATAGTGTAATGTTATATGGATGACATGTTGTGATAGTGGCAGCACTGGGCCTTCTTCAGCATGACGGAGATATGTAGTCCCAGGAAACAGAAGCCGCTGAGGATTTCCACCAGTGTACCGTCCAGGCTGATGGTGGAGTGGGTGCCCCCTGAAGTCAACGATGAGCTCCTTAGTCTTGCTCACATGCACCATTACGTCAGCTGGACTACCTCATCTTTGCTCTGATGACTGTGGTGTCTCTGCAAACGTGATAATCAGATTGTTGCTGTGTGTGGCAGTACAGTCATGTGTATACAGCGAGTTAATTACATTAATAGTAATGGGGTCCACATGTTGTCCGAATAATCTAGTAATAGTAAATAGTAATTTTGATTTCCAGGCCACATCCAGATCGCTCAGGTCCCAGAGCGTAACGAGCCAGGGACCGCCGGCGAGCTGAACTACCAGTATCTGTTCAACACACTGGAGACCATGGGATACTCGGAGTACATCGGCTGTGAATATAAGCCTCTGCGTAAGGTTCCCTGGTTGTACATTGGTGTTGTTTTTTTTCTTTTTATTGTGTGCATAATATAGTTCTAAAAATGATTTTGTATTCCTATTTGCTTTTAGGATCCACAAATGAAAGTCTTGGTTGGCTAAGAGATTATTGGACAGCAAGCAAGTGAAGTCTGAAGACTCTAACCGACAAGATGCTTTATGCATTATTCCAGTTTTCGTTTTGATTGAATTGATACATTTTTGATCTCATCCCTTTTACAACCCTAACATACAATGTTTTTAAAAAAAAAATCTGTAACTTCAATTATATATTTTTTTGAAAGAGTAAACTATACAATTTCCAAAAAAATGTCATTGTTGTTTCTAACTCACACCTGTAATAAAACAAGCAAGAGTTTCATTCATACAAATCTGTATACACTCAAAATCTTTGATATTACAGTGTCACATTCGACTGTAATATTTACATTGTGACATCAGTGTGGTTAAAAAAAACAATGCTTTGGAGCTAACCATTCATTCTTCAGAGTTCACGTTTCACCAGACGGTTCAAACGTAGTTTCATATTCAAACAACAATTATTAGTAATAAGCGACAGTTTTCTTTAAACGTTACATCCTTAAATTGCAAAAATATACATACAATGAATTAAAATAACCACCAAAGAATCAAACACTCTTAAACCTGCTATTGCTGAATACTTACCTGGCTTCCATGAATGGAACTAGGTTAAATAAATACTATTATACTTCTAGTCTTGACGGCGGTTATTCAAAGTAAAACAAATCATGGGATCAACCAAAATAATGAAATTAACCCCAAAACAAGGCAGTATTTAAAACTAGTCTAAAGAACAGCGTTCACTGTTCATATGCACAGTGGGTCTGTTTGTTCAAATCTAATACTGGCCCCTAAGGATATTAAATTAACCAATTAAGGCTAATGTTTGGGAGTGGATGCATCATGTCTTAAGCTAAACTCAAAATGTCTTGAGTGCAGAGATTGGTTAGGAAAGAATCACTTGTCCTGTGGCACTTGCATGTTCACCGTTCAGTGAAAAACGATTCTGTTTCTTCACCGGAATAACTGGCAGTGGTTATCTAAATCTAAATCTGGAGAATTGAATCCTACATCAGGCTATATTCTTATCCAAAATAAGCTTTTTACAAGGCTTTTAATTACTAATAATAAGCAGTTATTACATGAACTATAAACAAAAAGACCGTTCACGAGTGTGAAGCAACAAAGCATATAAAAACTGCTGCAGATAATGAAATAATTTACATCGCTGCAGGATGTGATGTGATGTGAACCTTACAGAAGGTGTTTTCACCTGAGAAGATTTGGCAAATTTTACATGAGCAAAACCCACAAAAATGCATGTTCCTTACAAATGGGGCACCATTTAAAACGGAAATAAACAGGCTTTCCAACAGTATAAAATCGATGAAGCATTGTTACAGAGAAGAAATCAACCAAACACAAATTTCCGAACTTTTTGTTGAATGTGTACATACTTGTACACTACAGTTGAGAAGAGAGAGAGGTTGCTTGTTATGGGCTCTGTTTTCTATAGTGAAAAAGTGTGTCTGGTCAGATTCTGTTACTTAAGTTGATTTACGTGATGCAATATATATTATACTTATTCTTCTCTTCTCTTCTCAGCTTTAGTGTAGATAATAATGTATTTTTGTCCCTTTGCTGTCTGGGGCTTGCCTTGGGGAACAATGTGCTCAGAAGAGCATATCACAGGCTGCTGGAGACAACTGGGCTTGAGGGATGGAGGAGGACAGATGCTTCTGTGCTTGATGCCTACAAGCCATCAGGGGGGAGGGGGGTTCACAGACCACTGGTGGCCGCGTCACTCCTCATCATGGCACTGACAGATGATGAATGCTGCTGTGCCTCGGCCTTCTGTCCACAGCTACTCCTCCACCATCGGTCATTCAGTGGAGGGGCTGTTCTCAGAGGGGGGTTTAGCTTACATATCCCACTACTGATAACAAAAGTTCAATAACTAAGTTCAATAAGTATATTATACAAACGGCCACTGTAGGATGAAAATATATATTCCTAGTTCACCTAGACCACGATCCGTCTTCATGCAAAAGTCGTCTTCATGGTAAGGGGATTGTGCCATCCATCCCTATCATTGAATACATCATACAGACTTCATAAACACACATGCTGACATGCACATGTCAGACCATGTGTGTCAGAATGCCTCTTAAAAACCTATACAATTCACTCAAAAGTGTTCCCAGAGTGTTTCTCTTTAACTGTCTCTCTCTCATCCTCTCCCCCCCACCACACACACACACACACACACACACACACACACACACACACACACACACACAGCTCTTCCAAGCTTTTCTTTTACTTCCAAGTAAAAGAGTGTCATCGAATGAGATCAGCAGGAGGATGGACGGCACCCCAGTTCAATCTGTAGTTTTAATTAAAAGTAGGTCGGAAAGTGACAAGCTGTTCTTTTGAAATAACACAGAAGACCTGCGTCTGCACATTCCCGTCCGAGCCACACAGAGACTGGCACCCTGGGTGTCCCTATCTTGTCCCGCGGGCCGAATGGGTGATATTGTTGTTATCATTCTGTGTAGAACAGGGCTAAGACAATGTATTCAAAGACATAAAACCAATCATTCAATTTATTTTACGTTCTGGGAAATGAGTTTCTCTGCGCCTCCCTTGAAACCCTCTGGCGCCCCCCAGGGAGGAGCACCTCATGCTTTGTAAACCCCTGGTGTAGGACTCTGAGGCCATAGGTTCTGTTGGTTTGGCCAACAAAATGGAGAGTACAGAGGGAAAAGAGAGAGGGGACAAAAAGGCAACAAGAGTCCCAAGTTTCTAGTCCTTTTGCGTCTTTAACAATATTTCAAAGAGAGAATATGAGAGCATAATTAACCCCTTCTTTAGCCTGACCTTTCCCGCTTAACCTCCTCCGATGCTCCTCACCGCAGAGCTGGTCCCCGGTGGGGAGGAGAGAAGGTGCCCTGCTCGACCGTCCAGGAGAGCGCAAAGCAAGACCTCCCAACCTCCAGGGCACGCCAACCCCGGACCCCCAACACCAGGGCCCAGGACCCAGGGGGAGGAGAAGGAGAAAGAGAGGAGGAAGCAGCAGAAAGAGAAACGGGAGACGCAGGTGAAAAGAGAGAAAACGGGCGGAGTGGAGGTGAAAGTTGTGGACAAGACAGAGGAGACGGTAAGGAGCCCGGTCGTGGATATGGACAGCGTGAGAGAAAAAGCAGGAGAAGTAGGAGAGGGGGAAGAGAAGAAGGTGGAAGAGGAGAGCCGTGGACTGCTTCAGACGGACAGACAAGATGTGGGGTTGAGCTTTTGCGTTTAAAACAAACTGATCATCATAGAGCCTATATGAGAGGTAAGAGATAATATTATATCTATATATCTATTTTGTTTATTATATTGTGTTTATTATAATTTCCAACGGTGAGCGAGTGTGTGTACGTGTGCAGGTGTGAAGCCACGGCACCTGGGGGTCGGGGAGTGGCTTCTCATGGTCCTGGTTCTTACCCTGGTCATCCTTTTCCTTCCTCTCTCCACCTGGTTCTGCTTCCAAGTACACCCTTCCACTGTATAACACTGAAACCATATTTAACCATGTTTACACAGACATTTGATATTATTACTATATATATATATATGAATGAATGAATGACTTTCTTTATTTGACAATATAAAAAAGAACATGTGACAGAAAGCACAGTCAGGAGATACTGCCAAGGATGTACACAAGAAAGCTCAGAGCTTATTTCCATTGTGGTCCTAATATGGTCCTATATATGTGGAGTGTGTGTCAATTCCTCATCAAGTCAAGTCAAGTCAAGTCAAGTTTATTGTCACTTCACAGTTTACAGTATAAAGCAGTGATGTGAAAATCTTGTGTGCAATACCCGACGACAGACAGCAGTTATAAAATAAGATAAAAATAGATAAAAATGTAATAATTTATAAAATGCAAAATATCAGCACAGAAAAGAGCAATATGTATATATAAATCAATGTAATAAAATATACATTGTTATATGCTATACGCCCTTGGTCAGCAGCCTGATGGCCTGACTGTGGAAGCTATCTCTAAGCCTATTTGTACGGCACTTGATACTGCGGTATCGCCTGCCTGACGGTAACAGTGAGTACAGTTCATGGCTGGGGTGGGCAATGTCTTTAATAATTTGTTTGGCCTTGGCCACGCACCGCTGATTGTAAATATCCAGGAGGGAGGGGAGCTCACCTCCAACGATATACTGGGCCGTCCGCACCACCCTTTGAAGCGCTCTGCGCTCGAGTGCAGTGCAGTTCCCGTACCAGGCGGTGATACACCCTGTAAGAACACTCTCGATGGTGCCGTTATAGAATGTTCTCAGGATGCGGGGGCCCATGCTGAATTTCTTCAGATGCCTGAGGAAATACAGGCGTTGTTGGGCCCTTTTCACCACGTGTGTGGTGTGCGTGGACCATGTGAGGTCCTCGGAGATGTGCACGCCGAGGAACTTGAAGCTGCTGACCCTCTCTACTGCAACGCCGTCGATGGAGATAGGGCTGTGCTCTCCCCTCTGCCTCCTGAAGTCCACGATCAGCTCCTTGGTCTTCTTGACGTTGAGGGCGAGGCTGTTCTCCTGGCACCACTGCTCCAGCGATCCGACCTCCTCCCTGTAGGCTGTCTCGTCGTCGCCGGCGATCAGGCCCATCACTGTCGTGTCGTCAGCAAACTTGACGATGACGTTGGAGCTGTGCATAGCCATGCAGTCGTGGGTGTAGAGGGAGTAGAGGAGAGGGCTCAGCACGCATCCCTGGGGGGCTCTCATCACCTCATCACCCTGTGTCCCTCAAGTAGCCAGTTTAATGGCTGGTGGCAGCGTCGTCTGCTACACTGGCACCAGAACAGGGACCTCGCCGACAAGGAAACAGGGTGATGAGGAATCCGGTTTATTGCAGAGCTTAGAATTATAGTGAACAGAGCAGATGGTGCATGCCAGAGCTCTTTCTCGAGTGTGTGTGGTGGTGGCTGTTTTAACCTGTGAGTCTTGATTAACAACGACCCACAGGTGTGCAGCCTCACCAGCCAATCAGTCCAACTCGGGCTAGGGGAGGCTGCTTTAACCAGCCACCAACCACACACACGCCACAATATATATATGATTGTTAGATTGATTGTTTGATTGACAGGTGGTGAGGGAGCACAAGCGAGCAGTGATCTTCCGACTGGGCCACCTGCTGAGGGGACGGGCCAGGGGACCAGCTGGCTGATGTTATTGTAGTTTTCTCAGGTTGTGCATGAGTCTGATCATAGCAGAGTTTGTTGGAAGTATCTATCTTTTAGGAGATAGCAGTGGTGGAGTGTACTTTACCTTTGAGGTATTCTATATAGGGTTACCCTTTATTTTCTATGTGTGCAGGCCTGCTGTTCTACCTGCCTTGGCTGGATGTCTGCCAGAAGGAGGACATCAGAGTCAAAACACTCAATCTCAAACGGTACTTGGATCACATGATGCCGTAAGATAAGATAAGATAAGATGACTTTATTGTCGCTGTATTCATCATACTATGAAATTGCTAGTGCCCACCACAGTCAGCGGGGTTCAGACATACACACATGTGCGCACAAACAATAATAAATTTCAACAAATATATAGAAAATATAATACTATTTATAAAGTAGGCTGCAGAGTCACTGTCAACCAATCTTTCGTTCAGTCTGAGGGCTGTGTTGATGTGCAAAACTTGTTGGTCACACATATACACCATGCATCAGTAAAATTAAGACTTACTCTTCATGTTTAGTTCTTTGTAGAGTAGACAAACTAACCAATACACCATTCAAAAGGATGGAATATGATAATGTTAAGGCTCACCAAATCCTACCTCCCTGTATTTCAAAAATCCTATGGGTCGCTTAGGACAAAAGCATCTGCTAAATGACTAAACAGTCATTCACACACACACATACACCTTGGACCTCACATGGTCCACGCACACCACACACGTGGTGAAAAGGGCCCAACAACGCCTGTATTTCCTCAGGCGTCTGAGGAAATTCAGCATGGGCCCCCGCATCCTGAGAACATTCTACACCGGGACAATCGAGAGTGTTCTTACAGGATGTATCACCGCCAATTTGCACTATACGTATTGTTGTATATTATATATACCCAGTAGCGTGGCGTGGGGAAAATTTTAGGGGAAGCCAGTTTTTTTGGGTCAATAACGTAACCAGATGAGTGATTACAGCGCCCGGTATCATTTTACACAGTTGTATCATACAGATGCAGGACTTGCACACGCCTGTTATCTAACCGACACGCACGCACTCTCCAGCCAAAACTCTCTCGTCTTATTAATTTAAGCATCCCCCCCCCCCCCCCCCCCAAATGCATAACCAGCCGCTCAATGCGCAGTGCAGATTCGGTAATGAATAAAAAAGCTTCAATTTCACAGCACAATCTATGTGATTTTTTGATTTACCGTGCCTCTCAATTGCCCGTGACAGGTTGGCAAGGTCGATGAATCCTGAAGTTGCCCAAGGATTGTTCAGGGAGCACGAATCCTTGTCAAAAAGAAGACATGGCCAGCAAAATAGACGCTGAAGTTCAGCGCTTCCAGTTAGCCACTCCGTGCGGACATAATTGTCCTCATTGAACGTCCGATTCGCTCCCTTTTTCCTCTGTGCACACAGCTCGAGTGTGGGCATGGGCCTGTCATCAGATTAAATTTTTAGTTGCTGCTGTAGCGGAAGTTTAGTAAAGTTGTTTTTTATTAAGTACGCCAAATCTCCACCCTCCATAATGCTTAATACTATCAAACGGCGAGGATGACAGTTACAGTACTACGTACTGATGTTGATTGGATTTGTGAGTCAAGGGATTCCCTTCAAATCGATCCAATGGGATCAAGGGATCCCATTCCCTTGAGGGGGGATGCCAGCCGTCTCTGGCCTCCCTTGGCATGGGCCCTGACCAATCACAGGTTGGCAGGGGGACATGACGTGGGCTTCATCTGATTGGTCAATCCGGGACAATCCCTCCATTTTTTTTTTCACCAAGGGAAGCTCATTCGGCTGGCCTCCTCAATTTCACCATAATATCTAGGGGGCGCTGTTGTTTCACTCTTTGTAAAATACTCAATGAGAATGGGGGAGAGACGGTCCGGCAGCAACACACAGGCTGTGTGTTGCTGCCGGACCGTCTCTCCTACATTTTTTAAATTAAAATAAAAAAAATCGGTAATTCTCCTTTGCTGTGTGACACAGCAAAGGAGAATTACCGAATTGTTTTTATTTTAATTTAAAAAATGTATTAAAATTATAACTACAATCCGAAAAAACAGGGGAAGCCTGGCTTCCCTTGGCCTCCGGGAGAAAACGCCACTGTATATACCTACGTATTACTGTAATAATACTGTAAATTGTGCAATTCATCTATACATTTAGATTTCATTTAGATTTCATTTAGTTATATTTTGTTTATACTATCCCTGTATATTTATATTTATCCCTCGAGATAAATAAAGTCTCTTGAATCTTGAATCTGGTGCGGGAACTGCACCGCACTCGAGCGCAGAGCGCTTCAGAGGGTGGTGCGGACGGCCCAGTATATCCTTGGAGGTGAGCTCCCCTCCCTCCTGAATATATACAACCAGCGGTGCTTGGCCAAGGCCAAACGCATCATAAAAGACAATGCCCACCCCAGCCACGAACTGCATTCACTTTTACCGTCAGGCAGGCGATACCGCAGTGTCAAGTGCCGCACAAATAGGCTTAGAGATAGCTTCCACAGTCAGGCCAGCAGGCTGCTGGCCTGGGGTGTATAGCATATAACAATGTATATTTTATTACATTGATTTATATATACATATTGCTCTTTTTCTGTGCTGATATATTGCATTTTTTAAATTGCATTTTTACTTTTATATATTTAACTTTATACAGTTTTGTTTATTTGTTTTATTCTATTCTGTTTTTATTTTATCTTATTTTTTATAACTGCTGTCTGTCGTCGGGTATTGCACATAAGATTTTCACTCACTGCTTTATATTTGTGTAAACTGTGAAGTGATAATAAACTTGACTTGACTTGACTTGACATACACACACACACACGTGCCCAGGTGGTGACCAGAAACCTGGCAAGCATGGAGGGGAGCTCCGTGTCTCTCTACCGGATGGAGAACTTCCTCCTCAGCACCGCATCTCTCTCTCCAGCCACCCCGGAGCTGTTCCAGGCCCTGGTCCAGGGGGCGCTCAGAGACGTGCTGGTCCTCCACCACTTCCTGCTCAACAGGAAGCAGGTGGCACGGGAGGTCCTGGTGGCGGTGGACTCCGTGGCCCGGGCGCTGAGGCATCAGGGTGGAGAGGGCGGACGTGTGAGTCTCTGGAGTGATATAGATGTAAATTCAGACTAAGAGCCTTTTGCGTGAACGTGCCTGCTGCGAATGTAAGCCAAGCATTTTGGTCTTTGTGATAACACATTTTGTTCCTACTTGTATGGCAATTCACTGTTATTTTGTCCACAAACTCCATACTGACCGACATACACTAGTTCCGAAAGTGCTAAATTGTCATGGTTTACATTGCCATTGTTACATTGGCTTACCCACGTAGCACTTTAACACATTTTGACTAATCAGAGAGTCAGAGAGGAGGTAAGCATCCCAGAAGAGCTACAGCAGGACATGAGGGAGCAGAAAGACATACATTCTCATTCTCTCATTCTCTCTCTCTCTCTCTCTCTCTCTCTCTCTCTCTCTCTCTCTCTCTCTCTCTCTCTCTCTCTCTCTCTCTCTCTCTCTCTCTCTCTCTCTCTCTCTCCAGGTGACGGCAGCGGAGGGGCGAGCGAGCGACCTGCCAAGCTCTCAGGGAGTCCCTGGACTCTCTCTCCAGTTCTCCTGCTGCCGTCCAGCTGCGCCTCCTCCAGCTCCTGCTCAGCCTCCAGCAGTCAGAGCGCCCCCCGCTGCTCCTCACCCTCCCCCCTGACCTCCTCTGTTGTGTGTTGGGTATCTAACTTAAAGGGTACTCCATGCATGCACTATTTTTGTTAGAAGGCTTATAGGTTCCTTTTTTGGACAAACAGAAACCATTGCATCATCAACACCAACAGGTTTATGCTTTAACCAGTGGCGGCTGGCCCATAGGGGGCGATGGGGAACCGCCCCCCTAAACCTCATGCACAAAAAAATATAAAACTAATAAAAAAAATCTATATATCAATTGTCAATATGTGTGTGTTTAAAATATGGAATGCACCCAGAAATATGTGTAAAATATGATTTTAAAATAATTTCCGCAACATAATATGCTTTTCCTAGTACACATATGCCTAGTACACTGTGGCCGTGTTCCATTTCAGGGTCTGCAGCCTTAAGGGCGCATTTGAATGACGATGCTGGGGGGGCTGTAGAGAAATCGCCCCACGGAGGCGGGTCTCTGTAGCAGTTTAGCCAATTGCTGATTCAAGATATAAACGAGTGACATAAAATGTAGCCAATCAGCATCCTCAAAACGTCTTCCGGGAGGGCGCTTTTCAAACAGCCCTCCCGGAAGACTTTGGAGCATCGAGCATCGTCATTTGTGTGCGTCACAGTGTACTACTAGGAAAAGCATATTATGCTCTGTCTCTGCGGGCGCCATTTTAACTACAACAAGTTCAACAATGGCGAGCGTGAGCACTACCCCAAGACTCAACCCGGTCCCTAACTCGGTGAAATCTCTCATTCAAGAGCCGTTTGAGAGAAGAAGTTTGGCGGACAAACTTAAGGTGAAAGATCTGGGCCCAGATCAACCTGATATTGTGTTTTCATGTTTTAATTTTCTGACTGACATTTGAGTTAAGTTTCTCAGTTAGAGAGATACAATTTTCGACGTTTTACTGCATTTTACTGCAGCAACCCTGCACACTTACTCCTCAGAATAGACTGTTTAACAAGTCACTCAATAACAGTTTTATCTATGGGACCGTGTCATTTCAGTTTTTGAGCAGCCCCGAGCAAAAGCAATGGTGTGTTGGAGGGTGTTGTTTTTACATGTCCCAAGGAAGGTCTTTATATGTTGACATCCATTGACACACTTATTTGAATTTAAAAACCAACACTGAAAAGTTAATGAGTGTGTGGGTTGGAGTTGGAATACAGTTCTTGATATTGTAATAAAAGTCCTGATTGAAATGTATTTTCAGCAATTTTTTACATGTGTTAATATTTAGGTTAAGCTAATTCTCATTTAGATTTATAGTATAGCTTTGGTTTGCTTGGTATTGGTTCGCTTGTCCTGGTAAGCTAACTTGGTAATAGAAGTTGAACAAACAAAGTTTTACATGTTGAGCCAACTTGATAGACATTTGTAAAAACTTGATCAAATAAGTTTAACCAACATCTTTTTAAGTTATCTTAACTAATATTTTCTAGTCTAAATAAGAACGATTCCATTTGTTCCATCCAGTTTAATAAAGGACTATGACAATATACAAACAAGTCTCGGACGACTGCGGGTGTATTTACAAATAGCGTCTCAGCTTCCTGTTCCGGTCGCTGCGCTACTTCTTCTTCTTCTTCTATTTGGTTTTACGGCAGCTGGCATCCAAAAAGTTGCATTGCTGCCTCCTACTGGACTAATGCTCTACCCACTATATCCTTCCGTATAATCCAGTTTCAGATAAAAACTTGAAAAAGTGGCGTTTTCCCTTTACACTTGCCCCCACATCCAGCACACTTTTTAAGGACACTTCCTTCAGTCCACACTCCTTTAGGCGCCTGAGCAGTTCCTGCCTACTGGATACATACTTGCAGCAAAATAACACAACATGTTCAACTGTCTCCCTCTGCTGACAAGAACATAGTCCATCCTGGTGTTTTCCTAGGAGAAACAGTGTGCTGTTCAGGCATGTATGGCCTATTCTCAATCTCACCATAATAACCTCTTCCTTACGTTTACCACTACGGCAAACAGTGTCTGAATCAGTAACCCTACTAACAATGGAAAAGAGATGCCTGCCCTTTCTATCTTGCTCCCAAAGCTGTTGCCATTTAACAAGAGAATTCTGCCACACAATACTCTTTCCTTCTGATTTTGACAGACACAGATGATTATCTATGGCTTCCCTTCTAGTCGCCGCTGCGCTACTGTGCAGGGCCGTCTATTATAGAGGCGCTGTATAGCATATTCTCTATAGTCCAAATAACTTGACACATGAAGTTGTGTCAACAGACTACAAGTTGTATCAACTAATGTATTGAAGTGTAATCAACTTGACACTAAATGTTGAATCAACTTGACTAAACTTAACTCAGTCAAAGCAACAAGATGACTTGACTTAGTCAAGTTGAGTCAACAAATCATTTTTAACAGTGTAGCTGTTCAACTTGATGAAGGCTACAGGATAGGGATCTGTCAACACAATGAGGAGGTGAACAAAAACACATCCTGTCTAAAAGAATAGACTGTGTGAAGTTCTGTGGTGCCTTTGAGCTGGCCTTGCGTGGCCA
>CM051004.1:13898735-13907411 GCA_027704905.1 Muraenolepis orangiensis | reverse complement strand
TTTGTAACTGAAAACACATCCTAAAGGAATACAGTTAATAACTGAAAACTATGTAACTGAAAACTATTTGTAACTGAAAACTATTTGTAACTGAAAACAACTTGTAATTGAAAACATTTTCTAAATGAAAAAAACTTGTAACTGGAAACAATTTCTAACTGAAAAAAGAACTTGTAACTGAAAGCAATTTCCAGCTACAAGTCAGCTGTAATGTTTTTGAGCACCTCTCACTCCTGTCATACTTTAATAATAAAATATAATAAAAGTATATCCAAGTGCAATGAATGTTCAATTAAAGTTGTTAAAAATTCAATTCACTTTTTAAAATGACCAAACTGATTGGAGATCCAATGTTCTGAGGAAGGAAAAATCATATTCACTCCAGCATATTCTTCTTACCTACCAGAAATGATATTGCTTGTTATTATATGACACTTATATTATATTATAATTATATTATATATTATATATTATATTATTAGTGACTACACAACCACCTTTGAGGAAAAAGTGCATCATTGCATTAAGGATGGGATTGGGTGATTCAAATGAGAGTGTGTGTGTGTGTGTGTGTGTGTGTGTGTGTGTGTGTGTGTGTGTGTGTGTGTGGTTTCCTGCTGTCTTCCAGCTGCACAAAAAGGGAAATATAAAAAAAAGGAACACATCTGTCTCTGTGTGTGCCTACAAACACATGAATGAATGCAAACAGTTAGAGCTGTTTTAGTGGTTTTAGTGAACACTACTGAGTACAGTTTGTGTGTGTGTTTGTGTGTGTGTATCCTTTATGTTTCCTTTGTGTCACAGGCTGCATTTCAATGCCCACCTGCAACACAACCATTTAGTGGCAGCTGCGCATCATCAACTCATTAAGCTCTGATTGGGTGGTTGGTGGCCTGGCAACATTTAAAAACCTTCCACGCAACCTTTTGTCTTCATGTGGTTATGTCCATTAGGGGGAAAATGGCTTCAATGATTGGCACATGGTAAGTGATACTGGTTTGATGGCGTAATGTTTCATCATAGATGATCCTATTTATTATTATTGCTATAAATTATTGGTATTTCTGTTTTAGGGTCTTTCTCCAAGCTGTCCTGCTGTTGGATATCCACTGTAGTCCTGTAAAAAAAGGTTTGTCTTATAAAAATGTTTTTATTTTTAGGTTTTTTGGTTTAATTCACATGATGTGGCCCCCATGTATAAAGGTGGTTCTTCTAAAGCTGCGGCTGTCTACCAACCTGAGCAAGCAGACCCTGGCTATGATGGCACTAGCTTCCTGTCTGGCCCTGGAGACCAGAAAGGCTCTGCTGTAGAGGGTATTTATCCTCCCCCTGGAACCAGTGACAGTTTGCCACCTGCCTCATCTCCAGGTAAGTTGAAAGTTGGTGCCTTAATGGATATTATAGGTTTTTCTGTCCAATTTTCAGAGGAATGCAATCTGTTAAAGGAGAACCAACGTCTTGACCCTGCCTTAATTCAACAAGTTTCTGGTTTCATTGAGGGGCAGGGCTGCCAGCTCGTCTGTAAACTCTCATTCAAATATCTTCGAATAAACGGGTGTCAAATCAATGCATAATCAGCTGAATATCAGTCAGGGCCATACATGCATGACCTTTTTTCCCAAACACTCATGCAATGTGTTAAACTAATGAAGTTGTAAACAAACTAATCAAAAAAACGTGGTGCAGTTCTTCTGAACACATAGTGGTTTCTTGACCCACCCTCTGTTAATTTATTTCTAGGTGTCTCCTGGGCACTTCCCCCTCCAGGCATGTTCTATGGTGGGGATGCCAGTCCATCGAGCAGTTATGCCGGCTACAGTATGCCTCCTCCTGAACCACAGTTTGTCCCAGGAGAACTGTCCCGCTTGGAGAGCAGGCTTGAGGATGGAGGCTATGAGTCGGAGACTCAGGAAAGGGGTTATCCTCCTCCTCCACCACCATATCCTTATGTAGGAGATGCTGGACCACAAGCCCTCATGCCCACAGATGCTGGACCACAAGCCCTCATGCCCATGGGGGGCTCTTTTGGGTATTTCTATCCGTATGACTGGAGGCTGCTGACAGGTCAGTACCCTCCAGGAACCTACACTCACGTCAGCAGTAGCCTGGAGCGTGGTAGAGATGACTGGCAGGAGAACCACTACCTCGGATACGACTATCCCGCCAGCCCTCAAGAGGAGCAGCAGTTCCAGACCTTTCCAAGCACCTCTGATCAGAGCTTCCAGCTGCCGGGTGTAAAGTCTGGACCTGGAGACCAGGAAGAGCCTGCATATGAGCAGGCCTATGGAAAGCGGGCATCTTGCGCCTCATGCACTTGAATAAAAAACAAAATGCAATTACAGAGGTTGAATTATTTTTCTCTTTTGATACAATGTTGCTATACGGTTTGACTAATACATGGGACTATTATAGCTTTTGACTGACACTTGGTATACATTTTAGGCATGTAGCTAATTGTCTTAACGTTGCATTATGAGGTTTCCCACAAGATACAGTTCTCGACTATTTCATTAATTTTTTGCCTCAGACCTCAAGGAGGGGCAAGGAAACCTAGTGGAAGGTGACTCTCACACTGGCTTGCCAGTGATTTCCACAGGTAACTTCTGTCCAGGTCAAATTCCTCATCTGTTGGGCCTTGCATCCGTCAGGCAAAGAAGCAAGTAGTGTACGGCTGTCTCAGCTCAGTCTGTGGTGATTGACTTGGGCCAGTCAATGTAAAATTGATGTATCATGGATACTTTTTTACAATGCGACGTTAATAACTTAATGATACAGTGCCAAATGGATGACCTCTGTGTTCCATCACTTTGAAGACTTTGGTTTTCATCTAGCATTACATATGTAAGGAATTTGTGCTCTTCACAGTGGAACCTTACTTAATTTACAGCATGTGAAACCTGAGCAATACATAAAGGAGTGTTGACCCTCTTCACCATCACAGCATTGGTAATGCTGTGATGATTAGGGGAGAGTCCTGACCATTTGCCTTCTGCCTCCCATAAGCTACCACTAAAACTACCATCAAATGGCATATCTGTGTAATCATTCGACTTATTTATCTGGGTGTAGGTCATGTTTGACTGTAGTCTCTTTAAAATAGCATGCTTTTTAGCCTACATCCACTACAATGACCTAAATATTGTCATGTTGGTGAGCAGCAGATTATGTCAAGCAGTAAAAGGGAATCTGGTGGTTAAAATGATTACAAAACATGGAAATGAATGTAAAATTACCAAACTGATTGGAGATCCAATGTTCTGAGGAAGGAAAATCAGTTCCTGTTCCTTTATTAATGACTACACAACCTTTGAGGGAAACACTGCATCATTGCATTAAGGATGGTATTCGGTGATTCAAATGATCTATGGACTACTTGCACTAAGCTTTGTGACTTATTTCTGACTCCAAATAATACAGCTCGGCCAATTCCGGTCTATTTGTTTACTTTGAGCTAGCTACAGCTCCCGAGGTAATATTTCACCATGAATACCCATAAGAAAATGTGTTTTCAGAAACAGAACTACTCCGAACATTGTGTTACGCTTTGTTCGGCATCGAAATTGAATGTTTTTTTGTTTCCATGGCTTTCCAACCCGTCCCGAAGAAGGCTATTAAAGGTGCTGTACCAAAGCTTTTTGAATGGAATGGCTATAGCGTTGAAATACCACAGCGTAGTGTGGATGAGAACAGAGCGGCCCATTGAACCAGTCCTTCTTGAGGAGCATGAAGAGCACATCGATGGCACTAAGGATCACGACTACTGCTCAGTCCCTGAACCGTCTGCACAGGACATGGCTGCATCATCTGCAGAAGACCTGTCCAAAGTAGTAGAGGATCTGAGGAAATATAGGAGGGACTTGTCCAGCGAGAGTTTAGTTTACAGCGGTTTGCTGGCTCCGACGCAGACATTCGATTCCATACCAGGTAACGTTAGACCGAAGTTGTGCTATTCAGCTAACTGTTTGACATCAACCAAAGTAAACATTATTTAAACTATAAAGGATGGTCTGATCATGCTTTGTAGTAACAGAGCCAGGGGTTTGATGCCATTGCGTTTACAGAAGGCTACACTAAAGGACTCAGCCCCCTTTAAATACACCAGTGCACTACAGCAGCTCACTGTTTTTCCCCATGGTATGGTACACATAACCATTATAAAACATTTAGCCAAACAAGAGCACAGCCTTACTAGTTTATAACTTAGAGCAGTAACCTTTTTTTGAGTTCTTTCTTTTCCTCGTCTTCCTGTCAGTTGGTTTGAAGGAAAGGGACCCGGCGCATCGATTCAACATACACCAGTCCACAGTGAGCTGCATTATTGCAACATGGACACGTTTTCTAGCCACTGCACTGGGGTCTCAATGCATCTGGCTCAAACCTGCAGAAGTGCAAGCTTACCTCCCTGAGGAATTCAGAGATTTCCCAGACACCCAGGTCATCTTGGACTGCACTGAGCTCAAGTGTCAGACACCATCCTCACCACTCCTGCAGAGTGAGATGTACTCCACCTACAAATCTCATTGCACCATGAAAGGCCTGATTGGCATAGCCCCACATGTTGTAGTCACATTTGTCTCCTCACTTTACGCTGGGTCAGTGAGTGAAAAAGAGCTATTCAAACAGTCAGGGTTGGCCAAGTTGCTCGCAGAAGAAATGGCAGTGATGGTTGACAAGGGCTTCCTCATTAGTGGTTGTGTTAAGTGCAAAATATACTGCCCACCATTTCTGTCAAAGCAAAATCAGATGCCTGCATACCAGGTTACTGAAACAAAATCAATAGCACGACTCAGGGTACATGTGGAACGAGTCATTAGGAGAATTAAAGAAAACAAATAGTTTGATGGCGTCATCCCCCTTTCCCATGTAGGAAAGAAAACATTAGCCAAACGTTTACAGTGGCATGCCTGTTGTCAAACTAAAAACACCAAAACAAGGCATTAGTTAAGGCATGGGTTAAGTAAAGTATTGGTTCAGCACCAGGTTTTTGTAATTTAATTGAGTGAATTGTGTTTATTCCAGTGGCAGATCATTTTGTTAAACATTCTGTAAATATTATGTACACAAACATCAATGTAAGCTAACTTTAATGTAAAGTCATTTATATAGATTTGTAAAAATGCACATTGTAACATATTGTACATATAACATATTGAACTATTGTAACATATTGGCTAAAGTAGTAGTAGCAATGTACACCTGTCTAGAATAAGTTAATAAATCCAACCCTCTCGGAAGTAAACCCTGCCTGTCTGTTCATTAAGTGGGTTATTGAACCCGAAGCCTGTGCTTCGGCCCTGGATGAATATCCCCTGTATTCCTCGACTACGGTCTGGAAGCTAGTCAGGAAAGTTCAACACACTGAATTCAGAAATGATGTGTATATGGCTATGTAAATATGAATGCAAAGGCCTCAGTATACATTCGATGCATTGCCAAAGATCCCGATATATTAAAGATGCATATGAAGCAACTACTAATGCGATACAATACATTCCTAGTACGATGCAGTGCGGTTTGATTGAACACAATGCGATGCGATGTAAAATAATATGATGCTACGCAATTTAATTTATATTTCAATTTAATAATTTAAGTAGTTAGCTTTTTATTTCTTTATCTTCTTTTTCATTGTCCAATCAGATGCATTTACAAGCAGTCAGCAGCAAATTACTTCAGTGTTTACAATGCTTAGACTGACAGCTGATTCCGTGGTTGCATTGCAACAAAAAACACAGATTTGAACGGCTGTTTATTTAAGGATTGCGCGTCCTGTGTGATCGATAAAGAGCAGGGCAGTGTCCCTGGCGATTTTCAGCCTGCAAAACGCGTCCTGTATTATCGGCACCTAATGTGACTAATGCGAATGTAGGAAGCAAAAGCCGAATCCCGGAAATATTTGGCGATTTAGAAATCCTGCCCGGACGCTTTTTTGGACGATATGTGACTCGTCTGGACAAGTGGACATGCCTCCTACCACCACTGATAGCAGTGGAGAGTGGGCGTGAGAAACAGTTGAGAGAGGTGGAATCAATAAAAATAAAAATAAAGTATAATATAGGCATATTATAATTATATATAAATAAATTGTGGTGGACACAGGTGGTCAGGGAAGCCATCCGACTGAAGAAGGAGGCCTTCCGGGCTATGCTAGCCCATGAGATCATGAGACTCCACAGTGGCAAAGCCCCTGGGGTTGATGAGATCCGTCCAGAAATGCTAAAGGCTCTGGGGGTTGAGGGGCTGTCATGGATTTTTTAACATTGCATGGAAGTCTGGGACAGTGCCTGAGGAGTGGCAAACGGGGGTGATGGTACCCAACATTTTTCCAAAAGGGGGACCAGAGGGTGTGTGCCAATTAAAGGGGTATCACTTTACTCAGCCTCCCTGGGAAAGACTACTCCAAGGTGCTGGAAAGGAGGGTTCAGCTGATAGTTGAACCTCAGATTGAAGAATATCCCCATCCAGTCTACATGTGCTTAGTGGATTTAGAAAAGGCATATGATCGGGTCCCCCGGGAAATACTGGAGGGTGCTGCGGGAGTATGGGGTGCCGGGG
The DNA here is from genome assembly GCA_027704905.1 of Muraenolepis orangiensis. Lineage (NCBI taxonomy): Eukaryota > Metazoa > Chordata > Actinopteri > Gadiformes > Muraenolepididae > Muraenolepis > Muraenolepis orangiensis. The sequence goes on along the minus strand of CM051004.1, from coordinate 13,900,856 downwards.
TCACTACTGAGGGCCATGCTCTCTGTACTCCCAAAGCAAGAGCTTTGTCCGGATTCTCGTATTAAGTCGGGCCTGTGCTCTGCCAGGGCTGCGCTTTGTCACCCATCCTGTTTGTGATATTCATGGACGGGATTTCAAGGCGTAGTCATTGAGGATAGGGGATTCAGTATGTTGGGCTCAGGATTGCAGATGATGTGGTCCTGTTTGCGTCATCAGTATGTGACCTTCGGCACTCACTGGATCGGTTTGCAGCAGAGTGTGAAGCGGCTGGGATGAGGATCAGCACCTTTAAATCTGAGGCCATGGTTCTCAGCAGGAAACCGGTGGATTGTCTTCCCCAAGTAGGGTGTGAGTTCTTACCCCAAGTGAAGGAGTTCAAGTATCTCGGGATCTTTTTCTCGAGTGAGGGGAGGATGGAGCGTGAGATTGAGTGAGAATAGGCTGCACCTATTCTCCAGTCAATCTCACGCTCCATGGTTATTGGTTACAACGGCCCTTTACCGCCCCGTTGTAACCAAAAGAGAGCTGAGACAAAGGCAAAGCTCTCGCTCTACCGGTCAATCTTCGTTCCTACCCTCACCTATGGTCATGAACAATGGGTAATGACAAAAAGGATGAGGTCGCAAATACAAGCGGCCAAAATGAGTTTCCTCAGGAGGGTGGCTGGCATCTCCCTTAGGGATAAGTTGAGAAGCTCAGTCACTCGTGAGAGACTCGGAGTAGAGCCGCTGCTCCTTCACAAAGAAAGGAGCCAGTTGAGGTGGTTCGGGCATCTAGTAAGGATGCTTCCTGGTCGCCTCCCGAGGGAGGTTTTCCAGGCACATCCAGCTGGGAAGAGACCACGGGGCAGACCAAGGTAAAGTGGGGTGATAACATCTCCACGCTGGCCTGGGAACGCCTCGGGATCCCCCAGTCAGAGCTAGTCGATGTTGCCAGGGAGAGGGAAGTTTGGAGTCCCCTACTGAAGCTGCTACCTCCGCGACCCGACCTGGATAAGCAGTAGACGGTGGATGGATGGATGGATAAATAAATTGTATGGAACACCGATTTACATGTACCGATGCAAATTATCTTTATCTTGTTGATACAACTGCATACCCCTGCTCACTACCTGTTTATACTTGTATACTTACCAGTGTTTATATATATATACCTATAATTCTGCACATATCTCACATATGTTTAGTAGTGGTTTTTTAGTAGACTCTTTTTACATCTTATTTAACCACTGTACATAATATATGCATATACAACATTTGCACAAATTATGTTCGCTGTACTGTACTTGTGCTGTGCAATGGACATTTTAATCAAATCTAATTGAATCTAACCCCTTACTGAGTAAGGGGTTAGATTCTATGAATAAGATTCTAGGAATAAGGATAGTAAAATTCACCAATTTGCATCGGTACACTACACCGAGTAAGGCTTACTCGGTGTTGTGTACCGATGCAAATTGGTGAATTTTACTATCCTTATTCCTTACATAGGGATTAAGACGCAAATCGTTGAATTTTACTATCCTTATTCCTTACATAGGGATTAAGATGCAAATCGGTGAATTTGACTATCCTTATTCCTTACATAGGGATTAAGATGCAAATCGGTGAATTTTACTATCCTTATTCCTTACATAGGGATTACGATGCAAATCGATGAATTTTACCATCCCTATTCCCTATGTAGGGAATATATATTATATTAAAGACGGATTAGGGAGTAGGGAGTACGTGACGTCAATGAAGAAGACGGCATGTGACGCGCAATAGACGCGCCGAGACGGCACGTTACGTGTGACGTTAGATTGACGCGCCGAGAGGTCCACACGTGTTTGTTTTTCGTGTGGTGTCTTTGAGGTTGGTCGGTTTGGTCACATATTTTATATAATATTGTCATATAATCAAGTACAAAATCACAAGGGAACAACATGGGGAAGAAAACCAAAGTAGGAAAGGCCAGAAAGGACAAGTTCTACCACTTGGCCAAAGAAACTGGTAAGTGTTAAAGATGCGATTATTATATTATTCTAAACTATCACTTGTTGGTATCAGTGGTATATTGAATCAGATAATAAGATGCTTAGTTATGTTTAACATTATTCCATATAACCACACGTTTAAC
>CM051004.1:13820413-13890235 GCA_027704905.1 Muraenolepis orangiensis | reverse complement strand
ATATATTCACTCAGTTACCTCAGGGAAACTGAGCATTATTTTCACCAGTGTTCTGAACTTTGGTCGCATGCTTTAAAATACGTTTTGCTGAAGCGTGCGCCGAGCACTATATGCAAGTAGCCAAACAGTGGAACACTGAACATAAAGCCGGCGACGACGTGAGTGCAACATGATCACAGCAGCCTCGCATAGCCTCCAACAATCCATCAGTGTCTACCTAACAGTTCATTTGACATTGAGGGTTTCTGGACAATATTTATTTATTTCCATAAACGTACATTTGCTTTTCAAGATTCAAGATAACTTTATTTATCCCGAGGGAAATTAAGGTGCAACAGTTGACACAGGGGGAATAAATGCACGCAAAAATATACTAATACCTAGAAGCTAAAAACGAAATAACAACAACAACTAACTAAACAAAACTAGTATAAACAAAACTAGTATAAATAAGCTTGAAGCGTGCGTGAGCGTGCGTGTGTGTCATTGTATTATAAAATACATGCCTTTTTTTTTCTTTTTTTCCTTGCACCTTCAGCCTGGGCTCCGACGAGGACGACAGCGACACCGATGTGAAACCAGACAAGCCTAAAAAGGTGGCTGTGGAGAAGGAGGAAGACGAGGAGAAAAAAGGCGAAGGGAAGGAAAGCAAGGGGGAGGAGGAGGAGGATGAGGAGGCGATGATTAAGCAGCTGGCAGAGTTGAAAGCTGACGAGATCGCTGATCTGAGACGGTAAGGGATCACATCCAAGACCCAGGTGTTTTTAATTAGTTATATATATAATAATCAATGACTATGCATATTTAATTATTGAGACTGTGACACACAAGAAAAGGTTGTTGGAATATATCCGGCTGCGAGATATAAATGTGAAATAAGGCATGTCCAACATGTAATAGCTGTGCTTCCACCTTATAACTATAACGTACAACACTTAAAGGGACACCATGTCCCTCACCGATAACACCTGCTGGCCCGTGTGTGTTCTTCCAGGAAGAAGAAGAAGCTATTGAAGGAGCGGCGGAAGCAGAGGGAGCGGGTGGAGCTGAAGATGGACCTGCCGGGGGTCTCCATCGCCGACAACAACGACACGGCCATGTTCTGCCTCAGCAGCATCAAAGCCAAGGTGTGTGTGTGTGTGTGTGTGTGTGTGTGTGTGTGTGTGTGTGTGTGTGTGTGTGTGTGTGTGTGTGTGTGTGTGTGTGTGTGTGTGTGTGTGTGTGTGTGTGTGTGGTGTGTGTGTGTGTGTGTGTGTGTGTGTGTGTGTGTGTGTGTGTGTGTGTGTGTGTGTGTGTGTGTGTGTGTGTGTGTCAGTGGTTGTTCACAGCCTCCCTCTAGGAGTCTGAGCACGATGGCTAATGCTTTTGCATTTGATTATAATTCGGAGGTTTGGAAATGCTGACTTCTGACTAGAAAAAGTGTTCCTAGTGGGAGACTTTGGTCCGGTTTGTCAAGCCTCCTCAGTGTCAGTTCAACATGGCTGCCGCCCACATCGTATACAGTGAGGGGAAAAAAAGAATTGTATAACATTGTATGCATGTCAATATTTTGACATGGTAGGTCCCTTTTGGATAACGGTGTTTCCTAAATGACTCATGGTCATATTCATATTGCTTAGAGGAATCATGGGCTCATTCAATTCAAGTAATTTGTCATCATTTGAATAAGTGCCTGTGGTTTGAATGTGTTTCTACACACAATGTTCATCCTACTCACTCCTCCCCCTTCCAGGCCCTTGGGGAGATTTCCAAAGGAGACATGCACCTGGCGGACACCATGGTAGACCGCGAGGAGGAGGACGTCCACATCTCAGAGGACGACGACGACGACAAGATGTCCCTGGCCTCGGACCTAGACGACGACGATTTGGACGAGGTGGAGGACATAGAGATGGCGCTGGAGAAGGAGGAGAAGCGGAAGAAAAAGTGAGTGAGGCCACTGGGGCTTCATCGCTGTGTTGTAGTTAACATGGTGGTTTGGAATCTAAACTCTGAAACTGTTTAGAGGTGCTTTGTGTTTGTTGGTTTTTCTGGACGTTATTAATTGCAGTGTTTCCCACATATCTGAAATATACTTGTGGCGGTAGCTGGTGTGGTGGTTTGTGGGGGAACAATACAAATACGCATGACCTTTTTCAAGAACATTTAGATTTATTGAATTTACCCAATATTCAGTGTACACAAAGATGGCACTGGGGGGGGGGGGGGGTAGTAGTTTAACTGAAGGTAGTTTAACTTCCGTGTTTACAATGCTTAGACTGACCGCTGATTCGGTGGTTGCATCATTTCGAACAGCTCTTTTTTTCGCCTCCTGTGTGATCGATAAAGAGCACTGCAGTGTGCCTGACGTTTTTCAGCCTGAACAATGCGTCCTGTGTGATCAGAGCCTTATGTGAGTTATGCGACTGTAGGAAGCAAATGCTGAATCCTGGACATTGAACTGAAGCCCGCCCAAATATGTGTGGGAAACCCTGAATTGTTATGTCACTTATGGTACCCAGAAGAAAACGATGATTTGAAACAATGTTTCAAATCAGTTGTTGTACAACTATTGTACATGGATATATGAGAAATACATTTTTTGGTATTTTAGAAGAGCGATAGCCCTTGCAAGACTAAGGATTGAAATTGTTATAGATTAAAAGTGTAGTCCATTTTCATAATGTTTTTATTTTATTGTAAGCTAAATGTATCCCTATAGTGCCTATCTTTTAAAGCGGGTAGGTGTGTTGCTAGTTGGATGAGTTTCATTGGCTTATACCATACGGGGTTCTGTTGTGTTCCAGGGTGGCCTTCAAACTGGCAGCAGCGGCGAAGGAAGAGCAGGAGGACCAGCAGGAGCAGGAAGAGGGAGGCCTGCTGGTGGAACTTGAAGACAAAGACATGAAGCGCGAGCAGGAGACCAACCTGTGGTTCAGCAAGGTTGGTCTGAACCATCCCCTCCCTCATGGCTCCTCATCCGGCCTGTGTTTCTCAGATGCTCTCAGAAGTGAAATATGAGTCATGAAGCGTGTTTATAGTATATGAAAATATACAGACATATATTTCACTATGTATATATTCCTATGTGATATACATGCATCTATTGCTCAAGGCATATTGCTGAATGCCTTTATTGTCATCAGACTATACTACATATCAATTATGTAAAAAGTAAGTAGTAGTAATTCAGCGCAGTGGTTCCCAACCTTTTTTTGCTGGAGCCCACAACTATGAGAAAATAGTTTGGTGGACTCGAGAGACGTCGTTGGGATGTTTAGATCTCGCTGCTTCTTTGTACGTCATACAAAGCTGTGAAGTAACTGGATGTGATTTGAAAGGTCAGCGGTCAAAATCATTTATTCTGTAGAATTGTATGAAAGTTTTACTTTAATGTTTTGTTGGACCTCGGTTCTCTGGCCCCCCCTCCCCCCTTACGGAGGCCCGGACCCCAGGTTGGGAACCACTGATTTAGAGGTTACATTTTGACCGACTGCTGTTTACTTTGCAGGGGATCTTCTCTGAGATCGGCCTGGAGGGAGATGCCGAGACAGAACTCAAGCAGACAGAGAAGCTGCAGAGCCAGGAAACGCCAGGTGACAGTCTTCTTTTATTGTCATTATTATAGGTAAAGGTAAATAAATAATGCATGACTAATAATATAACCCTTTGCACTTTCAGGACAAGGCCTAAAGAGGAAGGCTCAGGGGGAGGAGGAAGAGGAGGAGACTGCTGTCTGTGTGGAGGAAGAGGCGGGACCCTCACAGGTCACCCAGGAAGGAAGTGACTCTGACTCGGACAGCAGTGATGACGAAGCGTAAGACATAGTTCCTAATTTATTTTTATATATCTTAAGTTAAAAATAATCATAATAAAAATAATAATAAAAAAACAAAAAGCTATATTCAGATTTGGTTTATTTGTTAATTAAAACATAACTAAACATTTATTACAATTCCCTGGCACTGAAATACGTACTATTCCATTTGCTATTTCTAGAGACATATCCACAATGAGGCGAGGCAAGGGCGCCGGCGGGCCCACAACCAAAGCCGACAAAGAAGACTTCCAGGTTGTCCCCATCGAGCGCAGCAGTGAGTGCAACTCAATCATACCTGAAGACATTAACTTGTGATGACCTGAACCAGGTTCAGACTAAACAAGCTGCTAGGTTTTGGACCATTCTCTTGAAATATTATTTGATTGCTATCTTGTACTGGTCTGTAATAAAACACACACACACTATACCTACCTATAAGGGATTGTGTGTAGGCAAGTTTGTTGATGTCTCTCTGTGTCCCAGACAAGCGGTCCAGAGTGCTGGATGCAGAAGGCTTGGCCCTGGGCAGTCAGATCGCCTCGTCCAAGAAGAGATCCAGGGACCTCATGGATGACTCCTTCCACAGGTGTGTTAGCAAGAGTCGGGGGGGGGGGGGGAGACTTCATCCCATCCAGAGAATTTAGATAATATTTACTCAGATGGACATCCACTTCTCTGTTGCTCTTACTTGAGGCAGTGACTCAAAACCAACATCCACACTTGATTAAAAAAGATACACACAAAAATGTGAGTGCGAGTCCTCCTGGCAGTACGTTCTGTACTAACCTGTGTCTTGTGTCGTGTCCCACAGGTTCGCCAACTCCGAGGGCCAGTGGGAGGTCCCGGAGTGGTTCTTCGATGACGAGCGGAAGCACCGTAAGAAGCCGGTGCCGGTGACCCAGGCGATGGTAGACGAGTACAAACAGAAGTGGAAGGAGATCAACGCCCGGCCCATCAAGCGCGTGGCCGAGGCCAAGGCCAGGAAGAAGAGGAGGGTACGAGAGGGGGCGGGGTGCACCCTGGGGTCATTGTAACGCCCATGGGGGCGTGGGGAGATGATGTACTTGTACTAGGGCTGGACCATAATTCGATACTATTGTTTTTTTTTTGTATGGGAGTGGAAAGATATTGTGATATGATATTGTCATGTCGTTATACACAATTCTGTTGTCTACCTTAAGGATAACAACACATTGTATTAAAATGCAGTTCAATGTGATTTAATTATGTAACGGCTGATTTTGCGATATCGTCATAGCTATCAAACAAATTGATTATCGTGATATTATTTTAGTTTGTGTAAATTAGTGGGCAGGTGGGCGAAGAGACTGCAACTCTTTCTAAGATAGTCTTTTTTTTTTTTTTTTTTTATAAATCTCTCCAGATGCTGAAGAAGATGGAGTCTGCCAAGAAGAAGGCCGAGGTCGTGGTGGATACGGTGGACATCTCTGAACGGGAGAAAATGTCCCAGCTGAAGAGGTACGGCCCCCAGCAGCCCAACCCAACAAAGCTTTGTTTACGCATTTAGCGTCCACCTTCTTTGCTTGCTGTGCTTCTGATGATTAACTCCCTGCGTCTTCCGTGGTTTGGTCCTCAGCATCTACAAGAAGGCGGGCGTGGGCAAGGAGGAGAAGCGAGAGGTGACCTACGTCGTGTCCAAGAAGGGAACGGGCGCGAAGGTGCGCCGGCCAGCCGGCGTGAAGGGAGTCTTCAAGGTGGTGGACAGCCGCATGAAGAAAGACATGCGGGGCATGCAGCGCAAAGAGCAGCGCGGCAGGGGTGGTAAAGGCAAGGGCGGCAAACCCAAGGGCGGCAAACCCAAGGGATCAAAACCGGGAAAAGGAAGGGTGCCGAAGGGCGGAAGGAAATCCGGAGCCAAAGCAAATTGAACATTTGACTGCTGAATTTTTGTTTTCCGACAAGTGGAGTGGGTCAAATCTTTGCTGTGTCGTTTGTGGAAGTCAAAGTCAACGACGGTTAAGATACGACAGATAAGATACAAATGCATATTATTACTATACGTAATAAAATGTACATTTCACATAATTGGCAATAGCTTTTCCCTGGAATTAAATGTTCTGCAGTAGAAAAAAACAAGTACAATGTACAATGGGATGCTTACTCCCCATTCCCCGCATCTTCACATTTGTATACACACGTGTTTTTCTTTAAGAATTGGATATATATGTTTTGATCTTTATAGTTGACTCAATGTAATAACGTTGTCTTTTGACGATAAATCCATACAGTATCTCTGAAAAGGTTTTCCTGCAAGTTTGCATATTTCAGAATTGTATTACTTTAGTCAAGGCAGTCTTGTCCAAAATATATATTTGGTTTTGTATAATAAACACGACACCAAATGTATTGATGTGGTCGAGGCAAGATACAATAGAAACCCAGAAATAAAAGGACTTAAAAATATACATATTTCCGGTTTAAATAAAAACAAAACGAGTCCTAGCGGTTTTAGATTAGTTTAGATTCAAGTGTATAGTACAGCGAAATGTCGATGAAATGTTGCAGTAATAATATGCATGGTAATATAATATAATTTACAGTTTAAATGTACAGGTTAAAAGACAGTCTAGGTGATCTGAGCAGCATAATAGGTATATGTATATACAGGTAAGTGAGAATTTAACAGGTAGTGATCAGGGGTATGCAATTATTGAAAGCAGGATACAAATATATAGATGTAAATGTATATGTGTATACAGGAGTAGGAGCAGTTCTATCAACAGATTTAAATATATATGGCAGGTACAGTAAGCAGGTATCTTAGTAATATGTAAACTATAGAGAGGTAGGTAGTTGATACAGTGTGTTGTAGGTTGAAGTTGCTGGTGAGTATTCGGTCCTAAAATCAGTTGTATATAAGTGAGTAATATATTACAGATGTATAGTCCAGGTTAACGTAATAGGAAGAGAGTCGCTTGGTTCTCCTTAATCAAGATGTTCCGAGCCAGTCTGATGGTGTGTAGCCTTACTGCTCCTGAAGGGACAAAATACATTATTAATTATGATACTGGCACCAAGACTAATTTTTGGGTAAAAAAAAACAACGCAAAAATAGTTTTTATTTTTAGTTTGTTTTCTGGAGTCTGGTGACAACCAGCGAAACGCGGCTGATGGACGTGAGAACTCTGAACCATGAGGTCTGGAAGTGGCGTTTCAACAACAGCTTTGGTGTGTAAATTGATACCGTTTTCAAAGTAAGCACACTTTAATGTACAAGAGTATTTGCCATGTGCTTCTTTACCAGCATTGTGTGGAACTGGTTCTACCTGTACTAGGTAACTAAGACACCGCTCTTCTACCGCGGCCGTGTGCCGATGTTTGATTCCGCTCCTCGGATTGCATTTGCAGAACAGCAGATGGACTCTGTTCTGTTGACTCTGTTCACCACCTGCACCGGGTGTAGTAAATATGCGTTGTGTAAACACGTATTTCTGATTCGATGGCAGTATTGATTTGGGGTAATGGTAAAATTAGTAATTATTGTTACAATAATTGAAATGGTCCTGAATTCATATTGTTGACAAAATGTGAACCGTGAAAATTAATAGTCTGAAAAAAATCGAAAGATTTGAAACACCTTTACTGAAGTTTTATCCTGCCTGATTGCTCTAATTGCACAGGCGGTCGTGTCTCAAGTACAGAGAAGAGTCCATGGATGGTTTCAGTGCAAATAGGTTGATTCCTGTTGGGAGATCAGAGGTCACCCTGCGTTCAATTCACCTTCATCATTATTGCTTCCATTCAAGTATCACTTAATATTTCTCAGAGGTCCGGATGCTAATTCAATATATTTTATTGACACAAAGCATCAATTAAATCTTCAACTGAAGCAAAATAGAGCCTGCCGTGTCAATTTAGTCAGACTGACACGCTTCTTTACCAAACATTATATAGGAAGTAGTACAACAATCATCTACTACTCCTATTGGTCAGGGTACAACACACATCTACTACTCCTATTGGTCACGGTACAACACACATCTACTACTCCTATTGGTCACAGTACAACAAACATCTACTACTCCTATTGGTCATGGTACAACAAACATCTACTACTCCTATTGGTCACAGTACAACAAACATCTACTACTCCTATTGGTCAGGGTACAACAAACATCTACTACTCCTATTGGTCATGGTACAACAAACATCTACTACTCCTATTGGTCATGGTACAACAAACATCTACTACTCCTATTGGTCACGGTACAACACACATCTACTACTCCTATTGGTCACAGTACAACAAACATCTACTACTCCTATTGGTCAGGGTACAACAAACATCTACTACTCCTATTGGTCAAGGTACAACAATCATCTACTACTCCCATTGGTCACAGTACAACACACATCTACTACTCCTATTGGTCAAGGTACAACAAACATCTACTACTCCTATTGGTCACAGTACAACAAACATCTACTACTCCTATTGGTCATGGTACATCAAACATCTACTACTCCCATTGGTCAAACACGTATTTCTGATTCAATGGCAGTATTGATTTGGGGTAATGGTAAAATTACTAATTATGGTTACAATAATTGAAATGGTCCTGAATTCATATGGTTGACAAAATGTAAACCGTGAAAATGAAGAAAAAATCTAAAGATTTGAAACACCTTTAATGAAGTATAGGGCTTTTATCCTTCCTGATTGCTCTAATTGCACAGGCGGTCGTGTCTCAAGTACAGAGAAGAGTCCATGGATGGTTTCAGTGCAAATAGGTTGATTCCTGTTGGGAGATCAGAGGTCACCCTGCGTTCAATTCACCTTCATCATTATTGCTACCATTCAAGTATCACTTTGTAGTATAATCTCTACTCAGGTGGAAAATAATATTTCTCAGAGGTCCGGACGCTAATTCAATATATTTGATTGACACAAAGCATAAATTAAATCATCAACTGAAGCAAAATAGAGCCTGCCGTGTCAATTTAGTCAGACTGACACGCTTCTTTACCAAACATTATATAGGAAGTAGTACAACAATCATCTACTACTCCTATTGGTCAGGGTACAACAAACATCTACTACTCCTATTGGTCGCAGTGTAACAAACATCTACTACTCCTATTGGTCACGGTACAACAAACATCTACTACTCCTATTGGTCATGGTACAACACACATATACTACTCCTATTGGTCAAGGTACAACAATCATCTACTACTCCTATTGGTCACAGTACAACAAACATCTACTACTCCTATTGGTCACGGTACAACACACATATACTACTCCTATTGGTCAAGGTACAACAATCATCTACTACTCCTATTGGTCACAGTACAACAAACATCTACTACTCCTATTGGTCATGGTACAACAAACATCTACTACTCCTATTGGTCAAACACGTATTTCTGATTCAATGGCAGTATTGATTTGGGGTAATCGTAAAATTAGTAATTATGGTTACAATAATTTAAATGGTCCTGGATTCATATTGACAAAATGTAAACCGTGAAACCGAAAACCGTAGTTTTATACTTAGGGTAATAAAAATACACTACATATCCCCCCTTTGGGACTCTATAAAGTCAAAATCCCCAAAAATGTTTACACAAATTAAAAAATGATTATGTACCTTCAATTGCATCATCATCCTGCTTCGCAATTAACAGTGCATGGTTCACATGTTTGCATAAAGAGTCATAGCAAGTCAACTGACAATTTGAAATGCGATTGTACTGCAGTGTTGTAACATCAAAGAAACCCAGTCACTGTCAGAACTTCCTATAAAATGATTTTGAAAATGATCCCACAAGGTTCATGCATATGTTAGTTCAAACATTGCAACCATGATTAAACCCATTTCTGCAAATATTGCATAATGTGGTATTATTACTCTCTGGTAGCTCAGAAAATATGTATATTCTGAAAAGTTCTGATATTCAGCAATAAAAAAACAAACAATGTCCATGTTTTCTTATTTAATAACACATTTCTTAATGTTTTTGTTGCCTGATTTACATTCCCTAGGAGGAATCATGCATAAAACATTAAACACAAACACAACTTCATTTTGATGAGAAAGAAAGGCTTCATAACCATTAAACCACATTGCATCATATCATAAACAAATGAATAAATAATAAACCAAGCATTCAGAATTAACATTCGCCAGCTTGGCCATCATTCTCCTGTCGCCCACCACCTCCAGTGTCCAGTGGGCTCCCCAAGACCACACTATAGAATATGGCTGATGCCACAACAGAGTCAAAGAAGGTCCACAGGAGTGCTCCCTGCACTCCGAAAGACCCGTCTCCTCAGCAGATGGAGTCTCTTCATTCCCACAGAAGAGAAGGAAGTTACTTAGCAAGCAATGAAAGACTTCAAATCCATCTCTGGAACAGAGGAATGGTTCGATTTCATACAGGCCCATGATGTAAAACGTCTTGTCACCGAAGACAATGTAAGGAAAACATAACTTGAAGTGGCACATAAAGCAATGGTGCAGGATCCAGCATACACAGCAGATAGTTAGAAGCAAGTGTTGAACCGGCTGCAGCTGCCACCAGGATGAGGTGATGACCAGCATCACTCCTACCGGCAGGAAGGTTATAGCAAAGCTACATCATGAGAACCTGAGCAAAAGAGAACAGGAGATCCTGGATTTTCTGAAGAGGTTTATCAGAAACTGTAGTGACGTGCGGCTCAGAAAGTTCCTTAGATTTTGTACTGGTAATTATTATTCAAGATTATTTTAATTGCAGTTATGTGATGGTATGTTTTCCCCATATTATTGTATTTTTGTAAATTAATGAAGTCATAAAGAAGGACCTCCTTAAAACAGAAAGTAACTTACCAAAGCATATTGGTAGTAGACATTATTGTGATGCCAGACGTATATTATACTTAAGTAATAGGAATACCTCAAATAATTGACTAATATGGGGCAGCCATACTATATATTCTGTGTTGTCTTTAATAGGTGCAGACCTCCTGGTTGCCAAGGAAATCCACGTCTGATTTGTTGAGCCTAAGAGTGCCTTTACACAAAGTCCTAAGTCTCACACATGCGGATGCATGTTGGAAGTCCCGAACAACCATGAGTCATACCATGAGTTGGCAGAGGAATTCACCACGGTCCTTGATGCCTTGATGTGGGCGATGGACATCATTTAATGTCAGGTGCGGTTCAATTTAAATGTTTGCATCTGTACATCTAAATTTACTGTACATCTAAGAATGTATGTCTAGAGAGTGTTTGTTAGATTTTAAAATTGGTAAGGTTAAGGTGTTTAACTACTAGTTAAGTAAAACCAACTGTTACGAAAAACAGCCTAAGTCTGAGAGGTTTGATCGCTCTAGTGTGGAGTGTTGTTCCTTGCGCTTGTACTATTGTGCCTCTTATGGCATTGCCCTTAAATACCTTGCTGAACAGGTACTTTTATATAAATATATTATATATATATATTATATGATATATATATTATATATATATTTAATATATATATTTGATATGTATAAATATATTTTTAAGATAGTTTAATTTATCCTAAATCTTGAAAAGTCATGTTCAAGTACTTTTGCAATAAACATTGACACTGTTTAATCAGAATCAATCCTTTTATTTGCCATTGTAGGCTATGGCTTACTAGGAACTTGCTGTGGGCACATCAGTACAAGGCACTTACGGTAATCAATAAACACATAATAGAACAATAATTCAAACAAGTGATTCTGTATTAACTGTTGACAAAGTGATTCAAATAAGATACGTTTGAAGCATATACTGTACAGTAGGTACTGTACATTTCTCCTTAAGAATGCTACTGCAACAGTATTATACTGTGGTAATGTGTGGAGTAGAGAAAACCATGACCAAGACAAAAGAAAAAAGTATTTAAGTTTTGCAACAACAAGCAATGAATTCTATAAATTGAAATTGACACAATCAACAAATTCACAAACAAAGCCGAAATTGGAAACATGACACAAACTGACAACAATGGAGATTGTTGTGTGCTTGTCTCCAATTCTTCCTGTGGAGGTGAAAACAGTAGAAATTACCAAATCAGTTATTGTTGTATTTAGGCCAACTGGGAAAACCTGTTAACACACAAATTGAGGCAACAAACAACAACCCTGCTTCTACCTCTCCTTTCCACTGACCAGAGGAATGGAAGAAGCATGAAAGACAGCAAGGTACTGTGTCCCCACAACCCCTGCATGCGTCTCTCTGTACGGTGCCTAGTCCTACCGGATCTAGCATAAATCTGCATTTGTTAATTTTGATGGTAGAGTGGTAGAGTAGGCTCGGCATATCTATGTCAATTGAACTGAATAGCTTCTGCTAAATCGTCAAAGAAAAATTGGTGTGGTGTGGTGTTTTCAAGCTGAGAACAATCCTGTGTTTTGCACTCAAAATATAAAAATCCTTCTCCTTGTATTTCAGGCCCCAGGCCTTAAAGTATAGTTCTATTAACTCCAGTTGACCCATGTGAGGATGAAAGAGGACAGCTGATGAGAGGTTGGGGTGGAGGTCGTTGATTCATCCTGAGAGAAACACAAACAAGGAGAAAGATCAACAACAAGAAAATTGGTTTAGATGTCGGTGCCTATTAAGTATGGTGGTGTTTTTATTGACATATGTCCATGAACCAGTCAAAAAAACCAGTCAACCCACTTGTGGTCAGCTGTGTGATCCTAGCAAATCTAAGCAAACACAAGCTTTCAGTTTTCGCTATTTAGCCTAACTAAAAAACCTATTTTTAAATCTAGTTTCCAAATCAGCCAAGTATATTCTGTACTGAAATAATAATGGTAATATACCGTCATACACAAATGTTTTAAATAGCTACTATTCAGAATGCTACTCCCAAACACATACTGTATACACATCATTCCAATGCAAAACACCTTCACCGTTCTACCCAGGACGATCCCCTACATCAGGGGTGGCCAACCCGCGGCTCGCGAGCCTCATGCGGCTCTTTAACTAGTTTCATGCGGCTCTTCAGGAGCTGTCACATGACATGCGTCAAAAATGCTTGGCTGGCGCTGTCATTCACTCCCCCTACAGCTAGATGGCACACTGACCATGTAAGCCTGTTTGAGTGACGTCAAACGAGCGACGAGAGAATCTTTGGTGTGACATAATTTGTGTTGTAAACAATTTCCGTCAAGTTACCTCTTGAAATGGCAGGGAAAAAAAGCACAGCCAAACGAAAATATGAAGAAGAACACAGGACGTTTTTGCCAGAGTGGGAGAGTTTATATTTTTTTGTTAAACGTAATGGCAAGCCGATCTGCC
This sequence comes from Muraenolepis orangiensis, assembly GCA_027704905.1. Classification (NCBI taxonomy): domain Eukaryota; kingdom Metazoa; phylum Chordata; class Actinopteri; order Gadiformes; family Muraenolepididae; genus Muraenolepis; species Muraenolepis orangiensis. Next base: position 13,877,149 of record CM051004.1, on the reverse strand, counting down.
TTATATGTCACGCAGCATTAGCGCATTTCAAAGCTTCAAATCTTCAGCGTCACTTCAGCTCACTCCACCCTAACATCGAACAGGAATTTCCAAAAGGGACTGAACTTCGCAAGAACAAGTTGGTCGCTTTGAAAAGCCAGGCAGAAAAGCAGGTGCAGTTTTTCCAAAAATTTACGAAACACTCGGAGACCGTAACGCTTGCATCATATCAGCTGGCTTGGAACATAGCACGGGCTAAAAAGCCATACAATGAAGGGGACTTCATTAAAAAATGCCTCATTGACGCCTTTGAAATCTTGGCTCCTGGAGACGACAAACTAAAACGGAGCGTATCAGACGTTCAACTGTCCCGCCACAGTGTTAAACGCAGAATATCGGATATTAATACAGCTGTTGAATCACAGTTGCACTCTGACCTTCAAGCATGTGAGTATTTTAGTGTGGCATTGGATGAGAGTTGTGACATACAAGACAAGCCTCAGTTGGCAATATTTGCACGGTCTGTGTCAAATGAATGTATGATCAAAGAAGAACTCCTTGATATTGTGACATTAAAAGACAGAACCCGTGGCATAGATGTGAAAGAAGCAATGATGGCTGCGTTTGCAAAAGCAAATCTGCCCATACCGAAACTAACTGCAATAGCCACGGATGGAGCGCCAGCCATGATCGGATCCGTGAACGGGCTTGTGGGGCTGTGCAAAGCTGATCAAACATTTCCCGACTTTTGGAATTTCCACTGCATCATCCACAGGGAGCAACTCGTGTCTAAATCATTGAATTTAAACAACGTCATGAAGCCTGTGATGGAAATCGTCAACTACATCCGCACACATGCGCTTAACCACAGGCAATTCAGGAATCTCATCGCTGAGCTGGACCAAGGGCTTCCAGGTGACCTGCCGCTGCACTGCACTGTGAGGTGGCTGTCAAAAAGCAAGGTATTCTCTCGCTTCTTTGAGCTTTTGGATGCTGTGAAACTGTTCATGGAAGAGAAGGACAAGGACTATCCCGAGCTCTCAGACCTCGAGTGGATTATGGATCTGGCATTTTCAGTCGACATGCTGTGTCACTTGGACAGACTGAACCTGACCCTGCAGGGTAAGTTAAAAATGCTGCCTGACCTGGTGCAAAGTGTGTTTGCGTTTGTCAACAAACTAAAGCTGTTCGAGGCGCATATTCAAAAGGGAGATTTAACACATTTTCATACTCTGCTAAAAGCCAGTGAGCAAGTCACCAGCGCCGCCCTGAAAAAGAAAAGAGACAGATATGCAACACTGGTTGCAAACCTGCACGAAAGCTTTGTGACCCGGTTCTGTGATCTACAACTGAAAAGACCACAGATTACGTTCCTCGTCGACCCATTTAATGCGGAGACAGACTGTTTGAAAGCCCCGCTCGTCACAGATGAGGCTGCGGCTGAGTTGGAGATGATCGACCTTTGTGAGGAGGATCAACTGAAAGCTGTTTTAAGGGACCGTTGAGTTCTGGAAAAGTGTGCCAATTGAAAAATACCCCAACATCAAACGAGCTGCGCTTAAGATACTGTCCATGTTTGGGTCAACGTACGTCTGCGAGTCTGTGTTTTCTACCCTGAAACATGTGAAATCAAAGCATCGATCTGTTCTGACTGACACTCATTTGAAAGAATTGCTTAGAGTGGCAACAACAGAATACAAGCCAGATTTGAAGAGGATTGTTCAAGATAAGGAATGCCAGAAGTCTCACTAAGCAGCATAGTAAGAGAAAGATGTTATTGAAAATTATTCTATTATTGTTTGTGGACTTGCTTGAACTGAGAGTTTGTGTGTGTGAGACAGTGCACACAATGTTAACTGTTGAAAATGACTGATATTATCATGTTGGTGTGGTTATTTTCATTAGATCTGGCTGAGCAGAGGTCTGTGTATGCGTGCATACATGATTAAAAGATGATGTTCATGTGTACCCATGTGTATGATGTGGCTCTTTGCAGTAACACAGAAAAAAAAGTGGCTCTTAGTCTCTGACTAGTTGGCCACCCCTGCCCTACATTAACAATCCAAAAAGGTTATAGCTCCAGCTGTTTCCAGGACAAGGGTTAAGCAACATATACAAAGCACTATAATAGCTGGCCACATCAGGCATGAATATTGAACTGTAGCACTCATCACCAGAATCAAGGCTTTAGCTTAAACCACATACAGGACATAGGCTATTTAAGCTATATATACATTACATATATTAACTAGCTATTAGTCTACATACCTTGTCGTTGATGATGGTGGAGACAGCCGTCTCATCCAGCCTCCGTTGTTCTGTGAGAACGTTATGAACCTGTGAGAACGTTATGAACCGGTCTATTCTATCAAAAAATAAGAAGTTAGTATGTCAAGTTAGCCCGCAGGAAGTAGTTAGCACAGTAGCACCGTGCTAACGTTAAGTATATGATACTTTAACGTTGGCTAGCTACTTAATGATCGTGATGACGACACATGGCTTGGTTAAGGTGAAGGATACTCACTGATTTCACTGTCATTAAATCTGTCCTTATAAATAAAAATTAAATTGACTTACTGCGAAGTGGTGCTCATTGCGTGCTGTGCGGTGGTGAATCCTTGCGGAGTAACGTCTATCTGCGCGATCTCTCAGGCTCGTAGCGGTCATGGGTCGTGGGATTTATAAAATCGAGGGAACGGATTACTAAATAGAGGGAACAAATTACTAAACCGAAGGAGCGGATTACTAAATCGAGGTAACATATTAGTAAACCGTACACACGGATTCACACGTCCATTTTGTTTTTCTACCATGTGACTCCAGGGGGGGCTTCGTACCAATTTGACTGTTCAGACTGAGATTACATTTCATAAAACATGACTTGTGCTGTTCACTGTTGACTAATACCAAAAAAAAACATCTGAATCACGAGGGGGGGGAAAAAAAAGAAGAAAAATCTGATTTGGGCTACTGCTGTGTCACAGTTTTGCATTCTTGTCTCCACTACACGCTACCGGATAGCCACGCCCCCCTTGTTAAGTCTCACCCGCAGCTGCAGCGCATCAGTTAACGTCCCTATTTAAGCCTACCCCTGCACACTCACACGTCGCCAGATTGTTCCGGACTATGCAGACATTCCAGCATTCTGATTCCTGCTGATCCACTCCCTACCCGATTACGCTTCCGCCTGTTTGTCTGCCCTGCCTGGTTCCCGATCTACTGCCGGTCCCTGACTACGCCTCTGCCTGTCCCCGTCTGTGTGATATTACGAATAAATATCACAAACTGACGTCTGTTCTTCCTGCATTTGGACAACGCACGTCATCCCCTACACAGCACGGTCATGAAGCAGAGGAGTGTGTTCAGTGGTAGACTACTATCCCAACAGTGCTCCACAGAGAGACTGAGGAAGTCGTTTGTTCCCCGGGCCATACGACTATTCAACTCTTCCCAGAGTGGACGGGGGGAGACTGACTGACTTTTGGGCATGAGGCCTCCTTTTGTTTACACACACCTGCTCTGTGACCCCAAAACTACCTTTATTTGCACTACTTGCACTTATTGTATTCTGTATTTTATTGGTATTTATTACAATAGATATTAGTATAATTTTTGTTTTAATACAGTATATTTTCCACTTCTTGTTTATTGTAATTTTATAATTCTAATTGTGTTTTAGATAAGTCCCTTTGTTTTTAAAGTTGTTATAACTGAATAAGTGTTTGTTTGCTATTTGTATAAGCTGCTGGAAGACTAAATTTCCCTCGGGATTAATAAAGTATCTATCTATCTATCTAGGAGCTGAATCAGAAGTTACGAAAAAATAACCTTGGCCTGAGAGTTGGACTCGTTTTACAATTTGAGGATCCTGATTTCAATTATCAGTTGTGCAACCTGACAGACATCAAGGACCTTCCTGTGGAGCGGGCAACATTAAAAGTGTTGTTCACAGCTGATGCTGTCATCTCAGATTCCACATTGGACACATGCAGCCTTCCATCGGTCAGTAGTGGGGATTCTGTTGAATGGCCTGACCCCTTCCCAGTTCCACAGTTCACACATGTGGAGCTTCTGCTGAAAGAAGCAAATTGTAGGTATGCTAAGGATGGATGTGTGATGGTGATTCCTAAAGGTTTAAAGACTGATATCCTTGACACACTTGTAGACAGTATGTCAAAGATTAGTGCTTATCCTGAGAGACATCACTATGAGACTGTAGCCAAAGTGCTCGTGGAGAAGCATCCTAGCCTGAAGGACCCAGGGTCTGAAAAGGGATGGTACTCGTGGTTTCACAGCCTGAATTTTAAGCTCGGAATCTATCAGCAAAAGTTAAGTGCAGCAGGATGCCCTGGGGTGGTAATCAACTAAAGAAAAGGAGGAGATGCGAAGGGGAAACGTGTAAAGATGTCAAAGAAGGGTGAGGTCAACTACTGTTGAGATCCACCTGAAGGACAGGTTATCTGTCCCGATAACATGGAAGAGAAGCGTAAAATAAGACTTGATGACTGATACATTTCAATTGCATTTTGCTTGTCCAACCATCTCATGTTGGCTACAATATGTATTTTTAATGAGGTGTGATAGTCTATTTTTTTTTTTGTCCTTATTGAAATGTTCCAAAAAATGCATTTTTTATTTCTCTACATCTTTTTTACGCTGATTTCAGCCTGTTTGATTCTGTAAGGTTATATGAGCCCAATGCTTGCTGGGAAATTATGCAAATTCGTTTGTTGCCCAGACCCAATCAGAGCAATATTTGCTTTTTCCCACTTGATCAGAACAGCGGGAGGAGAAAAAATGAGGCTACGTGGTAATTAAAGCAAAAATGCAAACGACGATTCTTCAGATGTTTAAGAGAAAGGAGAGAGATGAAGAAACTCAGAATGTGCTTAAAATTAGAAAAACAACGCCCACAGATGATGATGCTTATTTAGCCCAGAGAATGGACATGAACCTGGCCATGATGAATATAATAAGTTAGCTAACTAGCAAACTGTATATCTCTATATAGTCAATGGCTATCTTACTCAGAACACAACATGTACACAGCATACTATTTTAACACTTCTATTTAAATCTGCACATTGTGGCATCAATTTTGAGACATTTTATTTTATTTGTATTTTAATTTATGTACCCACTATTCTGAAAATTCAAAGAAAGACAGAGACTTGTAAATTTTTGACTGTCTGCTGAATTTAGTTATACATTTTTATTCTAATTTATAACAGTTGAGGCCCAGAGGGAGGAAGAGGAGACTCAGCCAGAAGAAGTGGCAGCAGGTCCCTCAGAAGCCACAACAGGTGATGCTAGCCCTACTGCATACCCTTCTATATGGAAAGAAGAACAATATGAACAGTTCAAACAGAAAAATGAATGGATGTATGCTCACAATGGAAGGCTAGGCTGTACCCCATGCCATGATGTGAAGGATCTGGGTGTCATGGCATCCCGTGGTGTTAATATTGCTATTCAGTGGGCTGATGGAAAGGTAATCCCAGCTGGTCAATCAAGGGATGTCCAGCTTTCATCACTGCGCAAAAAAATCTGTGAGCACAAGAACTCTGCAGCACATAATGAAGCAGTCAAGATTCTTCAGACAGCAAATAAAGATATTCTTCTGAACATGAACGCGAGTAGTCAGGAGTCTGTGTTTAAGTCTACTGCCAAGGTATTCATGACAGCCTATTATGTGGCCAAGAACAACAAGCCTTTCACAGACTTTGAGAGTCTGATTGACCTGCAGCATGCACATTCTGCTGATTTAGGGCGTGTTTTGCATAGCAAAACTGTCTGTGTTGACATAATTGAGCATGTGTCATCACAGATGAAAAAGGAATTTCTAAAAAGATAATAGAGACCAAGAGCAAAATCACAGTATTGGCTGATGAGTCAACCAGTGTTGGGCACAAATCAACACTAATTGTGTTCCTGAAGGCTAGTGTTGATGGAGACATGGAGCTGGATAGTATGTCTGCTGCTCATATCAAGGAACAGATTATGGGTTGCTTGCTTAAAAATGGCTTCACTGTTGAGTTGCTGAGAGAAATCCTTATTGGATTTTGCAGTGATGGGGCCAGTGTCATGCTGGGAGTGAAGTCAGGTGTTGGGAAGTTGCTCCAGGATGACTTCCCAGGCATCATACTATGAAACTGCCTTAATCACAGACTGGAGCTTGCTGTTGACCAGGCACTGGATGTGACAGAGGGAACAAAGTACTTCCAGGCATTCATGGACAGCCTATATTCATTATATAGCCAGTCACCAAAAAACATGCGGCAGCTGAGTGAATGTGCTCACAACCTGGACATCGCCCTCAGGAGGATTGGAAAAGTGTTCAGTGTTCGCTGGGTAGCTTCTTCATGGAGGGAAGTCTCTGCAGTCTTATCCAGCCTTGGCACAACATTTCCGTGAGGCATCAGAGGATAATACAAGGGACAGCAGAGAGAGGGCCAAATTCAAAGGTCTGCTTTCTAAGTTGTGCTCCATCAACTTCCTGAAAAGTCTTGCACTGATGGCAGATGTTCTGACTGAACTTGTCAGAAATTCTTCAGAACAGGAAGACCACACTCCCAAAGGCCCATGACATCATGACGACGTATGTCAAACGCATAGAAAGTTTCAATCGCTACCCAGGACAACATGCAGTTGATGCCAGTCAGGCAGAGGAAGTGATGGAATTCAAGGGAGAGGAGTTAAGAGTTGGCAGGTCTCCCATCATTGACTCTGCTCAGTTCATCTGAGCAGTGGCAGACAATATGAAAGAAAGACTCTTCACAACCACAGCAAACAGAGCACAGGCCAGTGTTGCAGCCAACCGAAAAGAGGCTTATAACAGCCTTATCAATCAAATGGCAGTCCTCAATCCTGACAACTGGGACCATGACAATTCTCGATTTGGAGATAATGAGGTGAGGGCTTTGTGTGATGTCCTACATGTGAACCAACAAGAGGCCCATCTTGGATTCACAGAATACAAGGCCAGTGGAGGAAGAAAAATTCCCAACAAAATGAAGAAGTTGCTCATGGCAGTGGACACACTGTCTCCAAGCAATGCTGACTGTGAACGGGGGTTCAGCACAATGAACAACATCATAACTGAGTATAGGAGCAAACTTACAACAAAAAATGCAGCAAATCTCCTCTTCATCAGCTCTGTGGGACCACCATGCAGACAGTGGGATCCACTGCCTTATGTGAAGACCTGGCTGGGCAAAGGAAGAAGAGCAGCCCACTCAACAAGCTGCATGGCTCGCCGGTACACAGAAGAGGAGAGCTACTTCAGCCCTCTGTGGAAAATGTGGAAAAGTGTGTAGTTTACCTCCCTCAACGTGCCTTGCTAATGGTCTGTTAAGTTTTGACACAATTGAAGTTGTATGCACAATTGAAAATAAATAATTGACTATACATATTGTCAAGTGTTTCTAATTTCTACCCCATAAAGGCATTAAAAATGTGAAGTTTGTGTTCAGGGATGCATGAAGCTGGGGGCGGGAGGAGAACAATATGAACCAATGAAGGTCGGGGTAGCATTATAGTACCTGCAAGAAATTCAAACCACTTTCACCCCTGGAGACAGGTAATCAGTTATACAATTGTACATTAACTCCATAGAGATAGAAAACATGTTGTGTCAGATACTGTATCTGTGTCCTATTCAGTGATATGCTATGTGAAATGATAGGCTTGACTAGAGATCTCATAGTATGAACATTTCAAATCACAGTTGTAGAAAGCCAAAATTATAACAAAATGCTGGAGGTTGCTGGAGGTGTACAAAGCATCAACAAGGTCTGGAAAGAAGCAGGCCCTCAAAGACATTTTGGACTGCCTTGAGAAAGATGGAAGTGGAGATTCTGATGACCATAAAATTAGCCAACATTTGTTCTGTTTGCTACAACATTTTAATCTGCCTGCATATGTCTTTGTCTTGTAGGACACAAATGAGGAGGAGGACTGCTGCTCTGCCGCACTACATATCTGGCGAAGAACCGTCAGATGTCATCAGGATGAGACATAACTATTTCTGTAATGCAAATATGTGGAGGTGCATTTTGTTCCATTTTAACATAAGTCTGTCATTTGTGGGGCAAGGGACACCTTAAAAATTGAATGCAGAACAGTAGAGTATTTTCAGTGAATGTGGAGGATATTTAAATTATTTCCGATCACTTCTTGTCACTTTTACACTGTGATCTGTAAGCTTTAGCTTCTATTTGTGTAAGGATCATGATAATTGACATACAATTGCCTTGTAGAGCAAATGTACGTTGAGCTTGCTATTATTTCTGCTTTTCAAGGCTCATGGAGAAACTCTGGATGAAGCCATGAAGGGGCTGCAAGTTGGCCTACTTATAGGCTATGAAGGTGAACGGGGTGACATTCCACATGAGGTCTTCAATGTGGCAGTTGTGGTCAAGGAGACAATTGTGCTACACCAAACCTTGAGTATCCACAAGACACATCTTTCGAGTTTCTTCAGAGAGTGGTGATCAAGCCAGACCAAGCCTCTGCCCGAGTACACAGACTAAGAAACATACTCGAGGTACAAACTGTAACACATCTATGTGGTTTTGTACTTCAGTTTCCCATGTTGTCACAAGAGTTAAATTAATTCAAAGTGTATTGTTAGATTGCAAGTCCTTTAATGTGGAGAGGTTTTGTCTGGTTAGCCGTGGAGACAGACTTGTGATGTTAGAAGTATATTCTTAAAACTTTGTTTTAAGAATAAATATTTAGTATTGTATGATGAAGCTGTTAATGTTTTGAAGCAGACTGAACTTGTGTCTGTTGATGGTCTTCTCCTTCCTCTTAATATTGGTCACTGTGTTCCAGAAGGTGATAGGAAATAACATGGGAATTAGTCCTTGTTTTGAAGCAGCAGACTGAATTGAAATAATGTTTTATATGATCGGTATGTCGCGATCGTGAAGTCCAACGGGGGGGGGGGGGTGGGGGGTGGTGGTGGTATGTCGCGATCGTGAAGTCCAACGGGGGGGGGGGGGGCATGATCGTGAACATTGTGTGTGGCTTTTATTTATTTATTTAATTAATTAAAAACAATTCAATGAAGATCGTGAATCTGTGGGAATCAGAATTCCTTTATTTGCCACTCACGTTATTATTAACAATAATAAAAAAAATAATAATAAATAAATTTTAAAAAAAAGTACCTCCGCCGAACCCCTGAGACTGACTCACCGAACCCCTGGGGTTCGATCGAACCCAGGTTAAGAACCACTGCACTACGCACTACCGGATAGCCACGCCCCCCTTGTTAATTCTCACCCGCAGCTGCAGCGCATCATTATTAACGTTACTATTTAAGCCTACCCCACACACTCAGACGGGGCCAGATTGTGGATTGAGTATACAGACATTCCAGCGTTTACGAGATCTGATTCCTGTTCCTCTGCCTGTCCCCGATTATGCTTCCGCCTGTTTCTGCCTGGTTTGTCTACCCAGCCCGGTTCCTGATCACCTGCCTGTCCCCGACTACGTCTCTGCCTGCCCCCATCTGTGTGATATTATAATAAATATCACAATCTGTCTTTGGTGTCTGTGTGCTGCATTTGGGTCCAACCCTAATCCGTGACAGGGTTCATAGTTTGGTCGTGACAAACTGCATCAACTTTAAGCCTTGATCTCCTATTAATACACTTTTGTCTGATGGTTAAAGTTCTAAGTTGATTCAGTATGAAGTTTAAGGAAATTGGTTAACTTGCCATTATTATTCAAGAGATACAAAAAAGTTAAATTGCTGCCTTAAAAACATGAGTTAGCATAACTTAGCAAATTAACTTACATTTTTAAGTTGAACCACTAAATTTATTTTACAGTGCTCCTAGATGTCTCTTCAGGTGTACAGGAACCTGTGTTAGCATTTGTTAGACGATCCTCGACGAAAGCACCAAAATTCAGATACTTTTGGTGAGTAAAATTGTCCATGTTCACTCCCCATCTAAACTTTATAAACTAATATTGTTTTCACACTGGACTTAAATACGGTATTTGCACGCTGCAAAACTAGTTTTGTTTCGCTTTTGCTTTCACACTGGCAAGTAATGCGCATTCGCTACCCAACTAGTGCGCATTAACTAATCCACCTTGGGTAGGTGGTTTCGATCCCGAAGTAACTAGTTTGGGTGCAAAGCAATACAACTACTACGGGTTTCGCTTCCTGTGTATGTGTGTACAGAATCTTTAATGCGCATTACTTTCACTTCACACAAAACATACTAGTCTCCTAATTTAATGCGTATATCTAATGCTTCTCTATCGTGTGTGAACGAAAACCTGGTATCGAGTGCGCAGCGAATCGCAAATTAGAAGAGTGTGAACATAAGTGTATTCGATGCGCACCAAATATTACGGGATCGACACCCGTATTAACTGAAAACGGAGTTGATACCGTATGCATTGTGAAAACGGTATAAGACTAATATATTAGGCCTATATCACGTTAGATTTGAAAGCCGGAAGTACCCGTTAAAAATTGCTGAAGCAGTGTATCCCAAGTTCCGGTTAATGCATTCACCATGGCGGACACATGTCGGTCAAGACGATGTGGTTCAACTAGTGAATGAACACTACAGTGAAGGAGTCTAAACTGGAAAAAGGATACAAGTTATTTTACGAGAAGTTCATCTTCAATTATAGAGGTAAGTGCTTAGATTCTGTTGTGTCACCACTAGTTTGCTAGCTTGTAAGGTTTAATGAAAATGACCAGTGTGTCAGATAAGTTCAACTACAGACAGAACGGTATCCATTATTTGGTGTATAATGGTGTATATATTATATATATATATTATGGTGTAGTAGTGGTTCATAAACCTTTACCTGACAACCCAAGAGCTATGGAGAAGCTCTCTAGTAGCGTGCATGAAAACATTCGGTGGAAAAGTGTGTTTGCAATGTTGAAAATTGTTTCTGAAAGTGACTTTACTAACTAGCTAGTGTTCTGAAATGCCGTTGCGGCAATTTAAGAACCACATAAGGTTAAGTTATATGTGGTTAAACCAAAAAGTCTCAGACATAATGCTGTATGATGTGATAATCTTTACCTCCCCCCCCCCCCCCCCCTTACTGCAGTGTCAGATTTAGTGAGTGAGGAAGTGGTAATGCAGGCGAGCTGCTATCGTTCTATGCGGAAAAATGAAGAGCCTCACACCCTACAGGTTACAATGTTAAGAATGAGTTTGAAATCATGCTCGAGCCCCTACACATCAACATGCTTAACTGGCTTTCCGTAGTATTTTGTGTATCTATAGGACATTATGTATACATCAATCTCTCTGGTCACTTTTGGATTTACACATCAGATTTACATTTAGGACCCAGACAATACCTCAAACGTGTGTAGTGTAGAGCATGGTTTCAGACCTGCACATGTTCAGGTGCATGTTCAGTATTTTGTTTCTTGTTGCTGTTGCAAATGCTCTTTCCTGCTCCATAACTGCTGTTGCAGTTTCTGTTTTTTGTTCCATGTCTGCTGTTGCAGATTCGCAAATTTTTTGTACATGTTCTCCATTTCTAGATTGTGCTGCTTGCAGTTACACCCGTGCAGTTAAATGGATGCTCCTGTTCGTGTGCTGCTGGAAAGGTGTTGTGTAATCACGTGGTCGCACTATTCCAGACGGCTCACTACAGCACCATGGGGGTGAAAAGTGTGCAAACACCACTGGCCTGCACCAGTGAGATTCAGTCATGGCACCGACCAAGGACACAGGTATGTTTTGTCTGGATCCCTCAGATATAGCTATACATACTGTATAGACTACTCAAAGATGTTTAAAATTCTAAAATGTAAGACTCGCAAGACCAACACAGCACTTAAAGTGTATACATTTGCATGGAGTTTCCCTCTATTTCTCAAAGCAGCAGTTCCCTGAAGAGGATGTACAATATGACTTGAGTGTTGAATTATCCCGATATTCTCTGAAACTTGCAACAGCATTTATTTTCTTTTTGAGTCATTCCAGGGGATACGTCCGGAACCCACGGATGAACTTGTGGTGCGGAAGCCTAAGGCTCCTGGATGCATTTTTAGAACATGGGCATAATATTAAAACATGCAGATGGTGCTTTACTGATTTAATTGACTGATGAATGGTTCCTGTTACTTGTTTGTAGGAAGGTCCCCTTGTAGGACCCCTTCCTGGCAGTGGCAGGGTCTTGGGAGCCAACCTACGACACCTTCAACCACAACCTGGAATATGCAAGATCTTGTGTGGCCTGTCCGACCAGTCCCTCAAGGTTCAGTTCTTTCTTATCAGTGCCCACCAGTAGTATCCCGAGAAATCATTAAACATCCAGAAGCTTCATTCCCACAACTTCCTTTAATTGGCTATACATTAGAATGCTTCCTACAGTTTGTTCCCAATTATCATCAGTTTTATCACATGCAGAGTTTAGAGGTCACCCGTGAATTTGCAAATATAATTGAAGAAGAAACACGGGGGCAGTCAGAGAATCCTATGTGGAAGGAAGTCCGAGAGCCCCGTTTAACTTCCAGTAGATTTGGTGAAGTGTTGAGTCTTAGAGGGGAGTCCTCTGCTCAGGCTCTCGCAGTGAGAATCATGAAGGGGGTACGGCAAACCCCAGCCATGAAAAGGGCGATTGACCTTGAGCCAGAGGTTTTACAGCAGTATAGTGACATGTGCAATGTCAAGCCTTCTGGATTTGTTGTTCATCCTGATGCGTCTTACATTGGTGCTAGCCCTGATGCCAAGATATATGATCCCACTGCAAATCCCCCCTTTGGCTTAGCTGAAGTGAAATGTCCAAATGTAGACAGTATAGCGGAGGTGACGCATGTTAAGTTTGTTGGTGGTAAGGCCAAACTGAAAAATATTAGTAGTTAATATTAATAGTATTTTTGGCAAGTGCAAGGCCAGTTGGCCATAACTGGTTTACCATGGTTACATTACATCGACAAAAAATGACCTGGCGGTAGAGCGAATTTGGCTTGATGAATCCCTAGTTACTGAAATGAAGGCTAAACCAGATATGTTTTATTTTAACACATACATGGAAACATACCTCCTGAAATTCAAATAAATGTAGCCAAAAGTGTGATGGTAATTTTTTATTTTTTTTATTGAATAGGCCTGCTTAAACCACCCACCCACACACACACCCACACCCACCCCCCCACACCCACACTTGTGGATGGAATAAATGTACTTATTTGTATAACATTGTAATATATATTTAATCTACTGTTATAAGAAGAACAAGTAATTTGTAAAATGTACTGTAATAAACATTTGAAAAACTGATTCCTTTTTTTTGTTTCACACTGGGACGTCACCCTTCACATCTAAAGGGCCTTGACAGTTAGACATTAAGCAACAAGTTGCCCATAGCTGATTGACAGAGCCTGAAAGGGTCAAAGGAATGGTTGTGTCCCAGTTATGATATTCCTTTACCCGGATGCAGGGTGCGAACTGGGGGGGAGCAGGGGGAGCTATAGCTCCCCTAGTGGTGACATGAGCTCCCCTGGGAACATGGTTCGTGAAATTTGGGGGGAGCTCTCTAAAATACTGATATGATGACCAAATAAATTCCATTTTGGGCATTTTTTTTCAAAGGTGTAAAATAAGTGAAATAAAATTATATTTAGAGTTTATGATTCATGAAAAAAGTGTCGCCTGCTTGCACGCTGCCCGCAGCTCCACCCACAACCCACTCACTCACAAGCTCGTTAAATTAGCGCTGCATGTTTACCAGGCATTGTTGCTGCTGCTGACATGTCGAAAAGAAAAAAACAACTGACCTTGGGCAATTTCTTTAAAAAGACGGCCAAACAACCTGACGTTGTGACTGCTGCTACAACAGAACCGAGAGAGGAGGGAGCTAACGTCAGTGCTAGTGTTAACTTGACAGCTAACATTAACTTGGGGGCTGAAGAGACACAAGAAGACAAGCCAAGAGAAGCTAACTTGATGACTACAACTACCATAGTAGAGGTCGAAGGAGATGTGGAAGAAGATGATGATGCTGCTGATGACCACCCCACCTGTTCTACCTCTTCCTCCCTGCCTGCTGCTCGAGATGGGGGGGGCGAAGTTGCTGCGGTGGTCCCGCGGCCGCCGGCTGGCTGGACCAGCCAACAGTGGAGTGAGTGGATCACACGCCTCCCATGGCTGTTCTCCAAGGATGGATGCATAGGCTGTACTCTTTGCAGGGATGCTAAAAGCCTTCTCCTCAGGGCTACTGAAAAAGGTGGAGCGCACTTATCACAAGAATGGATGAACGGGGACGTAACCAGTAAAACAAAGAACAACTTGCGTAAGAAAATCTACAAGCATCGGGATAGTGTGGCGCACAACAGGGCAGTTGAACTGGCAGAAACAAAAACACAAGCAATACTGCCGAACCAGATTCTCGCAATCAACGCAAAGTTGTTAGAGGAAACGTCCAATGCTTTCAGATCCGCCTATATGATAGCAAAGGAAAGGATGGCATTTAAAAAACTCACACCTGTCATGCAGCTCCAAGAGATCAATGGGGCAAAGGTAGGCGCTGTACACAGATCCGACAAATCCTGTGCTGAGATTATTGGCCACATTGCACTCGAAATGCAGAAAAAGTTTGTTTCTAATGTTAAAAAGGCCCAGTCAAAAATAAGCATCACTATCGATGAGAGCACTGTGCACGGACGCGCATATATGATTTTATATGTGAGATGTGACGTGACAGGAAAGGGAGATGTGGATAATGTCTTTTTAGACCTTAAGGAGTTAGCCCAGGGCACAGACGCCAAGTCCATCTACAACAGCCTGAGAGAGGCTCTACGTGACGCAGGTTTTGATGACGAGTTTTTGTTTATCAATCTCATCAGCATAGCCACTGACGGCGCGTCTGTCCTCACTGGCAAAAACAGTGGGGTCATTGCTCGGCTAAAACAGGACTTCCCCAAAATCCAGTCTATACATTGTCTTTGCCACCGGCTAGAATTGGCAGTCCATGACTCTCTAAAACTTGTTGCTGGATGTAACCACTTCGAGATTTTCGTTTCAAAGTTGTACACTTTGTACAATCAGTCCGCAAAGAATGTGAGACTCCTGGAGGAGGCAGCAGCGGAGTTGAATATGCAGCTTTTAAAAATCGGGCAGATTTTTACCATCAGGTGGGTGTCAAGCAGTTTTAGAACTGTTAAAGCCATCTGGAACAACTACCCTGCTTTAGCAAGCCACTTTAAAGTCGCAAGTGAGGATCCATCTCGTAATGACACTGAAAGGAAGAAATTCCTTGGGCTCCATAAACAACTCTCAAACGCTGGATTTGTAGCCGATCTGGCTTGCATGAAAGACATGCTTCGTGAGCTGCAGGCCCTGTCACTAAGGTTGCAGCAAAGGGACATAGATATAGTGAGCGCTAATTGTCAGATTCAGCAGTGCATCGATGTACTTTCTGCTATGAAAGAGTGTGGAGGTAAATCAGCACAGAAGGCCGAGGAACGCATAACACAAGGACTGTTCAAAGGTTTGGAACTAGTAGAGAGCAGCGGTAAGATTAAAAGGGGTCAGTTCTATCAGTCTGTGATCGACAATCTTAAGAAGCGAATGCCAGAGTCAGATCTCATTAATATGCTCAAACCCCTCAACAAGCGCTTTTGGCCACAGGACCGCAACGCACTTATACTTTATGGGGAAAAAGAAATACGGGCCCTTGCGAAAGCACTCGGTGAATCTGCCAGTGAAGCAGTGCAGGAGCTTCGCGACTGGAAGTTACAAGATGCTGCACCTGCACCAGGCAAAACGCTGGAGAAACTGTCCATAGCAAGCAGAACATACCTGCCCACTTCATCGGAGTGCGAGAGGGGCTTTTCAGCTGTGAATGACACTGACAGTAAGACTCGCAATAGACTGCGTGAAGCCAGCATCTCATCACTACTTTTTGTGGACCTTAATGGACCTCCACTGGAGAGATTCGATCCAACGCCTTTCATCACATCTTGGCTTAAATCGGGTCATCGTCTGTCCACATCATGGGCTAGTGGACCTAGAGCAAAAGCAGCTGAGCCCAGGCCGCTGTGGTCGCTTTTGTGTTAGGTAAGGCCCGCTTTTACTTTAATTTTGCTGTGTTGTAGGCCTATGGCCTATCGTTGTGTTGTGTGTGTGGCGTCGCGTCTCTCCAGGCAGTGAGAGGGTTGTGTTGTGCTATAGTTGTATTATTAATATTAATATTGTTCATGGTTGGTGTGAAACAATGTAGCCTGTTTTTGAGTAATTTTAAGTTCATTTAATAAAACAGTCAAATGTTACATTGGTGGTCCGTGGTCCCATACATGCTCGGGAAATCTGTCCATCCATCGGGACGTTTCATGTAAATGTAGACCTGTGGCAACCACCCCCCCCCCCCCCCCCCGCCGCAAAAAAAAATATAGTTCGCACACTGCCCGGATGGCCCTCTCCACCAAAATCCTTAGTCGGGCAATGTTCTGGGTTTTTTCAGTGTCCTCTCTGCTGAACCTGGTGTCTCTTTTGAATGGGGGGATTACAAGGGTTGCCCCAACTTCAGACAGCATCTGGTCAATGACAAAGCCTTTGTCAGCCATGCACGCATCTCCAGGCTCAAGTAGGCGGGATCCCTGACTGTCGTGTAATTTCTCTGTCTGATATTGAACCAGTGAACAGCTTTGAAATAAAGGTAATTACACCACACGGGCAATGCCAATCAGACCTTTGAAGGTGTTGGTGTTCTTATAGGTGGAGAAAGTTTCAGACTGGAGGGTGTGATGATGGTGCCTCACATCTGATCTCTGGGCAGTCTAAAATCACTCGCACATTTTTTAAATGTAATTCATTTGTATTTACCGTATTGACCCGAATATAAGACGGGGTTTTTTTCCTAGAAAAAAATCTGAAAAAGCGGGGTCGTCTTATAATCGGGGTTTAGACTTTTCGATGTACCGTAATTGCACATGTAATTGCACAACAACAGATTGTGCCAAACGAGTGTTCCGAGACACCGCGCGACACTTAAAGTAACTCAAAGTCTTAAAGTAACAGTACATAAAAACAGTTACCTGGAGAGATAGAAATGGAGAGACACAGCGACCAACTTGAAAAAAGTGGCTCAAAAGTAGGGCAAGTTAATAAACAGGAGAGACAAAGTTACAATGCCAATTTTAAGATAATGGTGATAAACGAAGCAGAGACATCAAACACCTGTCATTGCGACGCAGGACAAGCCCAGCGCCTGCCCTCCGACTTCAGAGAGAAGCTACTGTCTTATCAGCGATGTGATCAAGTTAAGGAAGAAGCACTCATACCCCCTTGATCAGATGGGCAATGCTGATCAAACGCCTGTGTATTTTGACATGCCAACATCTGTCACTGGGCATAGGAAAGGCGGCAAATCAGTGATTGTGAAGTCGATTGTGAAATCAGTGACTGGAAACGAGAAGAGCCAGTAACGGTCATGTTAACACGCCTCGCAGATGGGACAACACGTACGTGGTTTTAAAACACAAGACTGTACCTAAAGAGGCAGTTTTTGTTTTTGTTTGCCAAGTTAGGCAAATTTGAACACAATGTGTGATGTGTGTTATCATTATTTTCAAATACAATTATTTTCTTTATAAAAAAAAGATTTGGTCTTCAAAAAATTATTTATTATTTTTTTTCCAAAAATGAGTCTTGAAAAAGAGGGGTCGTCTTATAATCGGGGTCGTCTTATATTCGGGTCAATACGGTAGTATTACTTTTATTTGGTACAGAGATAATATTCCTTGGTCTTTTGAGAATTTTGAAAGCTATTCTGGAATAGATAGAATTTTGTTGTTTTAGCAGTCATGACATGATCATTTATTAAAGCACCTGACAAAAAAAATTGCAGTTTAAAGTGCAGTGTAGGTCACCAACAGTGTATATTTTATTTTTATTCAACAAATGTTTTTGTTGTATTCCTTCAGATGCATCAACGCAGACTGACATGGACTTCATAGTCCAGGCAATTAACAAAGACCATGCCTATGCAATAGCTACAATCAGTCAGAGCAGTGTCGGTGAAACCCGCCCAGAGAAAACTCCTCGAGCTGTAGTGCAACAGAATGGTCCTGACCCGGTTATCGTTAATTCAGTCGATAACTCACAAGATTCGGATGGTGATTTTGTGGCGGCTTCAAGAACTTGTGACATTTCCGATTCTGAGGTGGAGATGTGTAATGCAGTGGCGAAGCGTGTCTATCACAACTGGACCTTCTGTAGACCAGGGGTTCCCAAACTTTTCAGCCCGCGACCCCCAAAATAACAGTGCTGGAGACTGGCGACCCCCCCACTATCACCGTCCGTACGGGGTGGGGGGGGGTAATCGCGATCACGAACATCGTGAAGTCCAACGGGGGGGGGGTAATAATAATAATAATATAATAATAAAATATAATAATACAAATGATAAAAAAATAAATAATAATAATAATATAAAAAAACCTCATGGGTCACATCAAGAGGATTCTGAAATCATCTCGCGACCCCCACTTTGGGAACCTCTGCTCCCCAGACACCAAATGTCTCTGGCATATGTCTTGTCATTAGCACTTTCACCTGTCAAAATGAAAGTGAAAAGGTGAAAGTGCTAATGACAAGACATATGCAAATTTGGTGATTATTGATCACGGGTTTGTAACTCTTAGTTACGTTAAGTCTTTTCACGTTAAGCGATGCAAAGAAAGATCAAGTCAAAACTCTCAATTCAAATGCACAACAATACTTAAACTCAAGACAGCCATTAAGTGTGTGGAAACAAAATGCAACAACCAGCTCAACGAGATGCAACACTGAGACAAAACCAGCAAAGACAAATGAGTCTCACTTACCAATGATGTTCACTTAAAGACCAAATCCATTCTCCTGTCCTTCTGGATGAATGGTCCGACCACCATCAGGTCATAAAGATGATCGCTTTTCAGATCCAAAATAAGTTGCCTTTCCAATTCCGGTCCCAAACAACAACACTCCCATCAGTAGAGCCTCTTGTGGCTAGTCAGGCCCGGCGTCATGGGCGGGCCTGGCCCCATGGGGCCATCCAGGATTTGGGCCCGCCCATGAGAAATCAGGGATTAAAACATATATTTTATTATTGTTTATTGTTTTTATTTGTAGGGCTTTATCATACCATTCATTTTTGTATTAAACTATGTTGAAACATTAGTATAATATCATTTTTTTTATTTTGCTATGAAATTCTGAATGAATCGCGTCACAGCAACCCGTCAGTTTATATGTATCGGCAACAATGGATATTAGGAAGTGGTTCACCAACAATAAGAGCTCACACAAGGATTGTGGCAACTCAGCACCAGATGCTGGCAACTTGACGTGTCCCCCAGCGCCATCTCTTCTACCTGCTCCTCCACCAGGACACCAGGAGCATCTTCGGAGCCGGGCAGCAGCAGTTCATCCTTTAGCAGCCCAGGCCCAGCTCCCATTCTAAACGCTCGTGATCTTGGAGATTTTTCTTTTCTAGTCCCAGAGGACCTTGGCGTGGATACACCAAAACAGGTAGTCCTGGATAGTTTTCCATCTCGGCTGTTCTCCGGGAAAAAACGTAGTTTTTAGAGCTCATGGTACCAAAACCGACCCCGGCTTAAATACTCCGTGAAAGGAGATGCTGCGTACTGTTTCCCATGCAGAAAGTTTAAGGCTCATCATCATGACGCATCGTTCACCGTAAAAGGCTTCAAAGACTGGAAGCATGCCTTACAAAAGGCACGGGTCTTAGCAAACACAGCTCTTCCAAGGAACATTTAGTGTGTGAGAAATTGTGGAGAGAAAAACAAATGCGCATCGACGAAATCACAACTTGTCAACAAAGATCAGCTGGCTCGTAACAGATATTATCTGGGCTCCATTATTGACATTGTGACTTTTCTCTCTACCAGCAATCTTCCTTTCCGAGTGGACCACGACTCATTAGAGTGTATGTCCAAGTCTGGCAGTGGGTTATTTTTGTCATTGTTTGAGTATACCCTCCAAAAGGACCCAGAACTTGCGAAAATTGCCCCCACCATTCCCAAAAATGCTACCTACATAAGCCATGATATACAAAACGACATAATTGACCTGTAACGGAGCATATTGTTGAGGAAATAGGCGACTCCTTTAACACTCTGTCAAAATGGATGGAACCCGAGACCCAACAGGCTGTGAAAACATTTCAATTGTACTGCGTTTTGTTGATGAGAATTATGTCATAAAAGAAAGGCTCTTGACAATCGCCACAGCAGTTGCAGGTGATGCAGAAACCCTCACACAGACACTCATTGCTGAAATACGCAAAGTTGGCCTGAGCACAGACAAAATTCTCAGCCAGGTATACGATGGGGCAAGTCTTATGTCGGGGAGACACGGTGGGGTTCAAAGACATGTCTCACACTCGTAAAGCAAATTTAATCCAACTTGGTTTCGAGAAGGACCTGACAAAAAAATGCAAGAATGAGTGGAAAGACAGGTTGCTGAGGAGGTTCCATTCATCTGGGTAACGTCGGCTACAGCTTTATTAGGCCCCACCCAGAGTACATCGTGTATAGCAAACAATCATCACGGTGTAGGCTAAGCGGTTGTTTTCAACAGCTTTAATGTGAACAAAATATTGGGTATTTTTCAGTGTGTTTTTTTCGCTGTATGTTTGCCAATATATTTGTTATTTGTTCATTTATTTAATTCCACTTCTTTACGCCAAGAGACACACCTCTGCTTTAAAGTAGTACGTGCAAACTGATGCTCAACATTCCTCCTGATGCTCATCCTCTGAAATTAAAATACATTTGCATATTGTATTTGTATATTTTCTGGCAGTATTCTGTTTTTTGCTGCATAACTAAAGCCGTCTGATATTCTATTACATCTTTAAATGTTAACAGCCTTGACTCAATACATTGTTTGTTCTTAGGTAGTACATTATGCAACATTCTCAAGCCCTCAAACTCTTGCTCCAGTCCGTGCACACGCTCTCTTCCCCCTCTCTCCCTCACTCAACACCTCTCCACCCTGTGCTCGCTTAAGTTGGCACAGCGTTACAAATGGTTGGTTATGTGGCACATTTGTGGGAGAGAGAGTGTGTGCCGCAGCAGCTGAAACATTTCCTATGCTCAAAATGTTTCATTGCGTGCACAAAAATAACGCCTAAATCTTTCGGCAACTATATGCACATATGTTACGTAAAAATGGGGTGGGGCCTGGGGGTCGGGGGGTGGGCCCGCCCTGGTAAATCAAATGCCCGCCCAGAGATGGATGTCTGCCGCCGGGTCTGTGGCTAGTAGAGCCTGTTAGCCACGGGTATCTTTCCCAGTTGCTAGCCTGAAAATGGCGAACATAGCCTGCTTTAACAACTTGATTCAGCTCAAGATTGTCAGGCGTTGGACGGCCTTTTTTAATAATGTCCATCTTTACATTGAATGGTCGTCTTGAAAATGGTTCCGACAATAAATCCGCAACGACATCATCTTCGCCTGTTGCCATTTTGACGTAAAATCCTACGTAGAAACAACGTAGCACTACGCTAGATCCCCTCTCGCTCCAGCCAGTATACCTTCTAGCTCCCTATTGAGCTGTGGGGAAATCTGAAAGAATACGCCCATTGGCTACAAATCACGATATGATTGGTTGATCAAATCGTCAATCCAAACGTACGCTCTCATTCAGTCTAAGGGCCAAAGTCATCGGGAATACTTTGGTTGAAGGATATTCTTCCCAGCAACCCAGAAAAATATCTGATTGGTTGCATTGTTTTTCCAACACAAAACCACTCAAATGCGTAGTGCATGGACCGAGAAAGACAAACAAATCAATGTAACACTGTAATATAACAGATAACAACACAGATACCATTCTCATTTAGTCATTTTATTAAATTGTATTACATTTTATTAAATTGTATTACTTTATTAATACAATTAATTAGATTGTTTTGGTTTCATCTGAGAGTTCCAGGGTCTTCTCTGAATACCTTTAAGGCCCTGACGCTTCACCACTGCTGTACATAGGCTACATACATAGGACTACATAGGCTATAGGTTTGCATTGAAAATGTATAAATAACTGCCATTTAGTTGTCTGATGCACTGCTTAAACACAAATGCCCTTGTTGGCCATGTCATCTGTCATTGTGAATGGATACTGTGAATGAATAAATGTAGGTATGTATGTAAATACATACATACATACTACAAACACACCTACATACTGTACAAACAAACAAATAAATGTCTTATTTTTTGGTCATTGCAGGTATCGGCAAGGATTGTGTGTCTCGAGCAGTGTTGGGACTAACGCGTTACAAACTAACGCGTTATTGTAACGCAACTACCTTTTGCGGTAACTAATAACGTTACTAGTTACCATTCAGTAACGCCGTTATAGTTACTGTGATTTAAATGGGTGCGTTACTGCGTTACATTATGTGATCCAACTGAACCGAATCGCCCTGCGGATGTAACTTACAGGCGAATACAGTGATGTCCTCTCACAGTACCATGGAAAAGTGAAAGTGACCAGAGAGGAGTGATGATTGGTTAACGCGGGGTAACATTTCAGGGTAAGCCAATCAGAGACAGAGTTGGGTGGGTCTTGCCTTATGGGGAAAATACACAGACACACATACACAGCAATGCCCACCACCAGCACACACACACACACACAATGGCAGATGCAAGTATCAGCGAGAGCAGCAGCGCATTTACAACTTGGAGATATAACCACTATTTTCAATTTGTGAGGATAAAGGACGCAAAAAATATTACGGTCAAATGTAAACTGTGTGCAGGACAGAAAGCATTGTCCACATCGAATAACAGCAATGCCAATCTCCTGAAGCACCTAACTAATGTACATGGGGCTATGAAACTAGTTGCCAAAGACCCCACCGTCTCAACCACTGACAGTGACCCAGATGGAGCAACACCATCTAAACAGCCAAAAAACGTTGTTCAGATTCAGATTCAGATTCAGATTACTTTATTAATCCCGAGGGAAATTAAGGTGCAACAGTTGACACAGGGGGAATAAAAGCACACACAAAAAATACTAATACCTAAGCTAAAAAACAATAAAAATTGTATAAACAAAAATATAGTTAAATGAAATCTAAATGTATTGATAAATGAAGATAAATTTACAGTATTATTACAGTAGTACGTAGGTATATACAATACACAACAATACGTATAGTGCAAATTGGCAGAATAATATATTAATAAATAAATCAGCTGAAAGTGACATGTGTAAAGTGAAAAGTGAATTTGAAGAGTGATTTGCAGTGCGTTGACCAAAAAATAATAATATTTAAGTACGTTGGCCTCAGGTCACTGAGTCGCCACTGTCCCTCTCACGACCCGAGGTAGATGAGTTAAAAAGTCTAATTGCCACAGGAAGAAAGGACTTCCTATGGCGTTCTGTGGTGCACCTGGGTGGAATGAGTCTGTTGCTAAAGGTGCTTCTATATGAGGTCAGCACCTGATGGAGAGGGTGAGAGTTGTTGTCAAGGATACTACGCAGCTTGCGCAGCATCCTTCTCTCAGACACCACCAACAAGGAGTCCAGCTGGACCCCCAGGACAGCGCCAGCCTTCCTGACAATCCTGCTGATCTTGTTGGCGTCTGCTGATCTCAACCTGCTTCCCCAGCACACAACACCGGAGAAGATGGCACTGGCTACCACCGACTGGTAGAACACATTCAGCATCTTGTTGCAAACGTTGAAGGACCGGAGCCTCCGCAGGAAGTAGAGACGGCTCTGGCCCTTCTTGTAAACAGCCTCAGAGTTCTTGGCCCAGACCAGTTTATTGTCCAGATGAACTCCCAGGTATTTATATTCCTGGACAACTTCAGCGGACACACCCTTGATGGAAATGGGTGTGGGTGTGGATTTCCTCCTGCGGAAGTCCACCACCATCTCCTTCGTCTTGTCAGTGTTGAGCTGCATATGGTTCAGCTCACACCACTCAACAAAGGAGTCCACGACGCCCCTGTACTCCTCATCGTTTCCCTCGCTGACACAACCAACAACTGCAGAGTCGTCCGAGAACTTCTGCAGATGGCAGGACACAGAGTTGTACTGGAAGTCTGAGGTGTAAAGGGTGAACAGGAATGGGGAAAGAACAGTTCCCTGTGGAGCACCAGTGCTGCTGACCACAGTGTCAGACACACAGTCCTGCAGTCTGACAAACTGTGGACGACCCGTCAAATAGTCAGTAATCCAGGACACCAGGGAAGAGTCCACCTTCATCGCCGTCAGCTTACTTCCCAGCAGGGCAGGCCGGATGGTGTTGAACGCACTGGAGAAGTCGAAAAACATGATTCTCACAGTGCTCCCGGGTCTGTCCAAGTGGGCGTAGGCACGATGAAGCAGGAAGATGATGGCGTCCTCCACTCCCAGTTTCGGCTGGTAGGCAAACTGAAGAGGGTCCAGCGATGATCTGACCAGGGGCCGAAGAAGCGTCAGGACCAGCCTCTCAAAGGATTTCGCCACGTGGGACGTCAGCGCCACCGGTCTGTAGTCGTTTGAGGTGCTGGGACGTGCCTTCTTCGGAACCGGCACCAGGCAGGATGTCTTCCACAGCACAGGGACCCTCTCCAGTCTCATGCTCAGGTTGAAGATGTACTGCAGGACTCCACTCAGCTGGGCAGCACATGTTTTGAGGACCCTCGGGCTGACGCCGTCAGGACCTGCAGCCTTGTCTGGATGGAGCCTGCACAGCACTTTCCTCACCTGCTCAGCTGTGAAGGTATGTGTGACGTGTATGGGGGCAGGAAGAGTCACTGTTGTGTTGATGGGGGAGGGGTGAGGTAGTGGTGGTGGGGGAGAGAGAACAGGTATGTTGATGCTGGAGAGGGACGGTGGGGGAGGGGGGACAGCAGGGCTGGGGGGCTGGAGGGGAATGGTTGTAGAGGGGCTGGGGGAGGGGGGGTAGACCGGAGCCCACTCATTGAATCTATTGAAAAACAAATTCAACTCGTTGGCCCGATCAGGACCACCCCCTATTGTCTGGCTACCAGGTTGTTTGTAGCCAGTGATGCTCCTCATGCCACTCCACACATCCTTCAGGTTGTTCTGCTGAAGTTTGTGCTCCAGCTTCCTCCTGTAGTTATCTTTGCCCTGCTGGATCCTCTCCTTCAGCTCCCTCTGAACCCGCCTCATCTGCTCCCTATCCCCATCTCTGAAGGCCCTCTTCTTCTCATTGAGCAGGACCTTGATGTCTCGGGTGACCCATGGCTTGTTGTTGGGGAAACAGCGTACAGTCTCTATGGGAACAACACTATCCACACAGAAGTTGATGTACCCTGTTATACATTCCGTGAGATCATCAAGGTCCTCTCCATGCAAGTCACAGAGGAAATCCCAGTCTGTTGACTCAAAGCAGCCCCGCAAGTCCTCATCGGCCTCCTGTGACCATCTCCTCACAGTCCTTGTGGTCACAGGCAGCCGCTGTACTAGAGGCCTATACAGGGGCTGGAGGTGGATGAGGTTGTGGTCTGACCTTCCAAGAGGAGGAAGGGCAGTGGCGCTGTATGCCTCCTTAACATTGGCATACAGCAGGTCCAGTGTCTTGTTTTCCCTGGTGGGACAGTCCACAAACTGCTTGAAGGTGGGCAGTGTTGCAGCCAGAGTCACGTGGTTGAAATCCCCAGATATCGCGATGAATGCTTCAGGGTGCTGTGTCTGAAGTCTCGCGACGACGGAATGGGTGACGTCACACGCGAGCGCCGCGTTTGCCGACGGTGGAATGTAAACAATAACAAGAAGCACATGGGAGAACTCACGCGGCAGATAGTATGGCCGCAGACTCACGGCCAGCAGTTCAATGTCCGGGCTACACACACGTTCCTTCACAGTAACATGTCCAGGGTTACACCACTTGTTGTTAACGAGAATAGCAAGTCCCCCACCTTTCCTCTTGCCACTCTCTCGGTGCGTCCTGTCCGCCCGGACGGTTAGAAAGCCGTCCACGGTAACATTGGAGTCCGGGGTGTCCTCGTTGAGCCACGTCTCCGTGAAACAAAGCACGCTGCTCTCCCGGTACACCCGCTGGGTCATCACCAGGCCCGCTAGCTCGTCCATCTTATTCGCTAGCGACCTCACGTTCCCCATGGTGATGGAAGGGAGATATGGTTTATATCTCCGCTTCCTCTCCCGCTGTCTCTCCTGCTGTTTACGTCCAGCCTTGCATCCCCTGTACGTCCTCCTCAGCTCCCTGGGGAGGTCGGGGATGTCGGGCCTCTCCCGTAGCAGCGAGGTCTGTTGTAGCGACAACAGCTGACTCCGCGCGTAGACAATGGCTCCGCCGTAATGTTGAGCCACGACGGAGACGCGGTTCAGTAACAGTGTCCCCAGAATGAGAAACACGGCAAAAACTTCCCTAAACATAGCTGGCTGAGGGTTGCACAGCTACTTAACAAAAAACTATACTAAAAACAACAATAATATAAGAATAAATAACTAAAAAGTAAGAGGGGAGGGGGAGCAACTGTTGCTGGCTGCCGCTCGTGGCAGCGCCGGAAGTGAAGGACATGTTGAGGACATGCTGCCCATCGCAACGGTCGAGTCTGTTGCCTTCAGAGAACTAGTCAGCAAAATAGCAGTGAAAGCAGGGCCACAGTGAAGAAAGACCAAAATGGAAGTTGAGCTCAAAAATAAATTTGATGAGTTAGAATATCTCTCTACCACTGCAGAAATACGTATATTTCATATGGTGAAATGGCTATTTACTGTACACATCGAGCTGATACAGAGCAACATGATCATACATTTGAAATGGTGTTTCTGTCCACCTGATAAGTCCAATATTCACTGTCTTTTAGCGTTGTTTTTAGTCTCCACCAACTCCTAAGTAAAGTATATGGCTCTTTAGCTGCTCAATTTTCCGCTTTCTTCAACTGTGTCTGTCTGCTGTTTGATTGTCTGAAGAAAACAGCTGCTGCTGGAATTGGGGTTTTCACTTTATACCTCAACATTTTACCCATTGTCAATTAAAAAAAGTATTAGCAAGGTTTAAACCATACAGCTTACAGGTCTAGTTTTGATACCTTGCTATTACCTTAGATTAATATAAATACTTTGGTTAGAACACTGTACACATCTTATCAAGGACTTGGTTAATGAGGTTAAAATTTGAATGTATCCTTTAATTATATAGTAGCTACGAAATATCATTACACCAATGGCTGAATGTCCTCTTTGTCTTCTGTCGTTTTGTTTTTGCATAACAGATACATGCTGAATTCCAGCGCATAACAACTGTCCCACTTGAAACAGCCTTCATGGCACAGTTGGACAGCCATCTAGCTCAGCTGACATCGGTCTTCCAGAAGAAGGGAGAAGTTGTTGGCCAGAAACTAGCCAAACATCTGGCGATCTTGCAAAATGTGTGTATACACTGTTTGTTTTTTTTTACAAATTGTCATACTCTGTGGAGCAAATTTATTAAATGTACCTGTCTAGTACCGTATAGAGCCCCATTTGCCTCACAACAGCCTGGATTACTTGCCAGGTGCAAGAATGCAAGACACATTTCTAAGGAAATCTGATCTTAATAAGGCAATAGTGGCATACTGGTAGAGAAGCAGGCTTGTGACTGTAAAGGTGCAAATTCAATCCCCAGGTGGGGAAACAGATCAGACTGTGGTTGTACTAGGCAGCTACCAGGTGTGAACTGTGAACAACAGAGCATTTCTCTTAGTGAAAAGTCCCTGGATGAGTAGAATTTAAAACAGTACTATCGCCCTAACACATTCAGACATTTTAATACATTTAAGTCACAATTATTTAACATACTTTAGTTAGGGCAGTCCATTTACATGTATAATGAAGTCATTGTATATATTATATTGTATATTTAGGTTACTACAGGTTGTAAATCTTCTACAATTTAGAGATAATTTTGTTATTGATGTATTTAGAAATATTTTAATAATTGTAATTTTTTTTTACACAGGCAACAAGTGATGTTAACCTTAAAAGGGAAGCGATCCTCAAGGCACTTTGCATCCACCTTGGTGAGGATGATGGACATCTCATTCGGGAGTATATGGTACGTCATTGTAATTGCATTTGCCAGTCACATGTGTTTTAAGATCCTAGTGTCAGGCATCAATTTTAGATAATTATTTTTTTACCTTATAAGGAGCATTAAGGCTGAGAATATTTATACATATGAATGTTGATCAACAGACTAAAGCGTTTAAAACCATCAGCTTGGTTCTTTATACGATGAGGTTGGCTTTATTCATTGTTTTTCTTATTGTCCAATGGAAAGCATAACCAACAATGTCTTAGTCCATCTGTCAATCCTCTCTGACTTCTGGCACTCAGCACCAAGCTTATTGGTTCCTACGTAAATCTTTAAAAACACCTCACACATATTTTGTTTGATTCAGAAATATACACAATATGACCAGCTATGTTTTAAGGGATTAATAGGTATGTGAGCAACATTACAAAAAATTCATACGATAAAGTATGTCATTAAAATGACATATATTTAATAAATACATGTTTTTTCTTTAAATATACAGGACATCGAAGGAGGTGACTTCACCTGCAGAAATCCACCATGGGCATATATGTCATCAGCAAGGAGGGTGGAGAACCTGGACATTATGATCACATTGGGATTTTTGTTGAAGGACTAATCATTCTGGACAACATTGGATCTGTAGCCCGAGCTTGTGCCATCATGCTGGGAGTCATCTATACACTGAACTTGTCTTACCCCAAAGAGCTAAGATACTACTACAAATTCATTCAGAAAGTGCTCTTGCAAATGGATGGTGAAAGGCTTTCCCCCAAAGTCCTTGGACTGAAGAACAAGATACATGCTGGACTGTAGGATTTCTTCAGCCGCTCTTGTGAACTGATGCCATTAAAGAATTACAAAAGCACCAGTCAAACCTCAAAGGTTGGGAGAAGAATGTGAAAATCTTGGACTTGGAAGACATTTGTTTCATTTATTAATGTGAGGAAGGTTACATTCTCCTCATAGCTGCACATATCTGATGTTCATTGACGATATCTTTAGTGTCTTCAGGAGCTGTTTAAGTCACATGCTTCAGGCATGATTGATTTGCTAAGTCTGTTTCCACTGCACTTTGTTGCATTTTGTTTTTATCGAAACAGCATTTTTTCTACCTAAGCCAAGCGTAAAAACATTTAATTTTGTATTTTTATATTGTTCATTTACATCTAGATGTGGAGAAGAATGTGAAAATCTTGGACTTGGAAGACATTTGTTTCATTTATTAATGTGAGGAAGGTTACATTCTCCTCATCGCTGCACATATCTGATGTTCATTGACGATATCTTTAGTGTCCTCAAAGGAGCTGAAGCTTCAGGAGCTGTTTAAGTCACATGCGTCATGTTATGGCATGATTGATTCGCTAAGTGTTTCCACTGCACTGCATTTTGTTTTTATCGAAACAGCAACTTCAGAAGATGTTTAAGACACAGCATTTGAGAACATGTTCCAGACATGGAATATTCCAAAAGAAAAGGTGCATGTCATACTCCGAGACAATGCCCGGAATATAGTTAAAGCCATGAAAGACGCAGGCTGGCAAAGTTTGGGATGCATGGCTCACACCCTGCAGCTTGCTGTGCATGAGGGAGTGCTGTCACAGCGCAGCATAAGTGACATCGCTGCTATAGGGAGACGCATCGTGGGCCACTTCAAGCACTCTCCCCTGGCATATTCCAGACTGCAAAATGTGCAGAAAGATCTCCTCCAGACTCCCAAAAGGCTGCAACAAGATGTCGCCACCAGGTGGAACAGCACGTACTACATGCTCAAAAGCCTGCTTGAACAAAAACGGGCATTGGTCGCTTATGTAGCCGATTTTGACCTACCCGACACCTTCAGTGCCAGCCAGTGGGGACTGATTGAAAACATGCTGTCCCTTCTGGAACCATTTGAAGAGCTAACGCAGAAAATCAGCAAAGCCTCCACATCTGCTGCTGATGTCATCCCTTCTGTGATGTGAGGTGGCAGAGAGGTGGCAGAGAGGTGGCATCAGATCATGGTGTGAAGACTTCAAAAGCCACCCTGCTTGAAGCTGTAAGCCGCAGATTTGCCGAGATGGAGAAAGAGCCCCTCTATAGTTTGGTAACTATCATAGACCCAAGGTGAGAAAAACACTGCATATCCGCAAATATATATATTATATATTAACATATTAATCAGCAAAACAAATGCTTATAGGCTACTATTCAGTTTAGGCCTATCTAATTTATTAATTACAAAAATTACATTATTTTTACACAAATAAAATAGTGTTTGCCTATTCAGTGCTGGTCTAAATGAAGAATGCAGGCTACACAATGTAATGTGATTTTCTTTGCTTCAAATAAGAGATAGGTTGCTATTACTATTCCTATTAGGTTTATCCCTATTTAAGATTAGGCTACATAAAAAATAGTCTTCTTTGCCTTTCCTATTGTGGTCTAAATGAACAACAGGTTGCCTGGACCCCGGCCTTCTCGAGCGTGCGAAGCGCGGGCTCGATGCTCAGATGGTCGGGTTCAGATCACAGATCCAGGCGCTGCGGGAGCAGGAGAAAGCGTGGGTGGCCCGGTTGGCCAACCTGGGCCCCGCTGTCCGTGACCAGTGTCAGCTCGATGTTGAGTCCCTGATCGCCAGTCACGGACAGGCGGGTCAGAAGTTACAGATGACGTTGGACCAGTGCGGGAACATGGCAACCTTCGTTGCTTCCCTCATCGGAAGGACCTCTGATGTCACGCTTCTCCCCCGTCTGATCGCTCCGCACCCGGCTGACGACGTCGCTCCGCACCCGGATGACGACGCCGCTCCGCACCCGGCGGACGACGCCGCTCCGCTCCCGCCGGGACGCCGCTCCGCCGAGGACGTCGCTTGGAGGAGGTCCCAGAGGAGACCTCCAGAGAGGACTCCTACCAACCTGGGCAGAAGGGGTGGCTCTCTTCCCGGGCCCCGCCCGCCCACCAGATCTCCTCCACCCCCCCGGATCATCGAGTGGGACGCAGACGGCCCAGAGGAGCGGGGTTGGCCCCCGCGCCGCTACTGTCGGGATCTCTTCTTTTCCCTTGACTGTCACCGGGAACATCCCTTCAAGCCGGGTTGGACGCCAGGAGGCGCCCGTTGAGGGGGGGGGTACTGTCACGGCTACAGTGGTTGGCAGGGGGGCGTGGTCTAGCCACGTGCGCTAGCCACACACACCTGGACACAATCTCCCCGTGTAATTTGTTCATCACCTCACCTGGGGTATATATACGTTGTCTTTCCTTTACCCCAGCGTGAGGTCGTTACTCTACTATGCACGTAGTTCTCCCGTCTGGTACCCATCGCCTGCCAACTGCCTGCCGGTACTTCGCACCCGATACCCCCGGTACAGACTCCTTCCCTTGTCCCGGACTACCCGCCGGTCAACTGCCTGCCGGTACTCCGCGGATCGTCCTCCCCGTTTACCTTTGTGTTTTGGGGAAATAAAGCCGTCTCGTATCACTCCACTTGTCGTCGTCTGCGTTCGGGGTCCAACCCACTCCCTCTCTCGTGACAGGATGGATCAACATGTATGGTTAGAATACAGCGTGTCCAAAGACGCAGCATTTTGCTTTGCTTGTCGGCACTTTTCAAAACGAGTGCACGGAGTACAACCAGCATTCATCTGCAACGGGTTCAACAACTGGCGAAAAGCATCAGCGACTCTGTGGACAGAGGACAAGTGGAGGGAAATCCGAAATGAAGCAGAAAGTCTGTGCGTGAACGCAGGAATCGCACCACAGACGCAACGTGAGAGAAGGCGGGCTCAAACATCTCGACATCTGGAGGGTGTAGTGGAAGCCCCGTTAGAAAGAGCACGCTTGGACACAGATGACCTTAGAACACACTCGTTCTATCCTGTTATAGACAGGTTGTTAATGGAGATGAAACGTCGCTTTTCAACAGAAACCAATGAAGTACTGAGAGGTGTGTCCGCCCTGAGCCCCAAACACACATCATTTCTGGACAAAAAAAATGATACTGCCCATGGCCCGCCACTATCGAATCAGTGAGGAAAACCTGTCTGCAGAGCTTTACCAAGTTCGCCGGCTGTTGCAAAGAAAAGAAGAACAGGGACATACTATCACCAGCACCAAGGAGTTTCTATCCCTCATGAGGCCATACAGAGATGCATTTATAGACTTGTACAAACTGATATGCATATCTCTGACACTTCCCGTGACCTCAGTGAGCGCAGTTTTTCTTGTCTGCGTCGTTTGAAAAACTACCTGAGGAACACCAGTGGGGACTCTCGAACCAGTAACCTGGCACTGTTGGCTATAAACACCGTGAGAACAAGGGCCCTGGACAGCGACAAAATCATTGATGCGTTTGCCCTCAACCACAACAACAGACGCATTGTTTTGTTATGAAGACGTCTAATGGTAAGTGCATGATGATGCACCCCCTCTGTTGCCTGTTATAAATGTAATGCATTGATGGTTGAGGCAAACATTGACTGTTTATAGTTATTTCTATGTGGCCTACTTGTGTTTAATTTTATGTTCAGAGCCAGAGGTGTGTTAGGCTTGTGGACCTTACCCGCTGTAACAGTTGTAAATATGCAGTGGTGTTTCTTTGTACATCATTTAAATGAGTATAATCACACTAATTCTGTGTTCTTCGTTTATTTATGTTCAATACCTGACAAGGTCGGAGATCAGAGGGCGGAACTTCTGAAATGTAGTCACTGTACTCAGAAGATTCTTTTTGTGGGTACACCCCCCCTTTATAGTGTGTCCCTCACGTTTCCTCTTCCCTTTTTGTAAATGTTTCCACGTGAGAGGAGTCACTGTGAGGGATACAAAATGTTATACTGATTTGTTATCTGTTATCAGCTTGTCAGTGATTAAAAGGAAATAGTCTAAACTGTATGCTGGCTCGGGTCTCATCCATCCATGAACAACGCAAAACACAACGCAGAGACCGCTTAATGTTGCTCTCAAAGTGCACCAATTGATGCTTTTAACTTCAATATTTAAAAAAAAATCTTCACGGGGGAGCATGGCCCCGGGCCCTCCTAGAGGAGGGGAGGACCCTCCTATAGGAGGTTACGTCCACTCCCCAAAATAGCACTTTACCCCTGCTTACACCCATATGCTGTGAGCTGATTATCGAGCCTTCATTGTAACGGTCGCGGGTGTACTGCGTGTGGGGAGTGTTGCAGTAGAAAATTCCACTGTAGTGCCGGTGCATTAATGGGAAACCCTAAATGTTTCAGCACCCTCTATGAAACGTCAAGCTACCCCACAGCATCCCCTAGAGAAAATCTCTGGTGCCGCCACTGGCCAGACAGCTAAACGCCAGGAAAACAGGTGTGTAGCTGCTAGCTACCTGTCGTCATAGCTAGATAGGTAGCTAACTAGCTTTACCTTACTGATATTATTATTAACGCCATCTATTTTGGAGAAAAAGGGGGAGGAAAACCGAGTATGTCTCATGACTGTTGTGTTTAACAATATTGACATTTTTCAAGCAAAGTTTTAAAGCTAGCTAGCTATCGTTAGCTAACGATATAGACATGTGCTGTTAGCTAACGATAGCAGCTGACATAGTATGATAGAAGCTGGCAGATGGCAGATGCTTTACCATCTAGCTAGATAGCTAGTTTTACACCACTTGCACTGTGTGGGTTTTCTTGTATTCATTATATATATTTATTATCATTAACCCTTTAACTGCCAGCACCACCATTTGGTAGAGCACATGAGTCTTGATATCTTCTGTCTATCGGATATCGTGATATAAAAAAAATAAAAAGGTTTAACTGATTCAGCCAGCTCTACCCTTTGGTTGACATGTTATGCACAAAACAACCTCTAGATGTCACTGTGGTTCGAACAGAAAGCCCTTCAGCTAGGTGTAATTATTTTTTTGAAACTTTTTTTATTATCTTTTATGAATATATCTGGTTGTATATATTGCTCATTTTCCATAAAATAAACAAATGTATTTCAGTTTGTGTTTTATTGGAGTTTGATGCATATAAATACTGTACTGTATATGATGATTATTGAAAATGCACTTTTACCATAAAAGGCCAGCTCGACCAGTTAGTAGAGGCTCATAAAAACAAAACTGTGTGGTCAGTCAAACAAAAAAAATGGTTTGTGGTTATGTGTGGCCCATTTGATAAGAAATAGCTTCTTTTTTTTTTTTTTTCCATAGCTTTTTTCTTGGTCCGGCAGTTAAAGGGTTAAAGGTATCTATTTTTGTTCAATCTGTAGCTTACAAATGGTAATGGACACAAAATAAGTCTGCTAAATCATTAATGGTTAAAGAAGGTCAAAACATGTATTTTGCATATTTGGGCACAGGAAATGATGTCAGCTAGTCTGAACTGCTCAGTATTATTGCAGATAGATACCTACTACATAATTCTCTGTGTAATTTCCAGGTGCATTTTTAAAATATCTGGGTAATCCCACTCCCACCACTGCACAACCTGAGTCTACTGCATCACTGCCTGTAGCAGTCAAGTATTTTGTGATATTGCCTGTTGAATTTATTAGGGTGGGGGTAGTTAATACACACATTGACACCTGGAAGCATCCCAGCACAGTACCACAGTTTTCTATTTTATTATTGCACATTACAATAGCACTTCTATTACTAATAATATTACTACTAATAATGTGAATGTAACACACACACATAGTGGGTGTCTAACTGTATCCATGCATGTTTGACTGTGCCTGCAGGTGAAAATGTACCTGTCCCAAGTGAACCTGCTGCTACACAATCAGCAGGAGAGACATTGATCCCGAGTACCACAGCACAGTCTGTAGCACGTGACCCCATAAAGGCAGCAGCTGTTGACCCTGCCGACTGGCCATCCATATCTGATAAGGTCAGAACAGAGTTTGTGAGCAGAGGACCCTATCAGGCAAAACCACACTATATATATATATATATATATTGATCGGTGATCAATATATATATATTTATATATATATATTGATCGGTGATCAATATATATATATATATATATATATATTGATCACCGATCAATATATATATATATTTATATATATATATTGATCGGCGATCAATATATATATATATAAATATATATTGATCACCGATCAATATATATATATATATATATATATTGATCACCGATCAATATATATATATTTATATATATATATTGATCACCGATCAATATATATAATATATATATATATATTGATCGGTGATCAATAATATATATATATATATATTGATCGGTGATCAATAAATATATATATATATATTGATCGGTGATCAATATATATATATAAATATATATATATTGATCGGTGATCAATATATATATATAAATATATATATATATTGATCGGTGATCAATCATATATATATATATATATATATATTGATCGGTGATCAATATATATATATAATATATATATATTGATCGGTGATCAATATATATATATAAATATATATATATTGATCGGTGATCAATATATATTTATATATATATATATATTGATCGGTGATCAATATATATTTATATATATATATATATGATCGTGATCAATATATATTTATATATATATATATTGATCGGTGATCAATATATATTATATATATATATATATATATTGATCGGTGATCAATATATATTTATATATATATATTGATCGGTGATCAATATATATTTATATATATATATTGATCGGTGATCAATATATATTTATATATATATATATTGATCGGTGATCAATATATATTTATATATATATATATATTGATCGGTGATCAATATATATTTATATATATATATATATATATATTGATCGGTGATCAATATATATATTTATATATATATATATTGATCGGTGATCAATTGGTGATCGGTGGGGCAGATATTTCTCATGGTGATCGGTGGCAAAAAACGTGATCGTCCCATCCCTACTACTAAGCGAAGGAAAACATTTGTAAGGAGTAACTACCCTCTGGTAATGCCAGTAGAATATGCTGTAGATTCCACTGGACACACAGCAGTGTATGTTCCAATATTACAGATGCTTCAAACAATGTTTAAGAATACAGATCTTCTTGACAAGATTGAAGAAGCTAAACCATCACTACCTGGCATGTACATGTCTCATGAAGATGGAACATATTTCAAAGACAATCCGTTGTTGTCAGAAACAGGAGAGCTGAAGTTGTCACTGATTTTGTACGTGGATGACATTGAAATAGCCAATCCTTTAGGCACCTCTAGAAAGATCCACAAGCTTTGTGCAGTATACGGGTTGTTAGCTAATATACCCAGTATGTATCGGTCCAGCCTTCATGTCATACAGCTAGGACTGCTGTGCAAAGTACCTGATCTGCAGAGTTGTGGTTATGAAAGTGTTCTTTCACCTTTGTTGAAAGATTTGCAAACACTTGAGCAGGATGGTGTTTTTATTGAGTCTCTCGGACAATGTGTAAAAGGCACTGTCACGTGTCATGTGTGTTGCAACCCATAATTTGGGTGCCCATGGTCTTGCAGGTTTTGTGCAGTCTTTCAGCAGAAACTATCTGCAGATTTTGTTGCTGTACTTCAGATGAGATGCAGTCCAGAGAAGTTTCTGAAGGAGAGTTTAGCATGAGAACGAGGGCCTGCCATGATCTTCATGTGCAGAATGCTGTGCAAGGAGAAAATGCATATTTAGGTGTCAAGGGTGAGTGTGTTCTCACTACATTGCAGCATTTTCATCCTGTTGATGGTTTCCCACCTGATATACTTCACAACCTTTTTGAGGGTATTGTGCCAGTTGAGTTGGCCTTGTGCATCAGTGAGATGATTCGTCAGAAGTATTTCACTCTTGAATATCTAACACATTTCCATATCAGCACTCTGATAAGCTTGATAAACCAAAACCAATCTCAAAGAATTTTGCGAAGAAAAAAAAGCATTGGCTTTAAACGTAACAAAAATAAAAAATTAGCGGCAAACAATAGCCTACCAAGAAAGTCATTGGTCACTATCTTCCTCCTCCTGTGCACTGAAACCACTGAAGTCATCTCCTTCGGTGTCGGAGTTGAATAGCCTCAGAATTGCTTCATCCGATGTTGGATCGTTTTCATTGTCGCTCTCGTCACTTTCATCCGGAGGCAAATTCCCCGCTGAGCTCATGCTTTCAACACGCAGCAGTCCAGCCTTTCGAAACCTGTTGATGATAGTGGATTTTTTGACAATGCTCCACGCTGTCAGGACCCACTGGCAGACTTGACCATAAGTTGCGCTTCGCATGCGGCCCGTTTTAGTGAAGGATTTCTCCCCACTTGTCATCCAAGCCTCCCATTGAACACGGAGCGCCACCTTAAATGCACGATTTACACTGATGTCGAGTGGCTGCAACAACTTTGTTGTGCCCCCAGGAATCACAGCTGGAATTGAGTTTGTCCTCTTTCACAGAATCTGTTATGTGGGCCCTCATGCTGTCCAAAACGAGCAATGCCTTGTTCCTGTGAAAGAATCCTCCCGGTCGCTTGCCGTAACACTCCGTATGCCATTCATGCATTAGGCTTTCCGTCATCCATCCTTTCTTGTTGACTTTCACAACAATTCCTCTCGGGAATTTTTCTTTTGGCATCGTCATGCGTTTAAAAATCACCATCGGTGGAAGCTTTTCTCCCAATGCCGTGCAGCTCAGAACACAGGTGAAGTGCGTTTTTTCATGCCCAGTTGTTTTCAGCGTGACGGATGATTCGCCTTTCCTGTTGACAGTCCGAGTGAGAGGCAGGTCAAACGTCAGAGGAACCTCATCCATATTTATGATGTTGTGTGGGCTAATGGAATGCTCCGCTATCTTTGCATCAGTGAATTTGCGGAAGTTTGAAACTTTTTCCTCGTAGTCGGGAGGGAGGGAGCTGCTGACACACTCGTCCGTACCCTGATGGACAGGCCTTTACGTCTCATAAATCTGAGACACCACGATGGTCCACCTCTAAAATCCTCAAACTTCATTGTGGTGGCGATTGTTTTGGCTTTCAGTCAGATCTGCACTGGCCGTCTGCTCTCTGTGTGTTGACCCAGTCTTCGAGCTCATTTTCTAGCTCGGGCCAGGTTATTGCCTCTTATAGTAGGGAGAAACGTTCCTGAAGGAGATGACACATGGGCCATACTGATGGACCTGAAAGAAATTGTGCAGATGGCGCTGTCCCCATCTTTCACAGATGAGTCCATCCAGTACATGCAGACTAATATGATGATAATATGATAATATGATGTTGAGATTTTCTATTTTTTTAAAACATCTTAGTGATGTTTTTTAAAGTGTTCTTATTCGATTTAAGTGTTACTGTTCAAAAGTAATGTTCTGATATGTACTATGTACAAGTACTATGTGGATGTGTAAACGGTATGGCATATTTGCCATGAACCCAACATTGTACCAGTTGGGCTCCTCTTGATCAATGCCAATCCAACAGATGCCACGTTCTTCTGCCCAGAGAACATACTGTGTTTTTCTTTTTTGAAATCGTAGAGAGGTTGCACCTTTAATTGATATCCTACAATTGCACTACATTTACTTTTTTGCACTGATCTTGGAGATAATTCCATTTTATATTTTTTGAAAACATCTTATTGATGGTTTTTGAAAGCGTTCTTATAGTTACTGTTCAAAAGTAATTTTCTGATATGGTTTTACAAGTACTATGTGGATGTGTAAACACTATATTTGCCATACTGTACTGCTGTAGTTATTTCTGTGACGTTACTGTATTAGGTCACCATGAGAAACTTGGTAAATCAATGAACTAAACTGTTTATGGCAATATTGGATAGCATATTCAATCTGAAGTACCGTGACTTTGTAAGATATTCAAATTGCTGAACAAATTGCTGAATATATAAGATCCTCTGCACGTCCCTGCGGTGGACAGTTTATTTCCAAGTCCTATATATAGGATGTTTACTGCATTGTTCAAAATAATGTTAATCTTTTGCACTGTTGAATCCATGGCACTGTTCATCTTAAGGCCCACCAAGCAAGGGCCACCTGCTTTGAAAATGTTTGATTGTTACTTAATAAAAGAGTAACTTGTGTTTCAATCATCTGTGTTAATCTGTTTTTAATGTTGACTTGAAGTTTGTGTTGAGTAAAAGCTGCTTATTGTATGGAAGAAAGGGAGTTCCACCGCATCAGCCCAGTATAGGCAGGTCCGGTGCATCACAGAAGCACGGAACGGTAAGAGGGACAGCACTGGTGCAGCTCTTACTGTAAATGCCTCTTTATTAAAAGTTCAAAGTACAAACCAAGACTAAAGTTTAGATGTATACAACATCTTCATCAGAGTCCTGGTGTTATGTGTTTGTGCCCTGATCAGGCGCTCCTAGTGTGATGTGTCATGTCTAGCTGTAGTTCCCTGTCATGGTTTTGTAGTCCTTATCGTTTTCCCTTCCAGGTGTACCCAGTTGTAATCAACCCAGGTGTGTCTCGTCTCGTCATTCCCTCATGTATAAGTATTCTGTCTTCCCCTTTGTCTGGTGCTGATCCTGTCTGTGCAGTTATGTGTTCTTGTCTGTCGTTACATTATATTTCCTGTTTAACCATGGTAATTATTAATTAAATATTCTTTGTTGAGTACTTTGGCTACCGTCTCCTTATTATGTTACGTTGACCAGACATCGAGCCTTCTAATTGTCAATGGTAACGTAATACCTGGACTGAAGATGTATACATCAAAATTTGTCTTTTTACTTTGCACCTTCAATAAAAAGGCATTTACAGTCATAAGTGCTTCAGTGCCATCCTTCTTATGTTGCTGATTATTGTATGTTAGTTTAGTGAACATGGATAATTAAGCATAAAGCGTTATTGAACTTAAATGAACTTAGATACATTTATGTTATGTTAAAGGTAACATACGTTTTAGAGTTGTCCATACTAGATTTCTATTAGTACTGTAAAAATAGAAATATTTAGTTTATTTAACTTAATTAAATGAGTACATGTAACAAACGTTTTAGAGTTGTCAATACTAGATTTTTATTAGTACTGTAACAATAGAAATATTGAGCACAATGAGGAGGTGGATAAAAACCGGCATATTTTATGCAAAATAATCGACTGTCAAGTTTTGTGGGGCTTTTGAGTTGGCTTTGCGTGGGCATGACGAGACAGAATCTTCCGTCAACCCTGGTATTTTCAGGGGATTGGTGGATTTCGTTTCCTCCCTGGACACTGTGCTGGAGGAGCACCTGAAGACCGCCACCGTGTTTAAAGGCACGTCAAAGACTGTACAAAACGAGCTGTTGGACAGCATGTTGTCAGTGCTGAGGGAGTACATTCTGGAGGAGGTAAACCGCGCTGATTTCATCGCCATTCAAGACGACGGACATCTCCACCTACTGCCAGCTGGTGCTTGTGCTACATCGACGCTAAAAGTGTAGTACAAGAGCGGTTTTTCGAGTTTATTACCATCGAGAAGTCAACTGCGGACACAATCGCTACAG
The DNA here is from genome assembly GCA_027704905.1 of Muraenolepis orangiensis. Lineage (NCBI taxonomy): Eukaryota > Metazoa > Chordata > Actinopteri > Gadiformes > Muraenolepididae > Muraenolepis > Muraenolepis orangiensis. The sequence continues at coordinate 13,836,695 of CM051004.1, read as the reverse complement.
CGCTTCTGGAGAGGCTAAGCACCATACTCCCAAATGGACAAAAGGCCAAACTTATCGCCAAAGCTTACGACGGGGCTTCTGTTATGAGGGGAGCCACTGGCGGAGTGCAGCGGAAGGTAATGGATGTGTACGGGAATGCACACTACGTGCACTGCTATGCACATCAGCTGAACCTAATAATGCAGCAGGCAACATCACACATCCCCAGGATCGGCACTTTTTTTTCAGACATTGGTGGATTTTCTGCCTTCTTCTCCAGGTCACCCAAGCGAACCGCAGTGCTCGACCAAGTGGTGGCGCACAGACTCCCCAGAGCTTCGACAACACGGTGGAACTTCCACAGTCGTGCAGTAAACACTGTATGAGCAAAAGGATGACCTCCTCAAGTGTTTCCAGACCATCAGGGAGGACTGTGAACTTTGATCCTGTAACTGTCAGAGAGGCTGGGGGCTTTGTGAGGATGCTTGAAGATTTCGGATTTCGGTTTTTTCCTGGAATTGTTCCACAGGATCATGACACACGTGGACATGTTATTCAACCAGCTGCAGAAGAGGACAGATCGACCCCGTCTTCATTAAAGAACTTGTCCACAAGTTCACAGACAGCATGCAAACGATCAGGTAAATAACTATATTTTGGCTGACAAAGCTTTTAGTAAAACTCAGTTCCTCACTTCCAACAGTCTGAATGTGCCATATCATCAAAGTGAATAAATATCATGTATCACATCACATTTATATTTGCTTTAGTATTTAAAAAGGGAAAGAAGAGAATCTCAGATTTGGATAATAATGCAGGTAAAGTAGTTAATAAACACAGTTTGTAATAACAGGCTTATTCAGGTGTCCACCGGGTCAATTTCTAGAGGAGACCTAGTTGTTATTGAAGGTTAATTTACACCTAGTTGTTATTCATACTATACATAGGACAAGTGCACAGCAGAACTTTGCATCTGGCTCATGAATGTTTAAAAAAACAAACAGACAAAAGTAAAAAATAAATGGTTTAAAGTAGAGCTGTGCAATTAACCGTATTTTAACCTCGGTTTCGATTTTGGCTTGCAACGGTTACGAAAACAATGTAACCGAAATAAAACGGTTATATCAATGGGGAGAGAAAAGTTATCTTTTGATCCAGTTTGATTTGTGCCATGAATCACACATATGACGTCATATCTACTAAGCGGTGGACAGCGTTCTAAGGCAACAAAGCGCTGAGTTAAACAACCCTCATCACAGCCTTTGTCCAACTAAGCGGAGGACAGTGTTCTAAGCTCCACGTACTTCCTGAATGGGAGCCGCGGCGGGACATGAGCCCAGGCCGGACGGTGTTGATGGAGTCGGGAGTGGAGGGGGCTTTCTTCCTGAGGACGGGGGGGGATCGTTGCGCGGAGTTGCAGGCCGGGGTGTTGCGGCCCCGGGATCGGCACCGGTGGAGCGGCGGGGATCTGGCGGCGGCCTGCCTCGAGGCGCGGGATCCGAGCACGGGGTCGCGAACCAGGGCGAAGAAGCCACGGGGCCGGAACGAACGGCGATAGAGCAGCGGAGACCTGAAGCGAATATCCACGGAGAAGACGGGACGCTACCAAACTTGGATAAACTATACGCAAAAAGAGGACTACACTTTTTCCATCTAAATATCAGAAGCCTCCTCCCCAAAATAGACGAACTTTGGCTACTATTTAGTAGTTGCAAGGTAGGAGTAATATGCTTCAGTGAAACTTGGCTTGACAGTTCAATAAGCGACTCCGAAATTTAGATTGAGAACTATATAATTGTAAGGAAAGATCGAAACCGAAACGGAGGTGGTGTGTGTGCTTTTATTAGGTCTGACATTGGTTTTAATATTAAATCCGATCTTGAACACGACGTGGTAGAAGCGCTGTGGCTTGATATTCTGTTACCCAAGAGCAAACCAATTATTTTTGGAGTCTGTTACAGGCCACCAGATCAGGGCAATTTTTATGATGATCTAGAGGAGATATGTTCCAAGTGCACGGATTTTGAGAAATCTGAAGTTGTTGTCATGGGAGATTTCAACACGGATTTACTTAAAAACACCATGTCACAGGATCGCCTCAATGCTCTGGCTATGCTCTCCATGGAGAAGAAACTTGTCAGGGACATTCCTGACTTTACTAATAAGGTCATTGAGAGGTTTGCCACCCAGAAGGAGAGAAGAGCAAAATTCCTATACAAATAAACTGCCTGTCCTGCCTGTCCCGACTCTCCGCCTGCCTGCTCCTCGCCTGCTCTGTCGCCCCGCCGACCTCATCCACAGTTGCCAGATCTCCCGCTGTGTCAACAGACTACAAGTTGTATCAACTAATTTATTGAAGTGTAATCAACTTGACACTAAATGTTGAATCAACTTGACTAAACTTAACCCAGTCAAAGCAACAAGATGACTTGACTTAGTCAAGTTGAGTCAACAAATCATTTTTAACAGTGTAGCTGTTCAACTTGATGAAAGGCTACAGGATAGGGATCTGTCAACACAATGAGGTGGACAAAAACACATCCTGTCTAAAAGAATAGACTGTGTGAAGTTCTGTGCTGCCTTTGAGCTGGCCTTGCGTGGCCATGATGAAAGTGATGGACAGAAGGGCGACATTTCAATGAGCATTTCAAAAAGTAATTGTATATAACGTAATTAACAATATGTAATTGTAAATTTAAAAAAATGGCATAGAAAAATGCACCAGCCGCCACTGCAATCAAACTACATATTTTGCATTCCTTTTTTGTTAAATATACATTATGTCACTGCTAAATACACAAACCATTATTTGCTGTAAAACTGTAAAACCCTATTCCATTTCTATGAGTAAAACAATAAATCTGAATGTCCCGTTTGCTTTTTCTGTGTTCTATTACACAACAGTTCAGGTTGTGTAGATCAGGTTGATCAACTTCTTAAGAAAATAGCACAATGATTTTAAATGCATTTCAAATTTGAGCCTGATTTCAAACATTAACGTCTGAACTCTGTGATGCGCCGTCCAATCAGCGCATTGCATTTTGGATCAAATGTCCCAGGACGGTTTTTTTATAACCACTCCACTCAGGGTACTCCATCTGAATTTTCTGGACTTTGTCTTAACGTCTCAGCCTGTCTTCAGTTACCAAGTTACCACGGTGAAATCAACTTTAGCAAGGTAAAAAATTTAAATAAAAAAAATAAATAAAAAAAAATTGTATTTTCGTATGATTGTAATTATTTAGATTATGAATGAGTTTGCGCAGCTTTTGTCGCACACCAAAGTATAGGCAATGTTTAGCTAGGCTACTACTATTCAGACGTCTTTGGGAGAAGGGGTCAATTGTTAGCATTTTTTTTTCTTTGTAACGAGATTGTCAAAGTGTAGTGGCTCTTGCAAAAGTGCTTTGAAAAAAAGTGGTGCCCGTTCCCAGGCATGCCTGGACACATTTCAGGCTAAAATGCCATTGCCCGTCAAATTTGAGTGGAGGTTGTGGACAGGAAGGACGCTTGAATTCAAACATTAACGGTTGCCTCTCTGATGTGTCGCTCCCGTGTCGCAGTGATTTGAACTACTCTCCAGCAGGTACCTCGTCTGATTATTCTAGACTTGTCTGAACGTTGCAGCTTGTCTTCAGTTGACACGGTAAGGTGAAGTAAATTTTTGCCAGGTTAACATTTGAGTGTGATTGTAATTATTTTGATTATGAATGAGTTTGCGCAGCTTTTGTCGCACACCAAAGTATAGGCAATGTTTAGCTAGGCTAATACTGTTCAGACGTCTTTGGGAGAAGGGGTAAATTGATAGCATTTTTTTCTTTGTAACGAGATTGCCCGAGTGTAGTGGCTCTTGCAAAAGTGCTTTGAAAAAAGTGGTGCCCGTTCCAAGGCATGCCTGGACACATTTCAGGCTAAAATGTCAAGTCAAGTCTATTGTCACTTCACAGTTTACACAAGTATAAAGCGGTGATGTGAAAATCGTATGTGCAATACCCGACGACAGACAGCCGTTATAAAATAAGATAAAAATAGATAATTAGAATAAAGTTAAAAAATAAAAAATAAAAATGCAATTTATAAAATGCTAAATATCGGCACAGAAAAGAGCAATATGTATATATAAATCAATGTAATAAAATATACATTGTTATATGCTATACACCCTTGTTCAGCAGCCTGATGGCCTGACTGTGGAAGCTATCTCTAAGCCTATTTGTACGGCACTTGATACTGCGGTATCGCCTGCCTGACGGTAACAATGAGTACAGTTCGTGGATGGGGTGGGCAATGACTTTTATGATTAGTTTGGCCTTGGCCACGCACCGCTGATTGTATATATCCAGGAGGGAGGGGAGCTCACCTCCAACGATATATTGGGCCGTCCGCACCACCCTTTGAAGCGCTCTGCTCTCGAGTGCGGTGCAGTTCCCTTACCAGGTGGTGATACACCCTGTAAGACCCTCTCGATGGTGCCGTTATAGAATGTTCTCAGGATGCGGGGGCCCATGCTGAATTTCTTCAGACGCCTGAGGAAATACAGGCGTTGTTGGGTCCTTTTCACCACGTGTGGTGTGCGTGGACCATGTGAGGTCCTCGGAGATGTGCACGCCGAGGAACTTGAAGCTGCTGACCCTCTCTACTGCAACGCCGTCGATGGAGATAGGGCTGTGCTCTCCCCTCTGCTTCCTGAAGTCCACGATCAGCTCTTTGGTCTTCTTGACGTTGAGGGCGAGGCTGTTCTCCTGGCACCACTGCTCCAGCGATCCGACCTCCGCCCTGTAGGCTGTCTCGTCGTCGCCGGCGATCAGGCCCATCACTGTCGTGTCGTCAGCAAACTTGACGATGACGTTGGAGCTGTGCATAGCCATGCAGTCGTGGGTGTAGAGGGAGTAGAGGAGAGGGCTCAGCACGCATCCCTGGGGGGCTCCCGTGTTGAGGGTCAGTGGCTCTGATGTGGTGCTGCCCATCCTCACCACCTGGCGGCGGTCCGACAGGAGGTCCAGTATCCAGCTGCACGTGGATGGGGGTACGCCTAGACCTCTAAGCTTGGTGTCGAGCTTGGCAGGAACTATGGTGTTGAACGCTGAGCTGTAGTCCACAAACAGCATTCGCACATAACAGTTCTTTCCCTCCAGGTGGGAAAGGGCAGTGTGGAGGGCCATGGCCATTTTGACGATATGCAAATTGCCATGGGTCCAGCGTGGCAGGTAACACGGAGCAAATAAAGTCCTTGACCAACCTCTCGAAGCATTTGCTAACGATCGAGGTGAGGGCTACAGGTCTATAGTCATTCAGGCATGTTACCTTGGGTTGTTTAGGGACAGGCACGATGGTGGACATCTTGAAGACCGTGGGGACAACAGCCTGGGACAGGGAGAGGTTGAAGATGTCTGCAAAGACTCCGGCCAACTGGTCTGCGCATGCTCCGAGGACGCGGCCCGGGATGTCGTCGGGGCCTGCCGCCTTACGGATGTTCAGCCGCTTGAAGGTGCGGCGCACATCCGCCTCCGAGATGTTCAGAAGGCTGGTCTCGGCGCTGGCGGGCTGCGGTTTACGTCGAACCGAGCAAAAAAAGTATTTAGCTCTCCTGGGAGGGAGGTAGAGGAGTTCTCTACACAACTGGTTCTCCCTCTGAAGTTCGTTATCGTCTGCAGCCCCTGCCACATACCCCTCGCATCGTGGCTCTTGAATTTATCTTCCACTCTGTCCTTATACTCCCGCTTGGCAGTGACGATGGTTTTACGGAGGTCGTAACGGGCTCTCGTATATTCCTCCGTATTCCCGGAGCCAAAGGCGGCGTTACGCGCATGTAGGGCAGCGCGAACATCGCTGTTAATCCACGGTTTCTGGTTGGGATATATCCGAACCGACTTGGTCGGAACAACGTCATCTATGCACTTCTTCATGAACCCGGTGACCGACGACGCGTACTCGTTGATGTTATTGTCCGAGGCAACGCGGAACATGTGCCAGTCAGCGTGATGTAAATGCCATTGTCAGTCAAATTTGAGTGGAGGTTGTGGACAGAAAGGGTGCTTGAATTCAAACATTAACGGTTGCCTCATTGATGTGCCGCTCCCGTGTCGCAGCTAGGCTAAGTGCAGTGCTAGGCTAATAATGTTCAGACCTCTTTCTGAGAGGGTAAAATGATAGCATTTTTTTTGTAACGAGATTTTCTGTGTTTTGTGGCTCTTGCAAACAAAAACGTGGTGCCCGTTCCTAGGCATGCCTGGACATATTTCAGGCTAAAATGGCAACTTGTTAGTTTTATGGTGGATTTATGGTTTGACCATGTATTCCTGTTGCATTATAGCACTAGGTGTTATAAGGGTTCTGCTTTTTTATTGTTATTTTTATTTTATTTTTTTTTTTTTTTCTGGGGGGGGTTATTTTCTTGTTGCTCTTCCGTATGTGTGTGTAAATATGCGTATATAATGAGTATTGTAGGCATATATTTAGATAATCATCTGAATGGGTGTGTGTATATATTACATGTTATTGTATGACATGTATATATTATATTTATATTTTCATAATATATGTATATTATATATATAGTATTGTATGATATGTATATATTATATTTATATTTTCATAATATTATAAAATCTGAAACAGAATTATTAGTAAATATTACACAGTAGTGTATAGACAGGGTTAGACCAGGAAGCTTGTTATTATGTATTATTTATGGAGAAGGGGTGGGAGTTAATAAGTTTTACTTCTTCTCACTCCTTTTCGAATATGTATATATTCTATTTTTCTTTGTTTCTTTAATGGCTTTTATTTATTATTTTTGCTTTCATATTCGAAATAAACACTTCAATCAATCAATCATTTGTGGAGAATCTGTTCAGTCTCTAAAGGCGTATGTTGTACATTGCAAACTCCACCGCAATGAACCTCGTATTTTCAAGTGTGTTGGAATTGATTGTAAGCAGGTGTTTTCTGGATATGCATCATTAAAGTCTCACTTCTATCGCCACCATAATAGCACATCGTCGGTTGCTCAGGATATGGCTTTGGCAACGTTAAAATGTGCAGTTTCACTTTGTGAACGCCAGTGTGACGGAGTCAAAGAGCTAGTTGCACACCTGAAGGAGCACATAGTAGAGGGGCGTCTTGTGAAGTGTCCTGTGGGAGGATGCAAAAGTGTGTTTACTGTAAAATCTTTGTTTACTTCCCATTTGTCCAGAAAACACAGACATTGTTCTGTAAATGTGATTTGTGGCTCATTCAAAAATGCATGTCCTTCTAGTGAGAAGAGTGCTACTACCATACAGGAAACTGCCAGTATGTCAGATGATGAAGACACTGTTGGGGACATGTCTAATTTCAGTGACCTGTACCACAGAAATGTGTGTATGTTTTACATAAAATTGCAGTGACAACATCTTATTCCAGCATCTACTATTCAGAACATTGTTGAAGAGATTCAGAATATACATGAGTTGGGACAGACATATACTCTGAATAGATTAAACTTGCTTCTGAAAGATTTGCCAGTATCGGATGAGGACATTGTAAAAATCTGTGATACAGTGAAGGAATCTGACTTGTTCTCAGCTTGCCACACAGGGCCTATGAGAACAGCCTACTCTAGAGCCAAGTGCTTTAGAGAAGTGTTTAAATATGTTGAGCCCAAAAGGGTGTTTTTAGGCAGAGATGAGAACAGAAAGATGTGCATATTATGTTCCCGTGTTAAACACTTTGAAGAATATGCTAGGGTCAGATTTTTGGCAGGGACTCATGTCGGGAGATTCTAATGATGTCTCCATACCAGATGTTCTCTGTGACAGCTGTGATGGTAAGGTGTTTAAATCCAACACCTTTTTTCAGGAAAACCCAACTTGTCTTAAGCTGGTCTTATACCAGGATGCATTTGAGGTGGTGAATCCTTTGGGTTCTGCAAATAAAAAGCACAACATTTTGGCTGTGTACTTCTCACTACTAAATTTCCCCCCTCATGTTCGATCAAATGTTGATCACGTGCAGCTGGTTTTGCTGTGTAGAGAGAAGGACTTTAAAGAATTTGGCCATGCCAAGGTTTTCTCAGAGTTGCTGGCTGACTTGAAAATACTGGAGGAGAATGGGATAACAATGGCAGATGAAACTGTCGAACTCTTTACTGCATTGCTGGAGACAACCTGGGCTCGCATTGCATTGGTGGATTTACTGAAAATTTCAGTTTCTCAAAATACTTTTGCAGATACTGTCTAATTTCTCAAACTCAATTTTGCGGTGATGACCCAAATTCATGTGGACCAGAGCGCACCACTGAAAATTACAGGGCTGCAGTTGATCGGTTGGAGACTGAGGATGTGACAGATCAGTTCAGGTCTGTGTTTAACTCTTTGAACCACTTTGATGTTTGTCTGCCTGGTTTGCCCCCACTTGTCTTGGCCATGACATCTTTGAGGGTGTCCTCTCTTATGATGTTGGACTTTATCGAAGATATTTTGTTAAGAAAAAGAGATGGTTCACATATTCTATTTTGAACAGGCACATTAAGCATTCAAATATAGAACCACAGAGGCTTCCTCCAAACCATGTGAGGTCAGTCCTAAAACACTAAGACTTTCTGGTCATGCTGTACAGAACTGGAATTTAAGATATTTGCCTCTAATAATTGGAGACAGAATGCAAGAGCCACAGGATGTGTGGCAATTAACTCTACAACTGAAAGACATAGTTGACTTGATTTGTGCTCAGAAAATGTCCAGGCCCCAGGTTACTTACCTGGATGCTCTCATTCAGGAATATTTAGAATCCAGGAAGGCACTGTTTCCAGATCAAAATTTGAGACCAAAACATCATTATTTACGGCACTATCCAGGATTGATTCTGAAATTTGGCCCACTGATGCGATTATGGACTATGCGCCTTGAGAGCAAACAGTTACTTTAAAAGGTGTGCAAGGCATTTGAAGAATTTTAAAAATCTGTGTCGCACTCTTTCAGAAAGACAGATGTTTCAGGCCTATCTTTCAGCTGGGTCAGTAAGTTCTCCAGCCTTGCAAATAAAGGACAGCTCGCCATTTTACTCCAAGCTTTACAGTGAACAAGTTCAAGATGCAGTCTTACAATTTGGCTTCACTGAAATAAATACAAAGATTTCTGTAGATGTGCAATATAATGGAATAACATACAAGAAGGGCCAATTTGTTGTCACTAGGAATGATGACTTAGTGGAGTTTGGTGAACTCCTACTCATCATTGTAGTGAAAGATGATTCTGCACTTCATTTTCTGATGAGTTTATTCAGCAGAATTTCTTCCACATTACCACATGTACTCAGTGAAAAACGAAAGTGGAAGATTGCAATGCCTACACATTAATGAACTAATCGACATGTGGCCATTATCATCTGTGACGTCCATGGGTGGGTCATTAACATTGTTATCATGTTTGTAAACATCAGGTTAGTATGTTATATTTGTTATTTGTATTTGATGTGTGTCACCGTTGTATTGGCCCCCTTTTTGTTTCTCCTTCCCAGGTGCCGCCCGTCTCTCCTCTAGAGAGCGCTGATTGCCTGATGAGCGGCGGCTGTCGGCAATCAGCCTCGTTAGGACGGGTGGATAAAGCCTGCCATGTGACACCCATCCGGGCGCCTCATTGTGTCATTGCCACCGACCAGAGTGGAGTGTTAGAGGTTGCCTGTTTGCCACAGTGTGTGGATGCGATGCGTTTTTGTGTTGTTGTGGGTTTGATTCCCCATAGTGAATAAATATAATTGACCCTTGTAACAAACGTTTTGTCTAAATTCCTGCCGGGACCTGTGCTTAAAAGCGCTCACTGGACGGGTTGGCTTCACAACAGCCCGGTCCAGGTGTAATTTGTTTGGTCGTTAGACCTTTGGTTGTGACATGGGGGCTCGTCCGGGATGCCCAATTGTAGAGTTCCATTTGTTGTATCTGACATGTGGGCTTGTCGATTGGAGCGTGTCAGGTAGGTTTACGTTTTTCTTTGGTAAATTGTATTGTGTTTCCGTGCTGCGCGTTGTAATTCGTTCCTGTGTTGTAAACCTAACCATTTTGATTTTATGCCACATAGGTAACGGGTGGATTCGCCTGGTTGGTTAGGGGGAGGGGGGGCGTCGCGTCGTGTACCCCGGTGGAGTGCGCGATGATATCGGTAAGCGACTGAAGATAGGTGTAGCCCTCATCCCGCTAGGGGAGTAGTTAATTGGGATAGTTAGAGTGAAAACCAGGTGGTCCTAGTTAGTTGGTTAGGAACCGACATTTGTTGTTTTTTGTTAGTAGTAGATGTGGTGATTTAAATAAGATTGGTTAGTGTGTATAAAAAGGAACGTGGCTATTTGAGTGTGTTGTGGTCGCGCACGGATTATTTTGTAGGAGAGTACCCTCCGTTTTCTTTTGTGTTAACGTTTGAGGACTCGGTTGCGTAGTCATTTTTCTGTGGTAGAGGAGATGGCTATGGCAGCGTTTAATTTGGACGCCTTTTTGGTAGACCCTACTGTAGAACAGGTAGATGGCTGCAGAAAGGCAGACTTATGGATAGTTGCCAAACATTTTGGTATTTCTGTCCAGAGTTCGTTAAGCAAAGCTGAATTGAAGGCAGCTGTGCTGGCTGGGTTATTGGACCAGGAGGTATTCAGCTTGCCCATGACCCAGGAGGTTGAGACGGAGGACATCATGCTCGGCGATGGTTCTGGTGAGTCTCCCGCAGGTGTTCTTAGCCCAAAGGGTGGGGCTATTTTGAAAAGAGCTGCCACTGCTAAGATTGAGATTGAGGGGGTTGGTGTGTCAGAACCTGAGAGTGATGGCTCTGTGGGTTCCGAGCATGGTTCTGCTGCCTCTTCTGGTGCAAAAGAGAGGACACGGCTGCGTTTAGCCCGTCTCCAGTTAGAGGAGAGGGCGGCTATACGCAGGGAGGACCGGGAAGAGAGAGAGAGAAAGGAGGAGAGAGACCGGGAGGAGAAAGAGAGAGACCGGGAAGAGAAAGAGAGAGACCGGGAAGAGAGAGAGAGAAGGGAGGAGAAGGATAGACAATTCCAACTGTCGATGAGGAAGCTGGAGTTGGAGAGTAGTAACACTATGCGTGATGCTACTTCCTCTCCAGCTGGAGTACTCTCACAGGCACCCTTCAATATTAGCCAGCATATCTCATTAGTTCCCATCTTTCGCGAGTCTGAAGTGGAGGCTTATTTTGCTGCCTTTGAACGCATAGCACATGCCCTGCATTGGCCAGTGGACATGTGGGCAATTTTATTGCAATGCAGGCTCACTGGTAAGGCGCAGGAGGCATGTGCTTCGTTAACAATGGCTGACAGCTTAATTTATGAGAGTGTGAAAAGTGCTGTCTTGCGTGTGTACGAGCTAGTTCCGGAAGCGTATAGACAGCGTTTTCGCACTCTCAGAAAGTCTCCTTCTCAGACAAATGTTGATTTCTCCCGTGAACAGAGAACCCTTTTTGATCGGTGGTGTTCGGCGTGTAAAGTGGAGGACTTGGCATCGTTGAGCGAGTTGGTACTCATTGAGCAGTTCAAAACCTGCATGCCCGAGCGAACCGTGATCTACTTGAACGAACACAAGGTGGCTACACTCCAGCAAGCTGCGATTTTGGCGGATGAATTTGCGCTGACCCACAAACACGTTTCTGTACGTAATGACGTATATGTTAGAGGCGGCTCGTTCTCTCCTCGTGAGTCAACAGTTCGGGGAGATGACGAGCGAGCGTTCCAGCCACGCTCACCGCCATCTGGAAGGGGTGTTGTATGTAGTTATTGTAAAAAAAACAGGCCACATGGTGAGGGACTGTTACACCTTGAGAAATCGTCAGGAGGCAAGAGGTTCGGCCCAGAAACCAAAAGGGGTAGGGTTGATTGGAACGGTATCGTGTCCGGACCGAAATAGCTCTCTGGAGAAGCCGGATAGCTGTTTTGAACCCTTTTTGTTTGATGGATATGTGTCCTTGTCGGGAAAAATGTGTGATCAACGGAGTATAAGAATACTCCGTGATACAGGAGGTTCTCAGTCGTTCATCCTAGCTGGTATTTTACCATTAGACGAGACTTCTTCCTGTAAGTCGAGTGCCCTTGTGAGAGGTATTGAAATGGGTTTTATGCCCGCGCCGTTGCATAAGATCCATGTAAAGTCGGAACTAATCACAGGTTGTTTTCCTGTCGCGGTTCGCCCGTGTTTCCCTGTGGAGGGGGTTGACTTCATCATGGGAAATGATATCGCTGGGGGAAAAGTAATCCCTGTGTTGGAGGTGGTAGACGCTCCAGTATCGGAGTTGTTATGTGGTGAGTTGATTGAAAGTCACCCCGATGTTTTTCCTGTTTGTGCTGTCACCAGGGCACAGGAGAGGAAGCGAGACCAAGGTCTGGCGTTGAGTGACTCTATCTGTGGCGAGGCTCTCGCTAAGGACGAGTGGCCATCTGTTGGCGAGATGGAGAAGGGTGCTGTGAGTAGCGTTCAAGGGAAGCTGGTGATTCCCAAATTCGCTGACGTGCCACTACCACTGACACGTCAGGCTTTGATCTCTGCTCAGCAAAATGATTCCTCCCTGTCTAGCTGTTTTGCGGCGGTGGCCAGTACTGCTACTGGGGCTAGTAGGAGACAGACCTTTGTGATGGAGGAGGGGGTGTTGATGCGCACCTGGGTTGCTAGGCCAGGTGTAGCAGACTTAAAGTGTGGAGAAGATTGGAATACGGTGCACCAAATTGTGTTACCATTGGTATGTAGGCGTCATGTGTTGATGTTGGCACATGAACATGTGTGGTCTGGTCATTTGGGTATCGCCAAAACGTATGACCGGATTTTGCAGAATTTTTTTTGGCCCGGTCTGAAGACCGATGTGGTAAATTTTTGTGGTACTTGTAGTACCTGTCAAATAGTGGGGAAGCCAAATCAGGGGGTGCCGCCAGCTCCTCTGCACCCCATCCCAGCAATGGGGGAACCTTTTGAACATGTGATCATTGACTGTGTGGGTCCCCTGCCCAAAACAAAAGCAGGTAATCAATACATGTTGACGATCATGTGTGTTTCCACCCGTTTCCCAGAGGCGATTCCTCTGAGGAAAATTACTGCTCCGGCCATTACCAAAGCCTTGAGCAAGTTTTTCACAACATTTGGTCTGCCAAAGGTTGTACAGTCTGACCAAGGGACAAATTTTATGTCTAAGACCTTTAATCAATCATTGCAGGCCTTGGGTGTCACTCATACAGTGTCTACTGCTTATCATCCTGAGTCACAAGGGGCACTAGAGCGCTGGCACCAGACACTGAAGGCGATGCTGAAAAAGTACTGCATTGATACAGGTTGTGGTTGGGATGAGGGAGTGCCATTTATGCTCTTTGCTATTAGGGATGCCAAGCAGGAGTCGCTTGGATTTAGCCCTGCAGAGCTAGTGTTCGGTCACGGTATGCGTGGTCCATTAAAGGTGCTCAAAGAGAAGATGTTGTCTGGTTCTTCTCCCAGGTCGAGTGTGTTGGATTTTGTCTCCCAGTGTAAGGAGCGTCTCCACGGTGCGACCTCATTGGCTAAGGAAGCCCTCGCCTCTGCCCAGGGGGAAATGAAGAAACGGTTTGACAAGAAGGCGGTGGGGCGTCAGTTTGAGGCTGGAGATGAAGTGTTGGTTTTGCTGCCTATGCCTGGTTCTGCGCTCTCTGCCCGGTTCTCAGGACCTTATAAAGTGGAGAAAAAAGTGTCAGACACTAATTATATAATATGTACGCCCGAGCGGCGCAGAAAGACACGTTTGTGTCATATCAATATGTTAAAAAAATATCTCACCCGAGATGATGGGAGGAAGCAGGAGGGACCGCCTAGCAGTCCCGGAGCTGTTCCATCTGTTTTGTTGACATGTGTGAGCTCCCTGCCGGATGATGATTTGACCGTGCTGTCCGAGGGTCAGCAGACGGGTCGGCTGTCTAACTGTGAATTCATGGGTGACGTCACTGCTCGTTTATTGTACCTGCCCGAATCTCAGGGTAGGGATGTGAGACAACTGTTGTTGTCATATCCAATGTTGTCTTCTGATGTCCCTTCCAGAACGACCGTCCTGGAGCACGATGTTGATGTTGGGAGTGCGACCCCCATTAAACAACACGCATATCGGTGTCCGATGGCGAAGAGGGAGGTCATGAAGAAAGAGGCTTTGTACCTGCTGGAAAATGGGCTAGCTAAACCTAGCCGTAGTCCATGGAGCTCTCCTTGCCTTTTAGCTCCCAAGGCTGACGGGTCTTCCCGTTTCTGTACTGATTACAGGAAGGTGAATGCTGTAACGGTGCCTGACTCGTTCCCGTTACCTAGGATGGATGACTGCATCGATAGTATTGGTCCCGCTGTATTTATCACGAAGCTCGACCTCTTGAAGGGGTACTGGCAGGTTCCCCTGACAGAGCGAGCCTCGGATATTTCGGCGTTCGTTACACCGGACCACTTTCTGCAGTACACCGTCATGCCCTTCGGCATGAGAAATGCACCGGCCACGTTCCAACGACTGATGCATCTGGTGTTGGGGGATGTGCCGAAGTGCAACGTGTACTTGGACGATGTAGTGGTGTACTCCGACACATGGGCGGAGCACATTGCTAGCTTACGGGTGGTGTTTGCACGTTTGGCGGAGGCGTCGTTGACTCTGAACCTCGCTAAATGTGAATTCGGTAAAGCCACTGTGACCTACTTGGGCAAACAGGTGGGACATGGACAGGTCCGCCCGGTTGACGCGAAGGTCACAGCGGTTCTTGCGTATCCAGCCCCTTCCACTAGGCGTGAGCTTCGGCGCTTCCTGGGAATGGCTGGATACTACCGTTGTTTTTGTCGGAACTTTTCGGTGGCGGTAGCTCCGCTCACCTCATTATGTAGTCCTATTGTGCCGTTTGTGTGGACCACGGAATGTCAGTGCGCCTTTGAGACTGCAAAATCCCTTTTGTGCAGTGCCCCTGTTCTAGCAGCCCCTGACTTTGCTCGTCCTTTTCAGCTGGAGGTCGACGCGAGTGCTGCTGGGGCTGGAGCTGTGCTGTTACAGGAGGGAGAGGGCGACGTGCATCACCCGGTTTGCTACTTCTCGGTGAAGTTCAAGCATCATCAGCTTAACTATTCCACCATCGAGAAGGAGACGCTGGCGATGCTCCTCGCCCTCCAACATTTTGAGGTGTACGTGGGGTCCAGCTCCATTCCGGTGTTGGTTTACACGGACCACAATCCGTTGGTGTTTTTGGCCCAGATGTACAACAGCAATCAGCGATTGATGCGTTGGGCCCTACTGGTGCAGGGCTACAATATTGTCATACGCCACAAAAAGGGCGTGGACAATGTTGTGGCCGATGCCTTGTCCAGAGGGTAGGTCTGGGGGTACTAATCGGATGTTGATTCATAGGTAACAATGTTTTGCTCACCCAATAGGTTCGCTTCTATGGGGGGGAGGTGTGACGTCCATGGGTGGGTCATTAACATTGTTATCATGTTTGTAAACATCAGGTTAGTATGTTATATTTGTTATTTGTATTTGATGTGTGTCACCGTTGTATTGGCCCCCTTTTTGTTTCTCCTTCCCAGGTGCCGCCCGTCTCTCCTCTAGAGAGCGCTGATTGCCTGATGAGCGGCGGCTGTCGGCAATCAGCCTCGTTAGGACGGGTGGATAGAGCATGCCATGTGGACACCCATCGGGCGCCCCCCCCCCCGCCCCCACCCCCCCCCCCCCCCCCCCCACCCCGCCCCCCCCCCCCCCCCCCCCCCCACCCCGCCCCCCCACCCCCCCCGCCCCCCCCCCCCCCCCCCCCCCCACCCCCCCCCCCCCCCCCCACCCCGCCCCCCCACCCCCCCCCCCCCCCCCCACCCCCCCCCCCCCCGCCCCCCGCCACCCCCACCCCACCACCCCCCGCCCCCCGCCCGCACCCCCCCCCCCCGCCCCCCCACCCCCCCCCCCCCCCCCGCCCCCCCCCCCCCCCCCCCCCCCCCCCCCCCCCACAACCCCCCCCCCCCCCCCCCTCCCCCCCCCCCCCCCCCCCCCCCCCCCACCCCCCACCCCCCCCCCCCTCCCCCCCCCCCCCCCCCCCCCCCCCCCCCCCCCCCCCCCCCCCCCCCCCCACCCCCCACCCCTCATTGTGTCATTGCCACCGACCAGATGGAGTGTTTAGAGTTGCCTGTTTGCACAGTGTGTTGGATTGCGAGCTTTTTGTGTTTGTTGTGGGTTTGATTCCCCATAGTGAATAAATATATTTACCCTTGTAACAAACTTTTTTGTCTAAATTCCTGCCGCCTGTGCTTAAAAGCGCTCCTGGATCGGTGAGGGGGGGGGGGGGTGCTTCACACAGCCGGTCCAGGTGTATT